>OY796658.1:31878196-32478196 GCA_963680705.1 Rhagium mordax | reverse complement strand
TGTATAAAGTCTTGAAAAAGTAGTTTTGGGGAACCCTACTACACATCTGATTTCGGAAAATCGTCTTTATATAAAACTTACGCAAAATGTTAAACTTTACGACGACTTTTCTGCCTAAACGGCGGTTAACTTTAGCGAAAATATGCTAAGGATATTTTTGTATGAAATTTCCTCCTCTTTAATTTTGTTCTCTACATATTTTTTCGAAAAACGCATAGTTTTGGAGAGAATTGCGAAAAACCGTTTTTGGCGGCCATCTTGGCTAGATGGCGGCTCCGGCGGCAAGTCTCGAATTGTGCATTTTGTGAATTTTAGTTCTACATACCCAAACCTACAAACCTGCCAAATTCCAAAACTTTCATGAGTTATTTCCAGGTAAGCCCTTCTTTTGATCCCCAATGACTGGCCTATTAGTAGAGTTCGCTCTATGAATTTTTTTCCTGGGGGACGCGCTATTTGAGGGTGTTAAAATTAACAAAAAAATTATATTTTCTGTCATACCTTCATAATGCGCTGACGGAATTAAATGAAATGTACTACAGCGTATTCACTTAATTAGACCTTTTATTAAATGTAATATTAACCTCGTGCTACTGAAGGTGCCGCCTCATTTTCCCAAGAATAAAACATACCACTGGCGGTTTCTTGCAAAAATAATGTTAAATTCAGATACTGTTATGTTAAATGAATATGTTCCTTGGTGTTTTTTAATAGTAGCAGCCGTTTATGAGATACTTGAGCTTATTTTTAAGTTTTATTGAATTGTTCTAATTGAAAATTGCTGAGCCAAATCGTTTTCCTTGATTTTGCTTCCTAAGGAAGTTATGGTTTTATTAAAAGAGTCATTTTTTCGGATTTTAGCGAATATCCCGACACGTATAGTCGAGTAAACTTTAACTTGGCGTGTGGATGAGTTGATATTGTGCGTATTATTGTATTTTCTCTTGCACACAAAATTGAAGCAATGGCCCAAAACCATTGTTTACGTATAAACATACGTGAACAATGTTTTTGGGTTATTGCTATAACTTTGTGTGTCAGAGAAAATGAAATAGTATGCACAATATCAACTCATCCACACGCCAAGTTAAAGTTTACTCGAGTATAGCCCTTTAGAAATGTATGTATTATTCATCGTTTTCATGATATTTGTAAAAATACTGTGTTCGCAACCTATGGCCCTTCGTAATTGATCTCGCGGCGGTCAAATCGATAAGTAGGTACCTAACTCTCACACATTATTAAAAACTATTAATACTAAGGTGCATGCAAAAATTCAGCCCATTACAATTTTTTTCCATGTTGGAGTCGATTTTTCTTGGACTAAAAAGGAATTAAATAATTGTGGACTGAAATAATATGTTAAATAAATACTTAATTTAAAACATTATGTAAATGAGTCCATAATTTTAATAAAGTAGATAGGTATATAATGATTATAATAAATTTAATAAATTGACATATTTTAGACGTCACTGTGTTTGCTGGGGGAGGAAAGATGGCCATAGAATTGTCGTTAATGAAAGACAGAGTGGATGCTGTCGGTGCGAGAAAAAATGTCGTTATGTGAGAAATTTATAATACCAAATTCCAAAAAAGTTTTTAACAACGTATTGAAAGACGGCTCAAAATAAGGATATTGCTAGTGAAATAGCTGACATCATTTTAGATGAAGTACAGAAACATAAGTAAAGCCCAATTTAAATTTTTAAAAATTCTTATTATTTATTAAACGTTCTTAATTCATTTTTTAGGCAACGACGTAGATAATCGCTCCGTACTTTGTGAGATGCTAGCAATCCCTTTGAATTTCCAGCGAGTATCGCAAAACCGTTTTGTTTATTTGTTTTTATTTGTTTATTCACAGATTCTATTATTTTTTCTTGCACGATCGAGGTTTTTTTTGTTTATTTAGTTTGTTTGATACTTTATACTATATTATTTTCGGAATAATCTAACCTCACACCTACCCCTTCTTCAAAATTGTCATCAAGAACTACCAACGTAAAATAATCCATAATAAAAATTATGTCAAGGTTGTCTTGTCAACGACAAAATTGAAAACATAGAATAAGTAGGATTTAGTTGAAAATAACTATTTTGGTGTTTTTCGTGATAAGTTAAATTTCCGAACCCTGGAAGAATGATATATGGTGGATTTGCTGTCATTACAAAAACGACGTTAGCGTTACGATGGCAAGTTAAAAATAAATTTAGGTACCTACCTATTTATAGCTATTAACATATCTAGGAATGTTATGACTATCATAACTGCCGCAGATGTCGGTTTGAAATCCGAGCTCGTAGAGCGAGGATTTTAAGACAGTAAGTCTGTTATGATTCATAACATCCGTGATTTGTTCAATAGTTTATCGGTTTCAGAAAATAAAGACATTATTAATAGATATTACCTTTTGATCTATGCTCTTATTAATAACGTTTTCATTTCATTAGTTGGTCAAGTCTGTATGGGTTGATTTGTCGCCATGGTTACAGCATTGATTAAGGAATGAATAAGATACGCGACTCCAATGTAAAGTGCGAGGCTAATTTTGGCAGCGAGAATCCCGGTAAGTTGCGAGCATTCCTGTGATTCATGTAGTATGCTTTTGATAAACCGTGTCTGGTTTTATATAATTATAATTATATAATCTAGTGAAAACAAAATTTGAATGTTCAGATTGATTTTAGTTTAAAATTATGTGACGGTTAAAAGTCAAACAAACGTTGAGAAATAGCTGGCAGAGAGAACATACTACGTTAATAATTTTAAACTAAAATTAATCTGGACATTAAATTTTTATTACCACTAGATTATTAATGATATAAAACCGGACACGACACAGGTTTGTCAAAAGCATACTACGTAAATCACAGGAATGCCCGCAACTTACCGAGATCTCGCCGCCAAAAAAGGCCTCGCACTTTATCATTGAAGTCGCGTATCTTATTCATTCCTTAATCAATGGTTACAGTTATATTTTGTTTAATTTTATTTGTTACCTTTTTCATATTACATAAATGTTTACATTTTTAATGTCACAACGGCTACACAAAAATGGACCTTGGATTGCCTGAAAATACATTTCAGTTGGATTTCAGTATTTAATTATTATTGTTTGGAGTTTTCTGTCTGTTTGTATTAATAAATAGCCCTATAGTTTCATTATTTATTATTTCATTTGTTGACAGTTATTGACAGATCTGTATTGTAATATTACCGTACAAGCAATAAATATAACTGTACAACTTTAGTTATGACTTATTTACCAGCCTACTTTTCCACATGTAAACAAAGGATTAATATCCTGAAACCGATAAAATTGTTTTATCTATTTTTCAATCACTTATATGTTGTATATAATGTTAGGAAACATTAGTTTTAGCGTCAATGATATGATATTTAATATAAATCAATTATAGCATAGATTGGATACTTTGAATTATACCATGATAATATGTAATTATTGATTATAAACTAAACCTAATTATATTATATAGTATTGCCATGACTAGGGGTTCTATATAAAATATGCCATGCTCATAACTAAAACATTTGACGCCATTACCCAAAGAGCAAATATCTAAAGGAGGTAAACTATCAGTAGTGGGGGCAATATTTCGACCAACGGAAGTTCGCATTCAACCATATTTGATAAACCACTTTTTGCACGTCAGTTCTGTGTTTATGAAGCGCCAGAAACCTAAGCTCTGTTCTGTAGTGTGCAAAATTTTTTGTTGAGGTTTGCTTTACAAGGATTGTATTTATTCGTGTATGCGTGTTTTGTGAGGAATTAGAGAATTTGGAGAAAAGTGGCGTTACGTAAATAAATATTTTAACTAAATAAACCAACTATTAGTAATATTTTCATTATGTTGGAGTGTTTAAAAACATTAAACAATAATTAAATTGCGGATTATACGTCCACCATGAATGTTTACAATTATTTATTATTTCTATATATTGTTCTGGAATCCAGTGGCAGTTCATCAGTTCATCCTAAATTTGTCGTCTTGCTTGTCAAAACTAAAATAAAATCAAAAAATTATAATTTAACTTATATAACTATATAGTTAAATTATAATTATTGTGTGCAAATAAAACAACGTAAGTTCGACGTTGTATAAACTGTGATCTTGTGATAACTACTAATTACAAATGTTTCCAAAGGTTCCCAAAGAAGCCTCGTCAGCATAGGGAATCATGGATTAAATTCATTGGTAGAAAAAGTGAAGACATACCTACATTTGCAGTGCTGTGTTCACAACATTTTGAAAAGACAGATTTCGAGAAAACTGCGTACAAAGTACTTCTAAAGGAAAGTACTTTTGTCATTATAAGTTTTAATTTATGTTTTGTACCATACTTTTTAAAATGCATTAGTTTTATGTTTTATATGTATTATAAAGATAAATAATAAAGTATTATAATATGTCCTGATTTTTTTTATTTGTCCTACATTATTTATTAGAGCCGATTGAACTTGGTTTAATATCTAAGGTTACAGATAATAATTGTTTGAACATGGTTCAAGCTTAAACCACATTTATTTTGTTAATTGTCTAAATTTGTTCATAATCTACAATAACTTTTTTAACCATACTATCTGCTAATTTTTTATATAAAATTTTAGAAAACTGCAGTACATACCCATAGTATTTTTAGTCATTTTAAATCTTTTGGTAAATTGCCTGTATCTCGTAAAATTTAAATTTCATTACACAGTTCCGACCTCGTCCCGACGGTCCCCACGGATAATGTTGTGTTTTCCGTGGGAAACGCCACTGATTATCTTCCCTCACCTATTAGATAAACCACTTTCGTAGCAACTTTCGTACAACTTCCGTCGATGCAGATTTTATGTAAGTAAGTACCTTCTATCCTTTAGATATTTACTTTTTACCTTCACCATTGATTAAGGAATGAATAAGATACGCGACTCCAATGTAAAGTGCGAGGAATTTTGGCAGCGAGATTCCCGGTAAGTTGCGAGCATTCCTGTGATTCACGTAGTATGCTTTTGATAAACCTGTGTCGTGTCTGGTTTTATATAATTTATAATCTAGTGAAAACAAAAATTGAATGTTCAGATTGATTTTAGTTTAAAATTATGTGACGGTTAAAAGTCAAACATACTACTTTAATAATTTTAAACTAAAATTAATCTGAACATTAAATTTTTATTACCACTAGATTATTAATGATATAAAACCAGACACGACACAGGTTTGTCAAAAGCATACAACGTAAATCACAGGAATGCCCGCAACTTACCGAGATCTCGCCGCCAAAATTGGCCTCGCACTTTACCATTGAAGTCGCGTATCTTGTTCATTCCTTAATCAATGCCTTCACCAAATCTTACGACTACTCTCTTAAGCTGTATGTTATAATAATGTTATTAACCAATCATACTCGCTCAGCGCAAGTTATGTTGAGAAGTTTATTTTAATAGAATAATTGACATAATTAACTCGCTTGGCATATGAGAGGGTTTACTTAAACCATAGGTTATAAGCGTGGTATTTGGTGAATTAAAACATAGTGGTAAGGTGGTAACCTCCTAAGGAAATTCAACAAGACGACTTCCCTTGACAACTCCAAAAATACAACTAACTGCAACACCTTATGTTATCCCCCAGCTACGGTCATGAGTTTTCTATTTTTCTATTGTCAGCAGAAAGTTACCTTAACTCAGCACGTTGTAAGTTCATTGCACTGCATTAAATTGCTTATCAAACTTTTACCGTAGCATTATAGTACCTAACGACACATATGTAAAAAGATTATTACAAAAATTTCATAAGTCATAAGTAAAATTAAGTTAGCCATGAAAAAATAACAACGATTGTGCATCATTTCTTGTCAGTGCAATGTGTGCCATATTAAGTTGAAAATGGGCTTGTCTGACGAAAAAGAACGAAAAATGTATGAAATTTTTGTAAAGAGCAGATACAACATGCACGAAGCTCAGCGCGAGTATGCCAACTATTATGGCTCATTTATAGCAATATATCTTGGAAAGGATTGGATTCAGTATACAACATATTTATATTGCCGGAAGCGCAATAAGTCGTAGACCTCGAAAATCCAATACTATACAGGGTGTTCCAATAAAAAAAACATAACATTGGTCGGTCACGCTTTCTTCGAACACCCTGTATAAATTTGTGTAGCACCCTTAAAAACTTTAGATTAGCTTGTACAACCTTTATTTGAAACTTTTTTTTCTAAATTCAAAAATAAGGGAGTTAAGGGGGGGTGGCATTTATAACCAATCACCCTGTACTACATACTTTCCAACGTGCATACTCCAGGCCCCTGCACTGATTTAAATGTCAATAAGAATTATATATTTAGAAAACCAATCGACTTACCTTGTAAGGAAGGGTAATCCCAATTATATTTCGTAATCTCGTCATTCTCGTCTTAGATTATAAACCCCATGTACTAGCGGGTTTGCTCACTATCCGTACGACGACGTTAAAATATTCTAATTTATTATGCCTTCTGTATATTACTTATATTAGATATCCTCCGCTCTCCACAGTCTCCGCGCGGCAGTAGATATTAGGGAGTTATCTAGTGAACCCGTTAAAATAACCGATACGGTATATCGTAGCCTCCGGGAATATCCCGGGGGCTACGAGTCTATTTGACGTAATTCACTGCGTTATATCATTTTACCGGTGGTGGCAAAATTTTGTTATCGCAGTGAATCGGTTATTCGCGTACAACTTAAAGGGGATGACCATCCGCCACCCTCGGAACACAATAATAGGGTAAAATGTAGCAAATTGGGTTAAAAGCAAAAACTCGGTACAGTTTCTGCAAAAAAGGTGAACTACCTTGCACCCTTGCCTGCAAGAACTGCATAGGAGAGTGCACTGAGTGCAGCAAGCTATTCGCTTAAAACGACAAACATAATAATTAAAAAAGTGATGTTTAGCAGGGTTCAATAATACAAGAAAATGAATAAATGAATAGTGCCACATACCCTGAAAAAGAAACATGATGCAGCTATGGACGGATTCATTATTCAAGCTACGCTACGCTGATGAGGAGCAATAACTCCGAAACACATGTCCGTAGCTGCATCATGTTTCTTTTTCAGGATATGTGGCACTATTCATTTATTCATTTTCTTGTATTATTAAACCCTGCTAAACATCATTGTTCATTTATTCATTTTCTTATAATAATTAAACTTGATTTTTCTTTGTTGTAGTACGAGATACCAATAAATTGATGCATCTATAAAGTTGGCTTTATTCATATAGTTTTACTTTTTGTACTCTATAATTTTATTAGAACAGCTTTAATTACATATGAATTTATACAATTTTATTCTTAATTTCTTGCCTTTAAATTAGTTTAACGGTAGGTTTTACGGTCCTGGCACAAGTTCTATTGAATTTGTTATGCTTAAAACAATAGAAATCGGCATTATTTTTGTTAGAATTGCCTAAATTTCAAAAGTCCCATAAAGTTGACATATTCAAATTAGTCGAAAATGACACTAATTTTTAAATATTAGGTTGATATGCAGTTTGTAAAAATTTTAGCCCCTTAAAAAAAGGGGGGGTAAAAGTCCTAACTGAAGAGGTGAAAGTTCTGATTTGTTATGCTTAAATCAATAGAAATCGGCATTATTTTTGTTAGAATTGCCTCAATTTAAAACAAGGTATTTTGTCACTCAAATATGCCGGTCGTAGAGCCCTAACTGTGAGTCCTATAAAGTTGGCATATTTATTTTCAAAGTCCTCACATTCCAATTAGTCGAAAATGACACCAATTTTTAAATATTAGGTTGATATGGAGTTTGTAAAAATTTTAACCCCTTAAACAAGAAAAAGGGGTAAAAGTCCTAACTGAAGGGGCGAAATTTTAGGTGCTGCGGGTCAAATCAATTAAAAACACCTATTAAGCAACTATGCTTTTAACCCAATTTTTTATGAACCGTACGGACTATATGAGCCTGGGAGGGGAGGGATGTTTTTTATAATCTTTCGACGAAACTACTCATATAATTAGGTCCACCCTTCCTTACAAGGTAAGTCGACTGATCTTCTGATTATATTTCGTAGTCTCATCTCAAATTATAAACACCATGTAGATGTTTAAAGTAAAATGCGATCTAGACTAGAGCAAAATATAAATTTTACTTTACTTAAATAACTTATTTTAGATTTACAATTATTTTAAGGTAATACTTTTGATCCTCTTAACATCCTTATTGCAAAAGAATCTTAATTAGATATGGGTTTATTATAGAATTTACTGACGGTTGTGAATTTTATAGTCCATCCAGCGGTCTTTCTGATTGACTCTATATTTGACTCTATATTTGTACCTCCTCTGTAAGCTGCAAAGGTGAATGCATTTCTACAGGAGTAACCTGAGTAGCGAGTATAACTGTGTTTAGGTTTAAGCAATATTTATTCCACGTTGTTCGTTGTTCTAAAACTTTTTTGATCCAGTGACTAGACTATCCCTATCGTCCTCTGAAGAGCGATTATTTTTCGTCCCTTCAATATATTTTTGTATTGTTGATGCTAAACACAGTTCTGATTTCTCATGAAAGAACGGCAGGATCAAAACTGGGTGTAGCCTGTTTGTACCTGAAGTTTTTATTCTGTTAGGAATGAAGATTTATAGTGTATCTTTTTGCATTCTTAGTGCTGAAATTAAGGCAATCAGAGTAACTTTTTTAGGGCTAATTTTTTTGTAGGTAACGTGTCAAGAGGAAAAAAATGTGATACACTGCGATAACTCTCTAGTTTGAAATGTAAAGGTTTTATATATTTATTAAGATTTTTCAAGTTTAATATAAACCTGAACGATCCATCTGGTTTTTTAGTCAGGAAAGACTATGAAAGAAATTACCTTTTTCCTTTTGGCAGCCAGATATCGCGCCTAAGTATATGACTTAATTCTTTTACCATATTTATTAGCTTAGGTAACACACCCTCCTTAGTTATATTTGGCGGTTCAGTTACTTGTAGGGGTATTTTTTCGAAGGGAATTTTATATCCTTTTACCTATTTCAAAACCAGAAGATTGTCTGTAATATGTTTCCAGGTGTTAATGTATTTACATAACCTCCCTGCATATTATACCTCTAATACTTCCTGTATTTTTTCTTCTTGGTCCCTCGCTTTGTGTTGTTCTTTCCATACTCTGCACCCCTCCTCTCTCTTGCGACGAAATTTGAATGGCTGGCGCTTGTAGTTTAAAGGAAAACTACTAGCTGGTGACTGTTTGTTTACCGGTCTGAACGTTGTTCTATCTGTGAAGGAAGTTTGATTCCTTTTGGATTTGAAGTCTGCGCTGGCTTTCTGGATATCTTTGTTATTCTTGTCAAGAGATCTTGTCCAAACAGCCATTCGTCAATAGGACGTTCATTAATTACTTTCTTGACGGACTGATCTATACTGCCTGAAATAGCATATCTCCAATGTAGAGATAATAGCCGGGCACACACACCAGAGGTATATCTGCGGACTTTATCCAGGGCACTTTAAGTCTGCGCTGTTTCGCAGACTTGGTATGTGACAGACTAAATATTGCCACTCCACTAACTTAAAAGACATGTCCGTAGATAATTCTGGTGGACTTAATCGCTCGCAGACCAAACTGTCCGTTAATGGGTGAAGTCTTTAGACTTATCTGCAGACTTTACCAAAACTGTGGAATTCGGTCTTGACAAAAGTTTTTAGTGGAAATCTTTAACGTTTATGGTGATATTTTGTACTATTTTGTTGTGTTAGTGAGAAAATGATCAGAAAAAATATAATAATAATATAAGTTGCATTGTGTTTGGCTATAATTAACATACATCTTATGACAAATAAATTTTACTCTATAACTACAAAACGGCGAAGCAAATGGATTTAAAAAATTGTTATTAGAAAAGGAAACTTATTTGCCGTTATTGAAGCAATTGAGAGAAAACTAGCCCGACGATTTTAGAAACTATTTAAAAATGGATAAGAACAACTTTTAAGATTATTGATTATATTGATTATAGTATTTTTTTTTAAACAAAATCTTGGTCAGCATCAGGATACACTTTTTTACAATACTGGTAATGTGTGTATTTGATTTTCCATAAAGTTGGATGACTTTTATAAATGTCTATAAAGTCTTCTAAAATCCCCATAAAACGAGTAGGTATCTTTCAGCTAATCTTTTTGAATAAAAATATTAAACAAGCGGATTTAACCTGTGGGAGAAGACTGCAAATATGGCATCAACAGACTTAACATGTGGTTTATGCCTTCAGATAAGTCTGTACATGAATTAAGACTGGCGCGTACTCACACACTAACGTACAGATTTGCCAACAGACTTTGACTGTGCCGGGTAAAGTTCACAGATAAACCTCTGTGTGTATGCCCGACTAATGAGTGGTAAAGGTCAACTAGCATTTTTATGGCATTTGCGAGATGTAAGAGGTGTTTATTAGTATCCTCTGTTGAAGATGAAAATAATCCGTTAAGGCATCCTGTAGCTCTGGGTTTATTTTTGGAGCGCTGAGTGCCGCTGAGTGCTGGGACATTTGCTGGAATTGGGTATCTTTCAATTATTTCCTTTCTTCCCGTTTTTTCGATACCATTTTTCATAGAGTTTCACCATCTGTTGGCTATTTCTTAGTGTATCACTGGCCCCTGGGTCTTGACTGCCAGTGGGTCTACTAGAATCTCAGCTACATTGATTGTATTACTAGATCCTGGTTTAATGTTATCACGTTTCACTCCATCTTTGGGGGTATTTGATAGGTGTCTCACTCCAATACACCGTTTCCCCGCTGGTAGAGCTTGACGAGTCCTCGCTCGAGCCTATAGACAAATTTAAAGAAAAATTAAATTAACTTGAAATTACTTTTAGGTTTGTCTTATAAACATTTGTTTTCCCCTTTGATATATTCTCGATATAAAGATAGGTACATATTATACACTTACTGGATAATACTATTCTCTTTTGTAGTTTTGCAATTTTCTTTCTTTTCCTTCTTATCTTAACTAATTTTTTAGATTTCCTTTTGTGTCCTCCCATTTTTATAACGTATAACGATTGTATATAATCGAAGATAACGTTTTTGGCACTCACTTACTCACTGTTTAATTTTTAGGTTAACGTTGACACTACCATGACCGCACGTTTCAAGAGGAGCGGCTAAAGATAGGAATAGGCTCCGTGAACTACGCATGTGCCACATTCACACAGGCGCAAGTGCTAATAATATAACCTCTTTTCCTATTTTTAGTATTTTTTATGTGCCAATTGTATTTTTATGTCAAAGAAGGAACATATTTGGAAGATTAGCTGGTAAAATCATTAGGGTTTGACAAACAGGGAAGGATTACGGCAGGAGAAGGCCTTTAGCTACCCCTGGGGGTAGCTAAATAGTTTCATCAGCGTCTGACCCTTCCTATCCTCTCAAACGGACAAAAGTATGCTCGGCAGCACGTGGTTGGCGAGGATTAGCTGTGAATATAATTGGGATTGGATGACAAGTGAGGGTAATGGCATGGGAAGGCCTGTCACTACCCCTGGGGGTTGGTACAACGCTGCAGGAGGGTTTAAATTGATTTTTCTTTTTTTAGTTTTTATTCTTTATATTCCCGTTTCTGAGGATGCCGAACAAGAAAAAAGAATCACTTCTGATTATATATTTTTTTCTTTAATAAATAATGTATATAGGTATAAAATATTTTTTCTTGCAATAAAATGAATACTTTAAATAATGGCGACTAGGAAACCTTGCCCATTTGAGGGGGTAGAAAGGGTCAGACGCTGATGAAATGAATTTTTTCTTGTTCAGCATCCTCAAAAACGGGGGTATAGAGACTACAGAAAAAAGAAAAGAAAATCCATTTTTCATTCCTCCGAATGGGTTACAACAACCCCCAGGGGTATATAAAGGCATTCTCCTGCCACAATCCTTTCCTTGTTGTCAAACCCTAATGATTTTCCCAGCTAATTTCTTCCAAACACGGAGTTTTACTAGCTTTACAACGGGAATACAAACGGGTAGTTTTTGGTTATTTGAGGTGGTTGCGGTCGCTAAAAACTTCATCCACTAAGTTTTTCGTTTTCAGCATCCTCGAAAATGGGGAGAGGAGTAGGTTTCGTTGCTGCAGAATTTTGTCGGCTACTTTTCGGACTCCTTGACTCCACAGTATCCACGATAACTTCTCCCAAGCATTTTCAATAATTTGCCAGGTTTGATCGCGGTTTATCGGCCTAAAGTCCCTTTAGTATATCTTGTTGACTATGAAACCCCACACATTCTCAATAGGGTTCAAGTCCGGACATTTTGCCGGTCAAAGCACGACATTGATGTTGTTATTCACCTCTTCTCTATTCGTGCTTCATGAACTTAAAAATTATGAATTATCCTCCAACAAAAATATAATTATAATATTTTAATAATACCACACCATACCATACAAACAGTGTAACATTTCTCACATGTTGAATATTTGTATAGTTTGCTGCCGTTAATCGCCAATAAATTTGCCAGCACTCCAGGACCGTAAACGCTTATCCACGCCCAAACGTTGACTGAAAAGCGCTCACTATTGGTAGTACGCAGCGTGTAATTCTCCTCGGTTCTTGAATTTCTAGGACTATAAACACGTAACACGTAGCCTACGAATATTAGAAGATTGGAATGTCTTCTCGTTGGAAAACACTACTACGTTGTTCCAAAAGTCATTGTCTTGATTTAAAAGTTCATTTGTTAATTGAACTCTCCTTTGTTTATAATCGTCAGATAGGAATACTTCGTGAGCAGTTATTCAGGCCAGATAGCTTAAGACGACTTTGCGCTGTTCTGAGAAACTCTGAGAATAATGTTTCTTCTGGAGCTTTGATAGCGGAAAGAAAGGATTCTGATGGATAAATTCGACCAGAGCATTGTCTTCAGTCTCAGAGACCTCCCCTGCACCTTGCCTTATAGGTCTTTGTAGTCTTTGTTCTTCTTGCCAGCACTTTTTGATGTAAAATATTTAACGTTTACTAACATTTAAATCAGCATCCACTTCACTGAGAGATCGATTTTCTTCCAATTTATACGTATAACCAAATATTATAAAGACCATAGATAAACGGTACTAAGTATTTATTTGACGCTCAGCAAATGGATGCAGGCGAGAGAGAACGGGATAAGTCGTCGCTATAATATGAGTGACGAGAACAGAGGACTTATCTCGTTCTCTCTCGCCTGTATCCATTTGGTGAGCGTCAAATAAATACTTAGTACCGTTTATCTATAGTCTATACAGTACCCCACAAAATTTTATGTTCAACTTGGAAACAAAGATGGGTTTATAGTACGAAAAGCGTGAATTGAAAAGAGAAAACAAACGGTGAATGTGTAACGCCCACACGGAGAGTGACAGCGGTAAAGACCGCAAATTAAAACACCTAAAAACTTGGACAAAAAATTCCGCCAAACGAATTTAATAGCCAATGCTGGGTCATATGCTATGTCAATGAAAGCATCAGTAAATATCGTTTTATGTATGCGGTTACTCATGTGGTCGACTTGCATACATACGGTAAGTGATACCCTATTAAATTCGTTTGGCGGCGTTTTTTGCCCAAGTTTTTATGTGTTTCAATTTGAAATAGAATGGAGAGAGAGGCGTGTCTCTAGTGCTCTGGTATCTGTCTTTATTTTATACTCATTACTGATATTCTCTGTTCTTGTTTTCAAGTTGAACATACAATTTTGTGGGGTACTGTATAATCTTTGCATAACTAAGTATATCCCTCGCTTTTTGCGCTTCAGTTAAATGCCTTGGCATAGTTATCTTTACTTTTACTTTTTTATCTTAGTCTCAACCAACGATAAATATAATATATTTGACAAGTATTATCAAATTTTACGGCGACTATCATTTAAGTGTAGATTACACTATACAAGGTGTCCCACGACGATCGATCGATATCTCGAAAAGTAGACATTGGAAAATTTTGAAAATTTGGTAGCAAACTAATGTTTATGGGGGCCACTCGGCTAAAATATTTTCAAGATGGTGGCACTTCCGGTACTGGAAGTCTACCAACTTGCTTATTTTAAACGGGACACCCTATATATTATTACATTTTTGGATTATACGCAAAATTCTAAGTTGGTATCGACTTCCGGTATAACCGGAAGTGCCACCATCTTGAAAATATTTTAGACGAGTTGCCCCATCGACATTAGTTTACTACCAAATTTTCAAAATTTTCCAATGTCTACTTTTCGAGATATCGATCGCCGCAGTGCGTCGTGGGACACCATGATTGTTTTACCGTTCACATTTAGGTGGAGCCAACCCTACCTATATAAACTTAAAAACTATTTAAAACTATTCATAAATAAAATAAGTATCGAAAGTAATACACAACCTTTTCAGGTACCAAATAACCCGAAAATTCAGCACTTGTTTGTAAAACACGTCCTACTCCCACAGAAATCGGTCTTAATCTTAACGATTCTTTTAAAACAGCTTTAGTATAGGTAGCTTGTCGCAATACATCATCAGTAACAGGGCTATCACTTGAAACCAACAGCTTGCATGATTCTTCATATAGTTTAACTTGCACATGTGGATTTATCGCTAGATAGTATAGAAGAAAGCTCGTTGTGTATGTTGACTAAAATAATTACAATACTTTATATATTCTTTATAAAACATGGTGAATAACTACATACCGTATCAATTCCGGCTAACAAAAAGTCACAAACAATACCCACGATGTCTTTAAAATCTAATTCTGGTGATGATAAATATGTTTCCAATAAAGTCGAGGGAGAACTTTTTTTTTCCTCAGAAAATAAGGACATTTTTAATGTTAGTAAATCTATGGCCACTCTGAAACAAAAAAATACTACATATATATATATCAATGAATGAACTTAGTATATTATCATTTAATCCTTAGTGTGAAAGTTTATTGCCTGAACGTAGGGAGGGCAATACTTACACGGGGGGAATGATATATTTCAGTCCTGTGGTATATACGATATTTTTCTTTTAATCACTTATTTAACGTCGGCCTAATTCCGCTACCAGAGCCAATCACCGACGCCAGGAGACGAGCAACCCCCAATCTGGAAATTTTGCCGAACATCTTCTCTTACTGAGAGTAGGTAGGGATTTTTTACTTGCCTAACATTTAATAGACAAGGCTCCGACTTCTTTACATCCCCTCCGAAGGATGGTATATCCTCAATACAACTCTCGCCTACAGTTATAGTCAGGGATTCAGAGACCGTTTACTTTCAGTCCTATGCAACTTTTAAAATTAGGTCTATGTTATGTAAAATTTTCTGCCGAATCCATTTCCGGAGGGCGATTTGCGATATGAGCTTGCGTTCATCCCCTATATTAATTTTTCACCCCTTTTCGGCGATACACGATATTTAAAATTTTTCAGATATAACTCGTGCTATCTCCAAAACTATCAAACCTACAGGGATAAAATTTTAGACGGAGGTTGTATGATGTAGGGCAGGGGTGGGCAACCTACGGCCCGCGGGCCAACTGCGGCCCTAGAAAGTGCTTAATGCGGCCCGCGAAAATCTGTTTTAAATACAAAAGAATTGGCCCGCAGATCGCAGAACTCAATATAACTTTTAATTTTGGTATCGATTCTTGAGACAAATTGGCAAATTCTTAAAAATATCCTTAACTGTTGTTTGCGAAATTCGTTCCTCGTCCTAAAAAAAGCCTAGAATTTTTTTACGCGAGCGAAAAAAAAATTTCTGGCCCGCGGCAGCTAGTACGAACTCTGACTGGCCCATCACCTAAAAAGGTTGCCCACCCCTGATGTAGGGTGACTACGACAGCAGCGTTAAAATAGTATTTTGATTATTGATCTTCCAAGAAAAAAATAAAGTACGCGGGGGTGCAGAAATATTGTAGAGAAAAATGTAGCATCTAGGTACTTTTTCTATTTCTAGAGATACTATATCGGTGATGTGAGCGGAATTGTAGTAGAAAGTTCAAATTTAATGTTGGTTAAAGAATTTTTACAATCGAAGTATTCTAGCGAAAGATATAAATTATTTAGTATCGGGAACGATACCGCGCGTTTCGGTTGCTTAGGCATGAAGCGTTGTTTTGTGAACTGTGGCAGAAACGCGCTGACCATTCGACCGACTGACGTCGCAAAACATACGAATACAACACGTGAAATAACAAATAGAAACGTGTATGTACAAATATTGCAGAGAAAAATGTTCGTTTTCAAATTTAATGTAAGGAAAGCATTGTAACTGATAAATCTGTCAGTGTACACAGATACAATTATTAGTTTTGATTCAAGAACATTTTGTCTCATATAAGCGCTAATAAACAAATTCTTTATATAAACATATATTTTATTGGCAACTTCTAAATGTCTTTCTTGACAAAATTATTTAAAAAGGAACAATATGCAAACAGTAGTTAATATTATAATGAATAAAGAATAGTAAATAATTTGATTTGTCTAATACCTACCTAAACATTTTTTTTTTCATAACTAACAAACAAATAATCATAATTTTAAATAACAGCTATTTATGGAACCAGTTACGAAAGACTTTATTTTGTGTAATGAGTGGATGTTTGCGGGATGAGCGAAGCGAGTTCCCGCAAAATGACACGAGTTACACAAAATGGTCTTTCGTAACGTGTTACATACAAGATTTTTTTCTAATCTAAACGTCTAAAAATAAAATTCTTTAAACAAAATCTTTAAAAATCATAAAAAATTAAGTATTCATGTAAACATAGTTACCTTTGTCTCTGTTATTACGCATTTAATTTTAATGTCAAAAGTGACAAATGTTAAATGTTATTAATTTAGGGCATAATGCAGCACATAATATAATGGCAAATTCAACAAATAAAACTTCTTCAGGAGTTAATTTGACAAATTTCACAAATTGTATAGTTAATATTTATAATTAAAAAATAATAATTCCTATAAACTTGTATTATGTTTTGAATATACGTTGTTTCTATTTCTTCTTGAGAGTTCTTTATTTTTCTTAACTGGTGATATAACGAACTTTTCCTCACCAGTTAGGAAAAGTTTAACTTTTCCTAATTGGTGATGAAAAGTAGAACGTTTTGACACTTATACGTCAGTTTTGAAAAGTGTAATTTTATATGTCAAAATTAGAAAAAAATATTATATTTCATGAGTATTCTAATCAAATTTACAATTTCCCATGCAAACGCAGCTTTTTATGTAATCATTTCTTAGCTTCTTACAACAACACCTTATACTCCAGTTATTATTTTTACACTTACACGTTGTCACATTTGTTTGTTCCGGTTTTGGATGTTTCGTGATCATGATGGGAATGAAAATGTTGTGTTCATTTTTCCAACCATATTCATGACTGTTCAGTAATTTAGGGAATGGATCACTAGCATTCTTGCACAAACCATCCCCTAAATTACTGAACAGCCATGAATTGGTTGGAAAAATGAACATAACATTTTAATTCCATCATGATTACGAAACACCTGAAACAAGAACAAATATATGTGACAACGTGTAAGTGTAAAAGTATTAAGTGCAGTAGGTGTTGTTGTAAGAAGCTAGAAAATGATTGCATAATAAGCTGCGTTTGCATGGGAAATTGTAAATTTGATTAGTAATTCATGAAATAAAATATTTATATCTATACATCAAATAATGATTGAAATTAAAAATTAACTGGTTCATATACACGCATATAAATATATTCCCCATATAGAATAAATAATTTTATTTAAAATTATGATTATTTATGTTTGTTAGTTATGAAAAGAAAATTGTTTAGTTATTAGGCAAATCAAATTATTTACTATTCTTTATTCATTATAATATTAACTACTGTTTGCATATTGTTCCTTTTTAAATAATTTTGTCAAGAAAGACATTTAGAAGTTGCCAATAAAATATATGTTTATATAAAGAATTTGTTTATTAGCGCTTATATGAGACAAAATGTTCTTGATTCAAAACTAATAATTGTACACTGACAGATTTATCAGTTACAATTCTTTCCTTACATTAAATTTGAAAACGAACATTTTTCTGTGCAATATTTGTACATACTTACACGTTTCTATTTGTTATTTCACGTGTTGTATTCGTATGTTTTGCGACGTCAGTCGGTCGAATGGTGAGCGCGTTTCTGCCACAGTTCACAAAACAACACTTCATGCCTAAGCAATCGAAACGCGCTTTCTAACCATTCATTGTTATTGTTTCTGATCCTATTCACACGGATCCATTAAGCCACGCTACGCTGATGAGGAGTAATAACTCCGAAACACGTGTCCGTAGCTGCATCATGTTTCTTTCTTGGGGTAAATGGCAAAAATTTTCTTTATTTTATTTAACTTCCCCTAAAACTTCTTTCTTTTGTTTGAATATAAAAAAGATATTTGGTAGAACCGCCATTCTTTTCTAAAATATTTTGCAAGAAGAAAAACTAATTAAATTTTGATTATTGTAATTTTGTTCCAAATTGTTCCACTCGTTTTGAATGATATCAATTATCTCTATTTCTAGGTTTAAATTCATATTAGTTAACAATTAACATACGTCAGTCGAGGCTTTTTAGAACTGGCGCAGTTAAAAAGACCTTGTTCTCGCAACCGTTTTTTTTTGTCATCGTAATGGATTCTGGGAAGTTGGTTTACTCTTTGGTTTAAATACCAACACCTCTACTCAGATCATGAGTTTCTAACCACTTTTTGTTTAATTTTTGAATCGCACATTTGCTGCAAACTACACTTACCTATGCGTTGTTGAGACCATCCATCTCCAATTTTGGCGACGATAGCCTTTTTCTACTTCACTTAAGATATGGTCGGGCATAATTAAGTAGGTAATAAAAATACTAAAAAGACGATTTCACTTAATAGGCGGGCAGCATATTCACATCCTTTACAGTCGTACGGAAATGGCAGTATTTGGCGCAATCTCATTGGCCGTTTCAAGGCCACGACTTGGCGCGGACGCAAAATGTCACATTTAAAAACAAATTTGGCTTTAATCTAATTAAAAAAATTCCTTTATCAGGGGAATAACACACATATCTAACCTGCCTCCGGCTTCTAACTCGCAATAGACCTGATGCATTTAATAAAAAAAATTCCTTTAATCTAATAAAAAAAAATTCCTTTATCAGGGGAATAACACACATATCTAACCTGCCTCCGGCCATCGCCTCCGGCTTCTAACTCGCAATAGACCTCATGTCATGCTTGATGCATTTAATAAAAAAAAATTCCTTTAACCTAATGAAAAAAAATTCCTTTATCAGGGGAATAACACACATATCTAACCTGCCTCCGGCTTCTAACTCGCAATAGACCTTGTCATGCCTGATGCATTTAATAAAAAAAAAACAAGAACGTGTGGGATTTGAACCCGGAACCTTCTGCTTGCCAAGCCGAGCTCGTTTCCGCTAGGCCATTACACCACTAACGAATTGCGTGTAAAGAAGGAATAAGTTCAGTTAGATTTGGTTAAATGTGACATTTGGCCTTGAAACGGCCAATGAGATTGCGCCGAATACTGCCATTTCCATACGACTGTAAAGGATGTTAATATGCAGGCGGGCACACACGAAGGGGATTTTTATATATCTGGAGACGACACTAAAAAGCACAACTCGGCATTCTCGGTGGGCCAACCACAGACCGGTGGGCGTGTCCTATTTCAAATTTCGGCGGGTTTCATGTTTCTGTTAAAATTAAATTGATGGAAATTACCAACGACATAAGAATTCTTTTGTCGTTGGAAATTACTATTATTAGTACATTATAAATGTATTTATTTTTTCATTTAAAATTTAATGTACCTACCCACCTATGATTATGGAATTGAAAAAGTAAATTATATTTTAGTTTTAAATATATCTAATGTAGATAGGTAATATTTTGCATTTTAGGTAGATATCAAAAAAAAAATGCGTAAATATTTGCAAACATTTTTTTTATGTAATGAAATAAGTTTAATCTAGTTTAATTATTAAGATGTGTATTATTATACACAGGTATAATAGTTTCATTGTTAGCTTCTGAATAAAATAAGACCAAATAATTATACAAATATCAATAAATTTTATATAGATTATCATTGTACAATAAAAATTTATATTTTCTATTTTATGGTGATGGAAAGTTATAGGCAGTAAGTATCCCAACAAGACTGAACCGTGTCATGTAAACTTACCTGGGCCCTTCGCGAAAAGCTTGTGATCGAACCTACTTATTCATGTTGTGTTTATTTTATTTATACCCATTACGGATGAGTAGGTGTCAGTAGATAGGCTATGGGGCTACGGGGTCAAAATCCCATGTTATTTCTTATGGAGGTTCATTTTGCACATTTTTGTTCCCATTTACCCCCTCCACTCCCACCTGCTGAAGACCTGGAGGATGTCTTCATAGGTAGAGAACAAACTAATGTAGGTGGCTCAAGGTTAAAGCTAGCGACTTGTTGAGACTTGTCTGTAGGCGGTTTTAGAACAAAGGAGTCTGTGTGGGTGTTTCCAAGAATAGCTGTCAGATATATGTAAACAAGCTGTGATTAATGGTTTCCGGCGTAATCGATGAGTCAATCTGCGTTCAAGGTTAAAGCTAACGACTTGTCTGTAGGCGGCTAGATCAAAGGGGTGATTAATGGTTTCCGGTGGTGAGTACGTGACTAAAAGAGCAACATCCATTTCTAAGAATGCACACGTGCGCGTTCAAGGTTATTGCGCAATATTGCCTCATCCAGTTCTGAAAATGATGGCGCACCTGCGTTCAAGGTTAGCGACTTGTCGAGACTTGTCTGTAGGCGGCTAGGTCAAAGGAGTGCGGCGTGTGGGTGGTGAGTACGTGACTAAAAGAGCAACATCCAGTTCTGAGAATGATGAGTCATACGCACACCTGCGTTCAAGGTTAAAGCGCTCTAGTTTTAGAACAAAGAAGTCTTTGAAGAAGACCTGTCAGATATAAGTGATTAATGCCGGTGGTGAGTCATAAGTACGTGACTAAAAGAGCAATATTCAGTTCTAAGAATAATGGAACACCTGCGTTCAAGGTTAAAGCGCTCTAGTTTTAGAACAAAGGAGTCTGTGTGGGTGGTTCCAAGAATAGCTGTCAGATATATGTAAACAAGCTGTGATTAATGGTTTCCGGCGTAATCGATGAGTCATTCTGCGTTCAAGGTTAAAGCTAGCGACTTGTCTGTAGGCGGCTAGATCAAAGGAGTGATCAATGGTTTCCGGTGGTGAGTACGTGACTAAAAGAGCAACATCCATTTCTAAGAATGGCACACGTGTGCGTTCAAGGCTAGCGACTTGTCGAAATTTGTCTGTAGGCGGCTAGATCAAAGGAGTGCGGCGTGTGGGTGGTGAGTACGTGACTAAAAGAGCAACATAAGAATGATGAGTCATACGCACACCTGCGTTCAAGGTTAAAGCGCTCTAGTTTTAGAACAAAGAAGTCTTTGATGGTGTGTAATTAATGGCTTCCGGCCGACCGCTAGCGTTTAAGGTTAAAGCGTTCTCACGGTTTTTTTGCTGACTCGCAATGAAGTATGGGGAGGGGGAAAGGATATAAAAGTCAGCGTATCGTTATTCTAGGCGTAATAGTTCAGCAGTCTGTACACTTCATAGTTCAGCAGTACATTTCATAGTTTTTTGGTGTTTTAGTGTGATTATAGCTATTATAGTCTGAATAGTTCAGCAGTTAATAAGTCTGTACGCTTCATAGTTCAGCAGTACATTTCATACTTTTTTGGTGTTTTAGTGTGCGCTATTAATTACAAAGTGAGTACATTTTAATCTTTTTTGTTTAAATTTCAAATCATGAATGTATAATATTTTTAGATGGCTAATTTACAAGAACTGCGCTTTTAGAAACGAAACCACTCGTTAAGGTGTCCGACTTACCAATAAACAGTCCTCAGCCAGTATTATCAGCACAAGTAGTGACCACAAAATTTGGCGATAGCATATTGCTTGAACTGGAGGATAATAAGGCCTTTCTGCCGAAAAGGGTGACGCCTTTAATGAGAAACAATTTATCTGATTTTACCGAAAGCAAATACAGCATTATTTTTGGAGGCTTGAAGGACGTTAAGAAACCGTCTATGGGAATAAGCTTTCAATTTGTGAAAAGTAAGTAAAGACAATTAATTAAATTTTTTTTATTTTATTTTTTTGTTTTATTTTTTAATTTTTTAATTTTATTTTTTTATTTTTTATTGTTTTTATTTATTTTTATTTTTTTATTTATTTTATTTTTTTTATTTATTTTTTTTATTTTTTTATTATTTTTTATTTTTATTTTTTAATTTTTTTATTTTTTTTTAATTTTTTTATTTATTTTTTTTTTAATTTTTTTTTAATTTTTAATTTTTTTCTAATGTTTGTATATGTTTTTTAGCTGAATCATTGCAAGACCGCAGCAGCCGCAGCACTACTAATTAAGATAAAATAGGATCGATATTGAAATCTGTATGTATAAATTTTTTTATTAAACATTGTGAAGTGCATTTAAGTGCGTTTAAGTAAAAAAATAAGTTAATTAGAAATTGCTAGTCTCAGCGACGAAATTGTAGCGAAATTTAAATCAGTCGAGGTAATTTTAGCTCAAAAAAGAAATTTTACGCCGCGGGAGAGAGACACTTGGCTTAAGCAACTAAAACAGCATATTAGGCTTTTTAATAAGGCAATTCGCGATTCAGATTTAGCCGTAGGTACCCTGAGAAAACTACAAACTAATCTCGGGCATCTTAAACGGTTTAAGAAAGTAATTGAACATTTAAATCGTATTGGGGGAGTAGGAGGAGTCGCGCCAGTGAAAGAAAATCGCAGTGATAGGGTGAAATGGGACGAGATAATTTCAGTTTTTCAGGGTCGAGTACGTACGGGAATAATAAATTTAACACACAAAGATGTTACTCAATTTTTAGATGATGCTTTTTACTTGTTTAAAAATAGGGTTATGATTGTATTTAAAAAAATGCGTACTCTTAAAGTGAATACCTGTTTCTGTGGTGAATTTCTGAGAAAATCCTATTGATTAGCTCTATTTAAAATTAATTTCACATCCTAAATTCCAAGAAAAATGTTTAAATTTCGCATCAAAACCAATCATATTTCATAATAAAGAATCTCTTTTAATTTTCAAATTTCCCGCCAAAAACCAATCATATTAGCTTTGTTCGTAGAACCGATTTGTGATAGTTTGATGACTGTAGAGATGTGATTTTTAATAGACCTCTGAAGTTTAAAAGTGCATTGACTTAACACGCGCAACTCTACAAACAAATGCGCATGCGTCTGACAGTTTCTGGTGGTTTCTGACTACTCTACGAACAAGGCTATTATATTAGATTTCATAAAAATCGTTCTAGAATATTCCAATTTAGCAATAAAAATTTCTGAACGTACTAGAATTTCTGAACACGCTCTGATCACGTGATCTATTTTCAGGTTATATCTCACCGCTACTCATCGGCTCATCTTTAATAAAACCGGGGGAAAGGAAGACTTCTCCTCATTCAGCAGTTTATCATTGAACAAGCAACATGTCTGCTAAAGATTTTTTTAAATATTTGTGTGTGAGCATAGCTGCTCTGCTTAGCGTTCTGTCCACTACGTATAGTGAAGATACAGCCAAGGATGGTCTTAGAGAATGCGCTAAGGCTGTCCGCAATATAAAGAAACAAATGAAAACGGCAAAGACTATGGGAGAAAAGCAGAGCTTATTAGCATCACTGGCCCAAATCAAAAGTTTTAGAGCGCAAATTAAATTTGAGCAGAAACGTGGGGCAGGGATAGAGTCAAGAAAGGAAACTGCATACCGTCGGGTTCATTGGGATGATACGGATGCAGCATTCACTAGTCGCATCCGTACTGGAGTCATCTCCAATTTAAAACATAGAGATTCCAAGGAGTTCCTCAAAGACTGTTTTGTCTTATTTAAACGTCGCATCGCCAATGCTCTGAAAAAGGACGAGTCCATTAAGGTTAATGCTGTGTTTGGGGGGCAGTTTATCCTTCAGAAAGCGGATAGGGTCATAGAGGAATATAAGTATTTTAATACTAAGAATGCCCCAATCTATCGGAACACTGATATAGAACAATGGTTCCAAAAGTATGTTGTTGACCCTATTTTAACGCAGCTGGAAGAGTTCCAGGAAAGAGACTCTGGATTTTCGTTGAAGGCCATCACCAATTTAGGCATTAACATTAATAAATTTACACCCCAGCTTGGTTCATCGTACATTGATTTACCGGAAAAAATTGCTAAAAGGCAGGCATGCATCAACATAAAAAATGACGACAACGCCTGCTTTGCGTGGGCAGTTACATCAGCCCTTTATCCAGTTGATTGGGGATGCAATCCAGGCAGAACATCCTCCTACCCGCATTACTCTGAAGTTTTAAACCTAACCGGTATCCAGTTCCCTATGACCTTGAAGCAGATACCTCGCTTTGAAAAGCAGAACCTGATATCGGTTAATGTTTATCAGCTACAGACGAAGAAGAAAGCATTTGATGTGCACCCAGTTTATCTAACTAAAAATAAAATGTCCAAGCATGTCAATCTTCTATTGGTCCAAGATCGTTATGATGAGGAAGAAGAAGAAGAAGAAGATATACCCAGCAACCCCCTCCAGTACCACTATGTATGGATTAAGGATCTATCCAGGCTGGTATCCAGGCAGCTAAGCCATCACAAAAGCAAAAAATACTTTTGTGACCGCTGTCTACACTATTTTTACACTCAACCCAGCTTGGATAAACACACAGAGGACTGTATTAATATGAATGAGTGCAAAATCCGACTGCCCACCGAGGACCAGAAAATGGTAGAATTTAAAAATTTAAAAAACAAAGAAAAGACACCATTCATTATTTATGCGGACCTTGAGTGTGTACTTAAACCCACAGATGGAGGGGGCAAATATCAAGAGCATGTGCCATGTAGTGTGGGCTACTACGTCAAGTGCTCATATGATGACTCGTTGTCCTTTTATCGATCGTACCGAGGCGAGGACTGTATGTCTTGGTTTGCGCGCGAAATGATGGAATTTGCAGAAGATGTGGAAACCGTTTTCTTATGTCCCTTCGACATGACATTGACAGCTGAACAACAAGCTGAATTTGATAAAGCCGCGCATTGCCACATCTGTGAATGCACCTTCAGTCCGGAGGATGTTAAGGTACGGGATCATAATCATTTAATACCTGAAAATAATTATAGGGGTGCAGCCCACAATTCTTGTAACATTAATTACAAGGATAAGGTGAATATACCGATTGTCTTTCATAATTTATCTGGATATGACGTACATTTCGTATTGGAAAATATCGCGAATGACATGCCGGGTCGCGTTGATTTATTGCCCATAACCAAAGAAAAATATATTTCATTCACAAAAAATTTAGAACAAAATTTAATTAAATTCAGGTTTATCGATTCATATAGATTTTTAGCTTGTGGGTTAGAAACATTAGCCTCATATCTGACTGACTTTCCAATCTTAAAAACAGAATTTTCGACATTCACAGACGAACAATTTGAGTTATTGAAAAAGAAGGGTGTATTCCCATACGATTTCATGGACAGCTTTGAAAAATTCAATTTTGACGCTTTACCGGAACAAAATCAATTTTATAATCGTTTGGAAGATAAAGATATAACAGATACACAGTATGAGCATGCGCAACGGGTTTGGAACGCTTTTAATATCGAAAATTTAGGTGAATATTCAGATCTGTACATGAAAACGGATATTATTCTTTTGGCTGAAATATTTGAACAATTTAGGGAAACCAGTCTAAAAAATTATGGGTTAGATCCGGCACATTATTATACCTTGCCGGGGTATACTTGGGACTGCATGCTCAAGTATACCCAGGTAAATCTCGAGCTCATGACCGATATCGATATGGTCATGTTTATCGAAAGGGGTATTCGTGGCGGGCTAAGCCAATGCTCTAAACGCAAAAGCATTGGCAACAACAAATATCTACAAAATTTTGATCCCAGTAAACCGACTAAATATATATCTTATTTCGACATTAACAATCAGTATGGCTGGGCGATGAGTCAGTATTTACCATACGGAGGGTTTGAGTGGGTAGATCCAAACATCGACGTTACAACTGTGTCGGACACATCGAGTGTGGGTTATGTATTGGAGGTGGATCTCGAGTATCCCGAAAATCTCCATGACCTTCATAAAGATCTGCCGTTTTGTCCTGAACATAGAGCTCCTCCCGGCTGTAAAAACAATAAACTTTTAGCTACTTTACACAACAAAACGCGGTATGTTATTCATTACATGGCGCTAAAACAAGCATTACAACACGGTCTAAAGCTAACAAAAATTCATAGAGTCTTGGCCTTTACACAGAGTGCCTGGTTGAAGGATTACATTGATTTGAATACTTCGCTACGTCAGGCGGCAAAAAATGAATTTGAGAAAAATTTGTTTAAGCTCATGAATAACGCAGCATTCGGAAAAACGATGGAAAACATCCGCAAGCACTCTAATGTAAAGCTTGTTAACAAATGGGAGGGGCGCTATGGAGCAGAGGCTTTAATTGCTAAGCCCGAGTTCAAGGCGGCAACCATTTTTAATGAGAACTTGGTGGCTGTTGAATTAAACAAGACGGAAATTTATTTTAATAAGCCAATATACGTTGGAATGGCGATTTTGGATCTCGCAAAAACCACCATATACGACTTTCATTATTATTACATGAAACCCGAGTTTGGTGACGACTGCACCGTCCTCTATACTGATACTGACAGCCTTATATACGAAATAGCCGATAAAGATATATATGAAGTCATTCATCGCGATTGTCATTCACGATTCGACACCAGCGATTACCCCAAAGACAATAGGTATAACATCCCTCAGGTCAATAAAAAGGTTTTGGGTATGATGAAGGATGAATTTAACGGTGTACCAATCCAAATTTTCGTGGGGCTTAGGGCGAAAATGTATACTGTTAAACGAGCAGTGAATGATGGCGAGGCTTTATCAAATAATGTCGGGTTAACCAAAAAGATAAAGGGTATTAAGAAATCGGTGATCAAAAATGTCATCACACTCGAAGATTTCATAGAGTGCGTAGATAATTTTAAAAATAAATTCATCACGCAAAATTTAATTAAATCAGAAAAACATCAGGTTTATTCCATCACCCAAGACAAAATAGCTCTCAGCCCGCACGACGATAAAAGGCGCTTGATCGAGGGGTCATATGATACTCTGCCTTGGGGACATTATTCCATCATGGCTACATGTAATGGTCTTTCTTAAACCTCCGAAGAAGAATAAACAACATACACACAACCATTCATCATCATTTTCAGTCTGACAGCCAAACAGTCAACATGCCTAGGGAGTGCGATTGGGGAAGAGCCTGCAACTGTTCAGAGTGCACTCCTAACCTCAAAGATGCCTGTGAAAAATGTGGAGAAAAAGCTTACGGTGTTACCTCCATATACAGACGCGATAGACGAAACATTGGCTATTACGATTTCACAACATGCTGTTATAATTGCTATCAATTAAATGGGGGAATAAAAGAAGCTTCCAGATTTCGGGATATGTGTAACCAGGTGCAAGGATTACCTCTAATTGAGGAAACGGACTCTCTACCTGAAATACTTAAAAAGCATTTTGCTTTACAAATACCATTGATTGAAGATTTTCGTAAGATTACCAAGGAGATGCTACGTATAGAGATACATATGATGCTTTATAGTAATAAGATCAAGCACAGCACTGCGTTAGCACCGATGATATTATGTAGTGACACGGATCCAATGCAATGGTTTGAGAGTATTGTATTGAATATGGCCGTTCAAGAGCTGCAGCAATATAGAAGCCCTATCACATTATTATCAATGACTGTGAATGTTTTATAATTTATGTATTACTTTTTACATATAATTTATATGTAATTTGTATATTCTCTAATCATATATTTCAATATTTATTTACTTTGCGTTCTATATCCTCAGTAAATATGTTTATATTTTAATATTTATTTATCTTTATTAAAAACCTACATTTTATATTGTATTATGTAGCCTCTATAAATTGAGGACTCTATATATTTTTATTAACATAAATTAAGAATTGTATTATGCTTTATATTTATTCATGTTTTATATTATTTAAAATTGATAGTATGTAGTCTCTATAAATTGGGGACTCTGTATATTTTTATTAACTTTAATTATGTATACTTTATATTTTTATTCATGTTTTATATTATTTAAAATTGATATTATGTAACTTTAGCAAAATTGATCTTAATAAAATAATCAATTTATTTACATGTGTTTCATTTAGAAAACATTATTACCATCCTATCCTCTTCTAAAATTACGTGTCTCCTACTCTTGTGATCTGAAACAGAGAGAAAAAAGGTGGGAGTCAGACTAATTATAAATCTGAAGCTGTTAAATGATAATAGACAAAATCACAATTTAAGTTTAAATGTCATAAAAGTTTACAATCTTACAAAACATAACCTCAATATCAAACATAAAAAGTTTTTAGAGGATAATGCTAAAAGCGTTCCCCCGTAAACAGTTAGGGATAATAATCTGTTCCTCTGTAAACAGTTAGGGATAATAATCTGTTCCTCTGTAAACAGTTAGGGATAATAAACAGAGTCTATAAGCCATTCGGGATAATGTTGAACTGATGAGGACCAATGAAATGAAACAGCATATATGATGCCCCTAGTTGGTTTATATGCTGCGAGAGCAAATTTTTTAATAACAGTCATTGTTAAACAGGTAAACAGCTATTTTAAACAGGTCTGTAAACAGGTAAACAGCTATTTTAAACAGACCTGTTTAAAATATCTGTTTACCTGTATACAGACCTGTTTAAAATAGTTGTTTACCTGTTTAACAATGACTGTTATTAAAAAATTTGCTCTCGCAGCATATAAACCAACTAGGGGCATCATATATGCTGTTTCATTTCATTGGTCCTCATCAGTTCAACATTATCCCGAATGGCTTATAGACTCTGTTTATTATCCCTAACTGTTTACAGAGGAACAGATTATTATCCCTAACTGTTTACAGAGGAACAGATTATTATCCCTAACTGTTTACGGGGGAACGCTTTTAGCATTATCCTCTAAAAACTTTTTATGTTTGATATTGAGGTTATGTTTTGTAAGATTGTAAACTTTTATGACATTTAAACTTAAATTGTGATTTTGTCTATTATCATTTAACAGCTTCAGATTTATAATTAGTCTGACTCCCACCTTTTTTCTCTCTGTTTCAGATCACAAGAGTAGGAGACACGTAATTTTAGAAGAGGATAGGATGGTAATAATGTTTTCTAAATGAAACACATGTAAATAAATTGATTATTTTATTAAGATCAATTTTGCTAAAGTTACATAATATCAATTTTAAATAATATAAAACATGAATAAAAATATAAAGTATACATAATTAAAGTTAATAAAAATATACAGAGTCCCCAATTTATAGAGACTACATACTATCAATTTTAAATAATATAAAACATGAATAAATATAAAGCATAATACAATTCTTAATTTATGTTAATAAAAATATATAGAGTCCTCAATTTATAGAGGCTACATAATACAATATAAAATGTAGGTTTTTAATAAAGATAAATAAATATTAAAATATAAACATATTTACTGAGGATATAGAACGCAAAGTAAATAAATATTGAAATATATGATTAGAGAATATACAAATTACATATAAATTATATGTAAAAAGTAATACATAAATTATAAAACATTCACAGTCATTGATAATAATGTGATAGGGCTTCTATATTGCTGCAGCTCTTGAACGGCCATATTCAATACAATACTCTCAAACCATTGCATTGGATCCGTGTCACTACATAATATCATCGGTGCTAACGCAGTGCTGTGCTTGATCTTATTACTATAAAGCATCATATGTATCTCTATACGTAGCATCTCCTTGGTAATCTTACGAAAATCTTCAATCAATGGTATTTGTAAAGCAAAATGCTTTTTAAGTATTTCAGGTAGAGAGTCCGTTTCCTCAATTAGAGGTAATCCTTGCACCTGGTTACACATATCCCGAAATCTGGAAGCTTCTTTTATTCCCCCATTTAATTGATAGCAATTATAACAGCATGTTGTGAAATCGTAATAGCCAATGTTTCGTCTATCGCGTCTGTATATGGAGGTAACACCGTAAGCTTTTTCTCCACATTTTTCACAGGCATCTTTGAGGTTAGGAGTGCACTCTGAACAGTTGCAGGCTCTTCCCCAATCGCACTCCCTAGGCATGTTGACTGTTTGGCTGTCAGACTGAAAATGATGATGAATGGTTGTGTGTATGTTGTTTATTCTTCTTCGGAGGTTTAAGAAAGACCATTACATGTAGCCATGATGGAATAATGTCCCCAAGGCAGAGTATCATATGACCCCTCGATCAAGCGCCTTTTATCGTCGTGCGGGCTGAGAGCTATTTTGTCTTGGGTGATGGAATAAACCTGATGTTTTTCTGATTTAATTAAATTTTGCGTGATGAATTTATTTTTAAAATTATCTACGCACTCTATGAAATCTTCGAGTGTGATGACATTTTTGATCACCGATTTCTTAATACCCTTTATCTTTTTGGTTAACCCGACATTATTTGATAAAGCCTCGCCATCATTCACTGCTCGTTTAACAGTATACATTTTCGCCCTAAGCCCCACGAAAATTTGGATTGGTACACCGTTAAATTCATCCTTCATCATACCCAAAACCTTTTTATTGACCTGAGGGATGTTATACCTATTGTCTTTGGGGTAATCGCTGGTGTCGAATCGTGAATGACAATCGCGATGAATGACTTCATATATATCTTTATCGGCTATTTCGTATATAAGGCTGTCAGTATCAGTATAGAGGACGGTGCAGTCGTCACCAAACTCGGGTTTCATGTAATAATAATGAAAGTCGTATATGGTGGTTTTTGCGAGATCCAAAATCGCCATTCCAACGTATATTGGCTTATTAAAATAAATTTCCGTCTTGTTTAATTCAACAGCCACCAAGTTCTCATTAAAAATGGTTGCCGCCTTGAACTCGGGCTTAGCAATTAAAGCCTCTGCTCCATAGCGCCCCTCCCATTTGTTAACAAGCTTTACATTAGAGTGCTTGCGGATGTTTTCCATCGTTTTTCCGAATGCTGCGTTATTCATGAGCTTAAACAAATTTTTCTCAAATTCATTTTTTGCCGCCTGACGTAGCGAAGTATTCAAATCAATGTAATCCTTCAACCAGGCACTCTGTGTAAAGGCCAAGACTCTATGAATTTTTGTTAGCTTTAGACCGTGTTGTAATGCTTGTTTTAGCGCCATGTAATGAATAACATACCGCGTTTTGTTGTGTAAAGTAGCTAAAAGTTTATTGTTTTTACAGCCGGGAGGAGCTCTATGTTCAGGACAAAACGGCAGATCTTTATGAAGGTCATGGAGATTTTCGGGATACTCGAGATCCACCTCCAATACATAACCCACACTCGATGTGTCCGACACAGTTGTAACGTCGATGTTTGGATCTACCCACTCAAACCCTCCGTATGGTAAATACTGACTCATCGCCCAGCCATACTGATTGTTAATGTCGAAATAAGATATATATTTAGTCGGTTTACTGGGATCAAAATTTTGTAGATATTTGTTGTTGCCAATGCTTTTGCGTTTAGAGCATTGGCTTAGCCCGCCACGAATACCCCTTTCGATAAACATGACCATATCGATATCGGTCATGAGCTCGAGATTTACCTGGGTATACTTGAGCATGCAGTCCCAAGTATACCCCGGCAAGGTATAATAATGTGCCGGATCTAACCCATAATTTTTTAGACTGGTTTCCCTAAATTGTTCAAATATTTCAGCCAAAAGAATAATATCCGTTTTCATGTACAGATCTGAATATTCACCTAAATTTTCGATATTAAAAGCGTTCCAAACCCGTTGCGCATGCTCATACTGTGTATCTGTTATATCTTTATCTTCCAAACGATTATAAAATTGATTTTGTTCCGGTAAAGCGTCAAAATTGAATTTTTCAAAGCTGTCCATGAAATCGTATGGGAATACACCCTTCTTTTTCAATAACTCAAATTGTTCGTCTGTGAATGTCGAAAATTCTGTTTTTAAGATTGGAAAGTCAGTCAGATATGAGGCTAATGTTTCTAACCCACAAGCTAAAAATCTATATGAATCGATAAACCTGAATTTAATTAAATTTTGTTCTAAATTTTTTGTGAATGAAATATATTTTTCTTTGGTTATGGGCAATAAATCAACGCGACCCGGCATGTCATTCGCGATATTTTCCAATACGAAATGTACGTCATATCCAGATAAATTATGAAAGACAATCGGTATATTCACCTTATCCTTGTAATTAATGTTACAAGAATTGTGGGCTGCACCCCTATAATTATTTTCAGGTATTAAATGATTATGATCCCGTACCTTAACATCCTCCGGACTGAAGGTGCATTCACAGATGTGGCAATGCGCGGCTTTATCAAATTCAGCTTGTTGTTCAGCTGTCAATGTCATGTCGAAGGGACATAAGAAAACGGTTTCCACATCTTCTGCAAATTCCATCATTTCGCGCGCAAACCAAGACATACAGTCCTCGCCTCGGTACGATCGATAAAAGGACAACGAGTCATCATATGAGCACTTGACGTAGTAGCCCACACTACATGGCACATGCTCTTGATATTTGCCCCCTCCATCTGTGGGTTTAAGTACACACTCAAGGTCCGCATAAATAATGAATGGTGTCTTTTCTTTGTTTTTTAAATTTTTAAATTCTACCATTTTCTGGTCCTCGGTGGGCAGTCGGATTTTGCACTCATTCATATTAATACAGTCCTCTGTGTGTTTATCCAAGCTGGGTTGAGTGTAAAAATAGTGTAGACAGCGGTCACAAAAGTATTTTTTGCTTTTGTGATGGCTTAGCTGCCTGGATACCAGCCTGGATAGATCCTTAATCCATACATAGTGGTACTGGAGGGGGTTGCTGGGTATATCTTCTTCTTCTTCTTCTTCCTCATCATAACGATCTTGGACCAATAGAAGATTGACATGCTTGGACATTTTATTTTTAGTTAGATAAACTGGGTGCACATCAAATGCTTTCTTCTTCGTCTGTAGCTGATAAACATTAACCGATATCAGGTTCTGCTTTTCAAAGCGAGGTATCTGCTTCAAGGTCATAGGGAACTGGATACCGGTTAGGTTTAAAACTTCAGAGTAATGCGGGTAGGAGGATGTTCTGCCTGGATTGCATCCCCAATCAACTGGATAAAGGGCTGATGTAACTGCCCACGCAAAGCAGGCGTTGTCGTCATTTTTTATGTTGATGCATGCCTGCCTTTTAGCAATTTTTTCCGGTAAATCAATGTACGATGAACCAAGCTGGGGTGTAAATTTATTAATGTTAATGCCTAAATTGGTGATGGCCTTCAACGAAAATCCAGAGTCTCTTTCCTGGAACTCTTCCAGCTGCGTTAAAATAGGGTCAACAACATACTTTTGGAACCATTGTTCTATATCAGTGTTCCGATAGATTGGGGCATTCTTAGTATTAAAATACTTATATTCCTCTATGACCCTATCCGCTTTCTGAAGGATAAACTGCCCCCCAAACACAGCATTAACCTTAATGGACTCGTCCTTTTTCAGAGCATTGGCGATGCGACGTTTAAATAAGACAAAACAGTCTTTGAGGAACTCCTTGGAATCTCTATGTTTTAAATTGGAGATGACTCCAGTACGGATGCGACTAGTGAATGCTGCATCCGTATCATCCCAATGAACCCGACGGTATGCAGTTTCCTTTCTTGACTCTATCCCTGCCCCACGTTTCTGCTCAAATTTAATTTGCGCTCTAAAACTTTTGATTTGGGCCAGTGATGCTAATAAGCTCTGCTTTTCTCCCATAGTCTTTGCCGTTTTCATTTGTTTCTTTATATTGCGGACAGCCTTAGCGCATTCTCTAAGACCATCCTTGGCTGTATCTTCACTATACGTAGTGGACAGAACGCTAAGCAGAGCAGCTATGCTCACACACAAATATTTAAAAAAATCTTTAGCAGACATGTTGCTTGTTCAATGATAAACTGCTGAATGAGGAGAAGTCTTCCTTTCCCCCGGTTTTATTAAAGATGAGCCGATGAGTAGCGGTGAGATATAACCTGAAAATAGATCACGTGATCAGAGCGTGTTCAGAAATTCTAGTACGTTCAGAAATTTTTATTGCTAAATTGGAATATTCTAGAACGATTTTTATGAAATCTAATATAATAGCCTTGTTCGTAGAGTAGTCAGAAACCACCAGAAACTGTCAGACGCATGCGCATTTGTTTGTAGAGTTGCGCGTGTTAAGTCAATGCACTTTTAAACTTCAGAGGTCTATTAAAAATCACATCTCTACAGTCATCAAACTATCACAAATCGGTTCTACGAACAAAGCTAATATGATTGGTTTTTGGCGGGAAATTTGAAAATTAAAAGAGATTCTTTATTATGAAATATGATTGGTTTTGATGCGAAATTTAAACATTTTTCTTGGAATTTAGGATGTGAAATTAATTTTAAATAGAGCTAATCAATAGGATTTTCTCAGAAATTCACCACAGAAACAGGTATTCACTTTAAGAGTACGCATTTTTTTAAATACAATCATAACCCTATTTTTAAACAAGTAAAAAGCATCATCTAAAAATTGAGTAACATCTTTGTGTGTTAAATTTATTATTCCCGTACGTACTCGACCCTGAAAAACTGAAATTATCTCGTCCCATTTCACCCTATCACTGCGATTTTCTTTCACTGGCGCGACTCCTCCTACTCCCCCAATACGATTTAAATGTTCAATTACTTTCTTAAACCGTTTAAGATGCCCGAGATTAGTTTGTAGTTTTCTCAGGGTACCTACGGCTAAATCTGAATCGCGAATTGCCTTATTAAAAAGCCTAATATGCTGTTTTAGTTGCTTAAGCCAAGTGTCTCTCTCCCGCGGCGTAAAATTTCTTTTTTGAGCTAAAATTACCTCGACTGATTTAAATTTCGCTACAATTTCGTCGCTGAGACTAGCAATTTCTAATTAACTTATTTTTTTACTTAAACGCACTTAAATGCACTTCACAATGTTTAATAAAAAAATTTATACATACAGATTTCAATATCGATCCTATTTTATCTTAATTAGTAGTGCTGCGGCTGCTGCGGTCTTGCAATGATTCAGCTAAAAAACATATACAAACATTAGAAAAAAATTAAAAATTAAAAAAAAATTAAAAAAAAAATAAATAAAAAAATTAAAAAAAAATAAAAAAATTAAAAAATAAAAATAAAAAATAATAAAAAAATAAAAAAAATAAATAAAAAAAATAAAATAAATAAAAAAATAAAAATAAATAAAAACAATAAAAAATAAAAAAATAAAATTAAAAAATTAAAAAATAAAACAAAAAAATAAAATAAAAAAAATTTAATTAATTGTCTTTACTTACTTTTCACAAATTGAAAGCTTATTCCCATAGACGGTTTCTTAACGTCCTTCAAGCCTCCAAAAATAATGCTGTATTTGCTTTCGGTAAAATCAGATAAATTGTTTCTCATTAAAGGCGTCACCCTTTTCGGCAGAAAGGCCTTATTATCCTCCAGTTCAAGCAATATGCTATCGCCAAATTTTGTGGTCACTACTTGTGCTGATAATACTGGCTGAGGACTGTTTATTGGTAAGTCGGACACCTTAACGAGTGGTTTCGTTTCTAAAAGCGCAGTTCTTGTAAATTAGCCATCTAAAAATATTATACATTCATGATTTGAAATTTAAACAAAAAAGATTAAAATGTACTCACTTTGTAATTAATAGCGCACACTAAAACACCAAAAAAGTATGAAATGTACTGCTGAACTATGAAGCGTACAGACTTATTAACTGCTGAACTATTCAGACTATAATAGCTATAATCACACTAAAACACCAAAAAACTATGAAATGTACTGCTGAACTATGAAGTGTACAGACTGCTGAACTATTACGCCTAGAATAACGATACGCTGACTTTTATATCCTTTCCCCCTCCCCATACTTCATTGCGAGTCAGCAAAAAAACCGTGAGAACGCTTTAACCTTAAACGCTAGCGGTCGGCCGGAAGCCATTAATTACACACCATCAAAGACTTCTTTGTTCTAAAACTAGAGCGCTTTAACCTTGAACGCAGGTGTGCGTATGACTCATCATTCTTATGTTGCTCTTTTAGTCACGTACTCACCACCCACACGCCGCACTCCTTTGATCTAGCCGCCTACAGACAAATTTCGACAAGTCGCTAGCCTTGAACGCACACGTGTGCCATTCTTAGAAATGGATGTTGCTCTTTTAGTCACGTACTCACCACCGGAAACCATTGATCACTCCTTTGATCTAGCCGCCTACAGACAAGTCGCTAGCTTTAACCTTGAACGCAGAATGACTCATCGATTACGCCGGAAACCATTAATCACAGCTTGTTTACATATATCTGACAGCTATTCTTGGAACCACCCACACAGACTCCTTTGTTCTAAAACTAGAGCGCTTTAACCTTGAACGCAGGTGTTCCATTATTCTTAGAACTGAATATTGCTCTTTTAGTCACGTACTTATGACTCACCACCGGCATTAATCACTTATATCTGACAGGTCTTCTTCAAAGACTTCTTTGTTCTAAAACTAGAGCGCTTTAACCTTGAACGCAGGTGTGCGTATGACTCATCATTCTCAGAACTGGATGTTGCTCTTTTAGTCACGTACTCACCACCCACACGCCGCACTCCTTTGACCTAGCCGCCTACAGACAAGTCTCGACAAGTCGCTAACCTTGAACGCAGGTGCGCCATCATTTTCAGAACTGGATGAGGCAATATTGCGCAATAACCTTGAACGCGCACGTGTGCATTCTTAGAAATGGATGTTGCTCTTTTAGTCACGTACTCACCACCGGAAACCATTAATCACCCCTTTGATCTAGCCGCCTACAGACAAGTCGTTAGCTTTAACCTTGAACGCAGATTGACTCATCGATTACGCCGGAAACCATTAATCACAGCTTGTTTACATATATCTGACAGCTATTCTTGGAAACACCCACACAGACTCCTTTGTTCTAAAACCGCCTACAGACAAGTCTCAACAAGTCGCTAGCTTTAACCTTGAGCCACCTACATTAGTTTGTTCTCTACCTATGAAGACATCCTCCAGGTCTTCAGCAGGTGGGAGTGGAGGGGGTAAATGGGAACAAAAATGTGCAAAATGAACCTCCATAAGAAATAACATGGGATTTTGACCCCGTAGCCCCATAGCCTATCTACTGGTGTCGGCTGGGGTAACTGGACCGGGGTCTATTGGGGGGCCTGGACACGGAAACAAATTATTCATATTATTACATATTACAAAAATGCTGCATATCTTGCTCAAATGAAAACTTTGACTCAGTAATATCTACCTTCGCGGATCGTAAGGCCCACAAAGTTTTTCTTGATTAATCTAATATATATTATTTGTACTTTATACATATAAATATGGTTATCTTCATATTCAGTTAATGGTCATATTCTTTTGATACATACTGTATAAAAATGTAAATTAACTTTTGTTACAAAATATTGAAATTATATGATTTATGCTTGTTAAAACTCGCGTGCTAATAGACCTATCCAGGTGAGATGCGGTAAACACGTCACACAGTATGGTGCGTGCGCAACAGAAGGGCAACAGCGTCCACGAGAGAATAAATAAATTTTTGTGCACGTTCTTATATTTTTTCCATTTTCATGAAAACGGTTAACTATAAAAAAAATCATAGAATGACTTTTTTATAGCAGACAAAATTTCCTTTCCAACGATGTAAAACGCAACCTATATTCTTTTTGTATAACGACCCGGATACGTTTCAATTAAGGGGCTAATTTAAAAATTAATTCATTTTTTTACGACTCTTTAACCTTTGAACCGCTCTCACGTATAAACTATTGAATATAGATATATGCCATCACGGACTTTTTTATAGGAAATTTGATTCTCTATAAAATTGTTTATATGCATTGTTGAGGGTTCAGGGAACAGTTTCGAAATATTTAGATTTGTTACACCAGAGTACAGTACATGAAAAAACAGAATTTTAGTTATAGGGACAACACGACCCCGACCGTGATTACAAGTTATGGTTAAAGTTAAAAGTAATATGTCTGTCAACGGTTAATAGTAAAGTCTCCCCGTTTCGTGAACCTCCTGTAGTTTTGTTCTATTCCTTAATCACGTGACTAACGCTCCGCAAAGTGCAACAACGACCAATAAAATATAATCATGACATAAAATGTAGCCAATAGGAAGTAGTACACGTATATCGCAACTATTATGTTTTACAATGATTTTACATGTGTTAACAACCTTCTTGGATCAGCATTCTTACAACAGGAAATTCAGCGAAACGTATAGGTTACTAGCCGCGTGTATGACATTATGGCATGATGCAATAATTCTAATAAAATAAGCATTTCACATATCTAACACAAAGATACTTTTGGAACAAAAGGGGTGTAAAGTTAGGACTTTACAACACTTCCCCCCTAATTTTGAAAATTGTACCTAGGAATAGTGCAATTTTCACCCTCGCCCCGAGCCTCGGATGTACCAATAGCTGAAGCTGTGTCATTAACAACTGAAGGTTGAGTTTGAGGTTCACTGGAATATTTACGAAATGTGATATCCTTGCAAAATTTTATTATTTTAGGATGTACCACGTAACATATTGCTACTAATATTATAGATATAATCAAAGCATAACTAATTGTATCATGAATGGTGATAGATTTCAAACTTAGGAAATGATTTGTGTTCATAAGGTCATTTTCCTGCATATTTAAGGAATCTATATCTTGACTTACTTTAGATAGTGTATTTAAATCATAAGTATCAACCACTTTAGGGGTAACTAATTTTGGAAAATGACTCATATTTAAGTTAGAGAAATTAAAATGTATTTCGTTTTTGATGTCCAATGGTGGCACATAATTTATAAGGATTTCACTCGAAAATTGCTGGTGTGGCATAAGTATCATAGTTTTCGTATATGCTGAACAGTTAGAATTTATTTGAAATATTCCGGTGCCTCTTAATTTTAGTGAAACTCTTTGATTAATTGATCTACAGTTAATATCTATATATTCTTCAAAAGGAATAGTATATAGCCATGAATTTGCATTCGCTAGTTGAATAAAAATTGGGTAATCTAATTGCATTATTCTTTTTTCACAAGACTTTGGAATTTCTAATGTAGGTACAAATAAATTTGATTCGCATCCCCCATGGAGATGTACTAACAAAAGTGGCTTTATTTGCTCACAAATATAATGATTTTGAATTGGACTTTTACATGTACTTAATTCAAAATTGCTTAGCATAAAATAATGCTGCTTAATAGAATCGATTATAAGATATGGATATTGTGAAATAATGAGAGCATATTTGTTGTCTGACAATGCCCTGGGTAAACTGGAAATTTTCATAATGTCATACTCACGCTGATTTATTAGTGGAACTAATAACAAAAATGTTAACTTATCATTAAAATAATATACATTTGTTTCAACTAAATTATACAATACATGTGTATTTTCAGTTACAGGATTCACAGGAAAATGTAGTCCTTCCATGTAACTTTGGAGATTAGATAATTCTTTGGTTAATCTTAATGGACTTATGACAAGAGGATGTAACGATCCCTTAATTGCATATATAATAATATTTAAAATATTCTCTTGTTGCATTTTGAAGGATATTTGTATTAAATCTAACAATGAAACCAATTCATTTATCTTTAATGCTATTTGAAATTTTACATGTATGTTACTTTCATTATAACTAAATTTATTTACGAAAATGTTGAATGCATCTAATCTTTTGTTTAAAACATTCATCTTATCATAGAATTGAGTACCAGATACATTGGTTGCATGAACAGTTCCTTTCACAATAGACGTTTGTTCCTTTAAATGCGAGAACAAATGACTCTGATCTAATTTGATCTTTTCTATTTGGCTATCATAATATTTAGCATCGTCCGCGTCTAAAGTTCCAAAAAGTGTTTTAGACACAGTACCAATTGCATTGAATAACGCTCTCTTTTGCCTAGGGTTTTCGATACCTAGCATTTCTAAAATTAAGTTGTCTTGATTTTTTATATTTAATAAGGAATATTCGATTGATTTATTGAAGGAACCGCATTCTGTAGCTTCAACTTTGCGTTGACTTGCTACGGAGCAAAGATGCTGTATTTCTCGAGAATAATATAATATAGTTTTAAATTCAGTGTGATAATTATCTAAATCTAAATAAGTTAATAATTTCCATTTATCATTATATAAATTTAATTGTCCTGTTTTTTCATAATATAGGCCTGGACTCGATTCAATAGGAGTAAAATTGTAATACATACTACTGGAAGTGTGTTTAATTAGGAAATTTAAACTTAACAAAATTGTCCAAATGGAACGGATACTGGAAAGGCTCATGCTGAGTGGAATTTCTGTAACAAAAATAAGGAATTTGGGATAGGTGCATTACTGATACTTATTTGCTAATTACTATTATTTATTTTTCCTTGAAAAGTTTGAGACGATTTATGTGAACTTTTTTGGGCTTACGTTTAAGCATAATAGTGCAATTTACTTCAGAATCTACTGAAATTACCTCGAAAGGACCTTGATATAAAGGTTGAAGTTTTTTGGATTTTCCTATGACATTTGTTTCATTTTTTAATAACACTTTATCACCTACTTTAAGCATTAGTTTATTAGAATTTTTGTCATAATTTACTTTTGAGGTCTCTTTCCGTTTTAATATAGTTTCTCTTGCAATTTCATGAGAATGCTGTAGTCTCGATTTTAACTCGTTATAATAATCATCATAACTATATAGGATTTCGGGGGACTTCGTTAGGGATGTAGGTAATACAGCTTTATTACCATATAAAAGTTCGAAGGGAGTGAAATTAGTGGATACATGAGGAGTTGTATTATAGGTAAATGTGGCAAAAGGCATGAATTCATCCCAGTTGTTCATATCAGTGTTTATAAAATTACGCAAATATTCAACTAAAGTTCGATGTGATCTTTCTAAACTTCCATTGCTTTGTGAATGAAAACTAGTGCATTGCATTTGCTTAATTTTTAATAATCGACATGTTTCTTTGAAAACGTCGCTAAGAAAATTAGTACCTTGATCTGTCACTAAACTGGTTGGAATTCCGTATTGACAAATAATTTTGGTTGTGAAACTATACGCTACTTGATTTGCCGTTTGATTGGGAATTGGGATGGCGATGGAGAATTTCGTAAGGTCATCTTGAAAAGTCAGGAGGTATTTGTTTAATTTATCGGTTTCGTTTAAAGGTCCTACAATGTCTAAGAATATTTTCTCAAATGGTCTAGTAGATGTCGTAGTTATAGTCATAGGCAATTTAGTTTTCTTGGAACATTTATTTTTTTGACATGCTTCGCATGAACGAACAAATTTTTTAATATCTCTATACATTTTGTGCCATTTATAAAATTGCTTGATACGATTATACGTACGGTTTACACCCTGGTGTCCTCCCAGAGGTGTAACATGATATTCATTTAAGATTTTGGTTATTTCCGCTTGTGAAAGATTTTGTTTAATGTTGTCATGGCAAATTTGAATTTTTATGTCGGAACCTTTAAAAATATAGCGTAACATAATTCTGATTGTCTCGAGTTTCAGATGATCGTGCTTAAAAACTTTATCAGAAATAGCTAAATTGACAAGTTTATTTGAAAGACAAAATTCTTTTAACATTTGAAGAGAATAAAATACATCTTTATATTCAGACTTGTGAAATTTGGACTCTTTAGTGATGAGGTAGATAAAATATTTATCATCGGACTTTAAATAGGAAATTTCCCGAATATTTGAATCTTGCGCTTTAAGTTCGGCTTGACTGTCATGATAATCCGACATTGATGTGAAATTTCGATCTGTAAAATAAATAATATCTACGTCAATGGAACAATTTTCTAAACTGATGTCAGTATCAATGATATTAGGATTGGTTATGATTTTAGTTTCGATATCTTTTAAATATGTTTCATAAGAATTTTAAATATGTTTCATAAGAATTAGAAATATTTTGATCGGAAGTGGAGATTTTGCAAATTCGAGATAGACAATCGGCATTTGTATTTTGTTTTCCTGGTTTATATACCACTTCATACTCGAATTCTTCTAATTTTAATCTAAAACGCATTAATCTAGAGGAAGGGTTGGAATGGGAGAAAATATAGGTTAAAGGGCGATGGTCGGTGACAATTTTGAATTTTCTTCCGTATAGATACGGTCTGAAAACTTGCGTTGCGGACCATACTATAGCAAGTATTTCCCTTTCTATGGTTGAGTAATTTTGTTCTGCCTTATTTAAAGTTCTGCTGGCGTATGCGATGGGTAGGTCTGAACCAATAGTTCCTTGGCTCAGGACTCCCCCAAGGGCGTATTGGCTAGCGTCAGTGGTTAGAATAAACTCACGCTCGAAATCTGGGTACTGCAGAATGGGTGGACTAATGAGTGTTTCTTTTAACTTACAAAATGAATCATCGCATAAAGAAGACCATTTAAATTCTACATTTTTCTTAAGTAAATTATTCAAAGGATGAGCTAATTGCGAGAAATTTGGAATAAACCTACGATAGTAGGATGCTAAACCTAGAAATGATTTGAGTTGTTTCTCAGTTTTAGGCGCAGGAAAATTTTGAACAGCTGTGATTTTTTCAGGATCGGGTTTTATACCATCTTCTGAAATAACATGACCTAGATAATTAATTTCTTTTCTTAGAAAACCGCACTTGCTTGGTTGTAACTTTAGATTATTTTCACGAAGCCTAGTGAAAACGTCAATAAGCTTGTTATTATGATCTTGCAAAGAACTACCATAGATAACAATGTCATCAAGATACACAAAACATTTAATACCTTGTATACCTGTTAATACGTTATTCATTAAACGTTGGAACAAGGCTGGCGCTCCTTTTAAGCGCTTGTATTGATAATGTCCATAGAATGAGAACCCGGTTAATGGTTTACTCTCATCGCTTAATTTTATTTGATGGAACCCACTTGCTAAGTCAATTACTGAGAAATATTTAGATTTGCCCAATTGATCAAGAATTTCTGTAATGTTTGGTTATGGATAAGCGTCAGATTCAGTGACGTCATTTAATTTGCGAAAGTCGACAACGACTCTCCACCGTTTGTTTCCGTCCTTGTCGGGTTTTTTGGGAACTATGAGAATTGGGGAATTATAGGGTGATCGACTTGGCTCTATAATATCGTCGTCTAACATTTGTTGGATCTGTTTCTTTACTTCCTCCTTTTGGGATTCAGGAAGTCTGTATGGTTTCACGAATATAGGTTTTTTGGAAGAGAGGGGAATAGTATGGCTTACAGTGTCGGTATATGTCAATTTATCACCTTCTAAATAAAATAAATCATTAAATTCTTGACATATTCGGATTATTGAGCTACGTTCCTCTGAATTCATATGTTCAGTTGACAATTGATTTTCTAATAAGGATATACGTTCACGACTACACATGTTTATAAAATTTATCACATGATAATTATCAAGATCGTCAAAATCTATATCTGAACAATTTATTTCTACCGGATTTTCTGTTGAATTAATTAGGCTAATTGTGCAATACCCCATTTTGGGCTCTACGATACAGTTGCTAACATGTAAACCTGGCTTAACTTCCTTTTGTAGGCAAAGTTTTGGATTTGTAAAATTTGTGTGGATTCTCGTTATAAATTCGGTCCTGGCGGGTACAGTGATATTAAATGGACTAGTTAAACTAAATAAAAATTCTCTATTGGCAATTGGTAAGCTTAATGTGGAAGTTTCATAATTAATTTGTGTTTTAAATCGTGATAAAAAATCTTGACCTATTATTCCGTGTGTTGAGATAGGAAAATTATCTGGGACGATATGAAAAACATGATTTAGTACAATATCTTCGGATAATTGAATTTTGCCATAAGAAATGCCTATAGATGAAACGAAATCATTAGTGATTCCTCAAATTTTATGATCAGTGTATATTTCAGCGTCATCATCGACGTGACCCAATTTTAGAACACTTACATCGGACCCTGTATCTATTAGTAAATTAGCGGATTTGGAAGTTGACAATAGTAATGGAAGATTAACACACGATGAATTTACATTTTCATTGGAGATAGTAAACATTTTGGCATTTGCATTATCGCTAGAATTATTATTTGGACTGACACCAACATTATAAGAATTAGAACTGGAATTCGTGAGATTGTAATAAGATTCGTGTGAGAAATTAGGATTTCGAGGATTGCTATTATTAATAATATTTGAACTTGAACTAGAATGAGCTTGATGCGTTTGCGAATTATTTGATTTACGTTGCGAATAGTTTTCAAGATTAGAGTTATTGTACTCTTTGTAATTTAAGTAATATTTACTACTACTCGTACTACGATTACCTTGTAAAGAATGCATTAATAGGCAGTTTTGATATCGCGGGCTCGAGTACCGCTGCCTCGCGACGTACTTGGCCCCATGTCGTTTCCCGGCTGATAATAATAATAATAATAATAATAATAATAATAATTTATTGGTTCAATAGATCATTTACATGATATAGAACATGTCAATATAATTACATATATATATATAATCTTATTCAAATAAACAAAAACAATAAGAATAAAAAGTTTGTAAAATAGTACAATTATTATTACATCGTCCATTGGTAACACACAACACATAATATGTATATTAACAATAACATCATACTAACATACATATAATAAAATTAAAGCCTATCGTTAAGGTATTCACTTAAAGAATAATAACATTTACTTCTGAGTAAACATTTTATTTCCATTTTAAAAATTTTTTCGTTCATGGATTTATATGATTCAGGTAATTTATTGTATGCTTTAATAGCTAAATACTTTGGGCTTTTTTCATATAATGCTAATCTGTGATAAGGAATTTCCAACAAATTAGTATTTCTTGTGTTATAGATGTGATTTGAATTAAGGGTAGTACCGTTCAGTTGGGATTTAGCATACAATAATAAACTAAGAATAAATAAACAAGGTAGTGTAAGTATTCCCAACTCTTTAAAAATATCCCTACAACTAGTACGCCTTGTTACTCCTACTATAGAACGCACAGCTCTTTTCTGTAATTTAAATACTCTCACCATATCAGGAGAAGAGCCCCAGGCAATTACAGCATAACTGATGATTGAATTAAAATTTCCATAATAATAAGTAATTAATACCGGCTTACTAACAACCTGTCGTAGCTGATTAATACAATAACACAGGCTACTTTTTTACATATCGCATTTATATGTATTGTCCAGGAACAGTTTTCAGAAATATGTAAGCCTAAGAATTTAGTGGATGCAGCCTGTTCAATAGATCTTTCATTAGATTTAATTAATAGACTGTTGTCAGCATTTGAATTAGAATAACCCGCGTTAAAGCGAATAAAAATAGATTTTTTATTATTTAAGATTAGGCTATTCTCAGTGAACCAATTGTGAGCATCACATAATTGTTCATTAGCTTTTAAAACTGCATCAGTAGTTTTCTGAGCAGTGATAAGCAGAGAAGTGTCATCTGCAAAAAGAATAGAATTAGTACTACTAAAATCACAGACATAAATTATATATAGCAAAGGTCCCAGGACAGACCCCTGTGGAACCCCTACCGAAACATACATTTCTTTCGATTTAACATTATTTATTTCCACATAGTGCTTTCTACCACTCAAATAACTGCCGAACCAGTTTAATGATACACCACGAATTCCATATTTCTCTAACTTTTGCAAAAGTGAGTTGTGGTTAACAAGGTCGAAAGCTTTACTTAGATCTAGAAAAATTCCTATACATTTATTTTTGTTATCTAAATTATCATATAACTCAGTCAGGAATTTTGTTATAGCTGTGGTAGTAGAGCGACCTCTTCTGAAACCAAATTGGTTATCATTAAACAATTTGTATTTTTCAAAAAAATTAATTATCCTATTCAAAACACACTTTTCAAAAATTTTAGAAATAGAACTTAAAATAGAAATGGGCCTGTTGTTTTCAACGTTTGCTTTACATCCTGCTTTGAAAAATGGTCTAATTTTTGCAATTTTAAGTCTATCTGGAAAAACGCCCTCTGACAATGATAGATTAATTATTGTACATAAAGGCTTGATGACCACCGGTATGCACTTTTTTAGAAAATTGACACTAATATTATCATCTCCATGTGATTTTGTGTTTTTTAAACTTTTTATTATGTCAGATATTTCATATTCATCTACGGGTTTAAAGAAAAATGTGTATTTGTTTTCATTTATTTGTGGTACATTAACTTGTGGACTTATGTTCTTTAACAAAATGTTAGGAATATTATTAAAATAATTATTAAATTTATCAGTTACTGTTGTAACATCAGAGTGGACGACATTATCAATATTTAAATTAATTTGTTCACTAGCTCCCCTTAATTTATCACTATTTATGATTCTCCAGGCGGCCTTTGATTTATTTTCTGCATTTTGTATAATATTATCGTTATATAATTTCTTGGCTTTATTGATTAATTGTCTATACAGTGATTTATATTTTTTGTAGTAGAGTTTAAGGTTCTCATTACCGGTTAACGTAAGTCGATATAATTCTTTTAGCTTTTGTGCTGAAATTCTTAGCCCCTTTGTTAACCATTTTTTCGAATTACAAGTATTACTGTTCTGATTATTATTTGATATACTTTTTACTACAACAGGAAATGCCAATTCAAAATTATGTATAAAAGTATCCATAAAACATTCAAATTTTTTATTTACATTATAACTATCATTTTCAAAATAGTTCCAATCCTCCGATGCTAACAAATTACAAAAATATTTTATATTTTCAGGATTGTCTAGGGGTCTGTATTTTACAATTATTCTCTTAACGTCATAGTGAGAGCTTTTCTGAACAGACAAGAGCTGGGCGCTATGATCACTAAACCCATTGTCAATTATATCGCTTTTAAAAAAAGTTGTATCCAAATTAGTACATATATTGTCTAAACAATTATTTATTCTGGTAGGTACCTTAAATATAGGGTCAATACAATACGATTTTAGAATATCTAAAAGATTATTTAACTTATTGGACGTTTTTAAAAAATTTATGTTAAAATCTCCGCAAATTACTATTTTATGATTCTTGTTATTACTCACTAATAAATTAATTGCCATATTTAATTTATCAAGAAATATATCTATATCTCCATCTGGGCTCCTGTATAGTGAAAGTATTAGAAACGATTCATTTTTATCTAAAACACATTTTATTCCAACACATTCAAAATCTTTTTCTATTGATAAATTTTTTATGTAACTAAGATCACAGCACTCAAGATTGTTTCGTATGAATATACCAGTACCACCATTTTTCAATGTACTTCTACAAAAAAAGTCTTTAAGATTATAGCCATCAATTTTAATCGATTGTATTTGATTAGATTTAGCCCAGTGTTCCGATACACAAAATATATCGCAATCGGTTTCATTTAAGAATAATTCAAGAACTGTGAGCTTGTTACTTATACACTGTACATTTTGATGAACTATGTTCAGTCTCGTGTTTGCATTTAAACTTAATCTTGGGTATAAAAAATTATTGACATTGTTTACTATGGATAACCCATCTACAGATAGATTTAATAAAGGGGAATCGTTTGTTGAGGTAGCTAATTCAGACATTAAATTGATAGGTTGATTACAAATTTTTTCTTGCGACAGAATCAGGTCCTCAGGTTTATCCACATCTATAATATGTGTACTTATATTGTGATGACTATTATTATCTGTCGGGATAAATATTAAGTTTTTATCAAATGGTTTACAAAATATAGAGTTAACAATCATATTACTTAGTTCACTCTTACTTAGTTTATTGGTAGGAGAATTATTCACATCTACTACACTAACTCTCCCAGGTATGTAGTTATTCATCTTCCAAACAAATTCACACAATTTTTTGTTGAACTTATGTATATAACTATCTATTTTTGAATTACGATATGGAATAGTAGTTATAATCATATTTGAATATGAACACAATTTGATTTTTTCCCAGATATTTCTAAAAGATGGATACTTATCTTTTCTGTAATTGAAATTATTTGATCCTGCGATAATAACAATAAAGTCGTCCTTCCCATAGTTTGCTGTCAGGGGCACAATATTTTCAATAACTTGATGAAAGGTGGCTCCGGGTTTAAGAATGGTTTCAATATGGTATTTATTAGCTGACATTTTTTTATGTATTAATTTATTATGATGTCGCATAGATGCAGAGGAATCAGCTGTATTGTTAGTGCGTGCATTGACACTTAGATTCTGCGGATTAGAATTAGGCTCGAAATTTGACGAATTAAAATTATTATTTTGCCTTGAATAACTGAAATTTGAAGAATCAAAATTATTATTTTGTCTCGAATTATTGAACTTACGTTTACGACATTCCTCGATAGTATGCCCGTTTTTCTTGCAATAACGACATGTGATTTGTATTGTATTTACATTTGCTTCAGTTTTGACGTGTCTATTGGAATCGGAATGGTTAGGATAAACAGGAAATCTTCGAGAGTTGGTAAAACACTGGTCTGCTGTGTGATTTGGTTTTCCGCATTTAAAACACTTTATAAATTTTTTGAAATGATTATTTTTTGAGTTAGATTGTTGAGATTGACCTTTGTACGTTTTATTATTGCGCTCCTCCTCACACGCAGCCTCTACAGCGTCTATAAAGTTATTGAATCGACTAGCCTTTATTATGAGTTTTATAGGATTTTGCAAACCTTCGACAAAAGCTTTAAGAGCTGATTTTTGGTTCAAATTTTGTACAATATTACGCGCGTCTTGCCCTTCGCTGGCTATACATGCATCATTTAAATCAATCGTTATTTTTTCGATGCGATTGGCAAATGATCTAACATCTTCGTTAAAATGTTGTTTTGACACTAAAAGTTCGGTTTGAATTTGCGCTATCGTTCTACGTTCCAGGTACTGTTCTTGCAATATCAGTTTAAAAGTAGGCCAGTCATTTACAGTTTTATATTTGAAGATATTATATGCTGGACCTGATAATTTAGCCTTAGCGATATTGACGAACATTTGCTGATTAGCCCTTGTTGTTGCCGTGTCCCAAATGACATCGCAACATGACAAAAATTTATGCAAATTATCTCTACTTCCATCAAATTCTGGAATCATTTTATACGCGAAATCGGGAGAAAAAGTCATGTCTACGATCTCGTCTGGCTCAACTGGTGGTCTATCAGGCATAAGGGAAATAATAAAATAGTTTAAGAAAAAAAATACAATACAAAATGAGAAGCTAGGAGACTTACTACTTGGTGATGACAAAAGCTTCACAACACAACACTCACTTCACAAAACACTGTAATCCAAGTGGTCCTTGGAGGTGGCGATTCTGCCCTGATGGATGATGGATCCCAGGAAATTGCGCAGCTACTACCCCAAATTCGGTTTTCACGATGGTTGTGCTTTTTTTCATAAAGGGTGTTCAAGTTGGATGTGCTCTTCTTCGTAACGGGTTTCCAGCACCCGTACGATGTCGACTTGATGCTGATGAATGGAATGTAATTTGACGATGATCTTCTTACCACGGGGGTCGTGCCAGAGGGTTGAATGTTGACTTCTGCTCGCTCGCTCAAAATAACTGTTTCCCACTTCAACGTTTTCTTTGAAGGTGCTCCAACACCAAAGCTTGGCTATTTCGCTGGAAGCAACCCCACATCTGACACCACTTTTGTTGAGGGTTCAGGGAACAGTTTTTGGCCGAGCCAAGTAAAACACCTTTTTTTTAACTAATTTTCACTTTAATGACGATTCGAAATATTTAGATTTGTTACACCAGAGTACAGTACATGAAAAAACAGAATTTTAGTTATAGGGACAACACGACCCCGACCGTGATTACAAGTTATGGTTAAAGTTAAAAGTAATATGTCTGTCAACGGTTAATAGTAAAGTCTCCCCGTTTCGTGAACCTCCTGTAGTTTTGTTCTATTCCTTAATCACGTGACTAACGCTCCGCAAAGTGCAACAACGACCAATAAAATATAATCATGACATAAAATGTAGCCAATAGGAAGTAGTACACGTATATCGCAACTATTATGTTTTACAATGATTTTACATGTGTTAACAACCTTCTTGGATCAGCATCTTACAACAGGAAATTCAGCGAAACGTATAGGTTACTAGCCGCGTGTATGACATTATGGCATGATGCAATAATTCTAATAAAATAAGCATTTCACTTATCTAACACAAAGATACTTTTGGAACAAAAGGGGTGTAAAGTTAGGACTTTACAACAGCATTTTGCCATAACTGTAATGGTTTCGGCAGCGTTTCGAGTCCAATTCTCAGCTGCAAGTCTGGACCATTGTATTTCAATAGAATTAGGCAGTCACGGCAAGCGTGTGCCTCTTCAGGTGCTAAGAACGAACCACGCATCGATTTACTGCGGCATGTTTGACTCGAAACGCTGCCAAAACCGTTACAAATATGATGAAAATGAATATAAACAAATTTATAGAGAATTAAATTTTCTATAAGAAAGTCAGTGATGGCATATATCTATCTTTAATAGTTTAGACGTAAGAGTGGTTCAAATTTTAAGGAATCTTAATAAACTCATTCATTTTTTAATTTGTCCGTAATTGAAACGTATCTGGGGCCGTTATACAAAAAGCATATGGTTTGTGCTATACATTGTTCGAAAGGAAATTTTGTCTGCTATAAAAAAGTCGTTCTATGATTTTTTAATAAAGTTAACCGTTTCCATGAAAATGGATTAGATATAAAAACATGCACAAATACATGCAAGGGTTCTCGACCGGACAGTTGCCCTTGTATTGCGCAGAACGAACTACGCACGGCTCTACTGCTTTATTTAACACATAGTACGCTGTATTTATCTTTCTCGCTTGCATTACCTGGATAGGTCTATTCAAGGTATATGCTATTGCTACTTGGCTATTTATAATTTTATAATTATATAGCTAATAGGTATTTTTCTTTTTAAAAATGTTTTGTCTTAATTTTGTTCACTTACTTTGACTTATCCATAAATGTATCATTTCGAAGGATCAATAAACATTATTATTATTATTATTATTATTTAAATTCATACTAATGTGTATGTAGTAGGGCCCCAAAAATAACTACCCCGGGGCCCGCTGTGGCTCTCGACGGCCATGAGATTTGAGATGGGCATTAAACACAAATAATACAAGGTTTCGTAAATACCCCTACTTTATTTAAAAACAAACACTTAATTGAAAAGTACAATAACTTTTTAGAAATTTGAAGAGTGCCGTACTCAGCCTTGAATTCACGAGGGGAAAGAGTACGAGCAGAGAAACCCTCGATCTCAATTCAAACAAATCTAAATAATTATATGCCTCTTTTAATCTGTTTTACTGAATAATAGTCGGAGAGCAGCCAATCTGTAGGAAGCATTTTAAAAGTAGTCTATACAACTCGCGAACACCCACCTAAAAAACAGATTATATAATGTAAAATGACCTACTACATTTGATTTTTGAGTTCGCCCGTTAATTTGAGATTGCCAAATCGGTCAATTCGCAAATTAAAAAAAAAAATTAAAATTAGGTGTTAATTTTTATTTTGCACATAACACATCATATCTTTTTGATTTGAATTCCGATTTAGACCAATATTTTACACATTATCCCTCCAATATTCTTGAACAGGCCGACGGCAAAAAAAATAGTGTAGGTAATAATGTAGTGGCCAAAAAAAATATAATTCCCTTCTTTTGTCGCGGATTTTTAAAATTTGCAATGAAAAATACTCGATCTAACGCGAATTGACGCAGTATTTCTTCCATTACTGAATTCATAAATCCTAGGGCAAAATCTTCTTTTTTCAGCACATCATGTGTATTTCTCCTATTAGAAATAAACCACTTGTTGCATCAAATAAATTCAAATAATTGTTTTTGTTATGTACCTTCCCTTTTGTTACGTACCTTTTGCCATTATAGCATTCCCCTCCTGAACCTTCACTGCTGCTTCCATATCATTCTGATCTCGTTTCTTCTGGTTGTTATATTTTCTCGACAAATTTAAATTGTGATGTCTTTGCTTGTTAAAACGTTCAATCTTCCCAGTTTCTGAACTTCTAATTTTCTTGAACCCTCTAAACTTCTGTTCGGTGGTACCCCAGACTGCAGCTTCTCTGCCACTATTTTTTCTTTTAACTTCGAGAGATGTTTGCTTCTTAATTCGTTTTTCATGTCCAGCATGTGTTTTCCAATAACATACTGAAACTTGTCCTTCATCACTCAGTTTGCAAATCAACCTGCATGCGGAAGGACATACTCCTTTAATTTTAATTGTCCCACCAGATTTCTCTGTCCTCTTGTTGTAATTGGGCTCGTATCCTGAAAATAGATAAGAGTATAACCTATTATTATATGTTGTGTAATAATTGTTATATACCTAGGTATATATTTAAAATAATTATTGAAGTTAGGTACTTCATACCGTAGGCACTGAGTATCAAACCTACCTTTGTGGTCACTTCTGTTACAGTCAAAGTACAATATCTTATGTTCCTTTCTGTGAATCGATCTGTGCATTGCATTGTCTCAATTTTTTCTTCACACTTCCATGTGTCGTATTCTTGTTATTAACTCAATACTTACCTGGTGATTTCCTTCAAGATGTTTTCGTAGTCCCTCATGACGTTTCAAATCAGTTTCTTCCTCACATAATGGACAAATAATGTAATTCTGGGATTCAACACATCTACTTTATGGACTCTTGTGATATGACGATTTCTTAATCCCACATTTTTAAATTTTTTACTGCAAAGGTGACACGCTTCTGATGGAATTTCTTCAGATTTTGTTGAGTCGGATGTAAAAAATAAAGATGAATCCATGATTTCTCGTTAAAATAAACTCTTAGTATTTAAACAATATGAACAGGCTTGTAAAACAATCTCTTTGAACGGCAAAAATATGTAGGTACACAAAAAACGTTTTAAAGGAAGGGCGAGTTGCTTTATTCACCGGTTGATCCACCAGATGTGTTTTATCTCATTCTAACCTCGGAGATAGAACGAGATAAAACACATCTGATGGATCCACCGGTGAATAAAGCAACTCGCCCGAAGTTTGTAACAGTGACAACTGAGTAACTGACATAACATCAAAAAACGATTTATCTTACAACATGAAACCCGCCGAAATTTGAATTAGGACACGCCCACCGGTCTGTGGTCTGTGGCCCACCAAGAACGCCGAGTTGTGCTTTTTAGTGTCGTCTTATATCTTATATCTGGTCTGGCACAGGCCAATCCCTCGTATTTTATCTTACGTTTGTGCTTCCGACGTTCTAGATCGGTGAAAATACCAGATCGTTGACAGTTTTTGACGCATGCAGTTCCAGAACGAAGTCACAGATTAACTATTAATCTGTGACGAAGTTTCGTCTTTTCGCGCGCCTGTAAACATTTTATACAACTTAAAAACATCTAATCCGAACCTCAATCCCCAATATATGAGGGAATTTGCAACTAACCAAGAGAACTGTCCCTTTACACATCAACACTGCAAGAAAAATGAAACGAGATCTTTACGTTTGTGTCCAATGAAATATCCGATCTGTCCCAGACCGGATCGGAGAAAACGGAATGACGGATTTGATCGGCGGGAAAGATCGCTCAAAAATCCCTACGGGTATGAAACTCGCATTACAGATTGATCAACAATTTTACTAGGCAATAGCTCATTTCAAACAAGCATTTGGTTACTCCGGTCGCAACTGGTTTTCATACCGTTTTGTATTTTGCTCTTAAGTTTGAATTACAAATAATGCTTTCCTACATTCATTATTTGTTTTCCGTGTTCATTTAATTTTACAGAGTTGACATTAACGAATAATTTATATTTTCTTAAAATGGTAGCTACCAGAAAAACTACTCTAAAAACTAATAATCACATCATAGACGAGCCAATAGGAGTAAAGCATTTTGTCCTGATCAGAAATCAGTATTATTGACAGACAACTTTTAAGAAATCTTTACCCGTTTTCTATTTTACAATTGAGTCAAATTTAATTGAAGCTTGATTGTTTTGTGAAATTAATATATTTGTGAGTCACGTTCAAGCAAATAATAATTAAACGTAAGTATATATTGCGCTGGATATGATAGGTTAGAAACATAACTGAATCTGATTAAAACCAAGTTTCATCTTAATTTGCTAGGATCTTTTGTCTTCTACTTCTATATGAAATTAGAAATTAATATACCTACCTACTTATGTACAAATGAAAGTATTTAAAAATGTATAAAATAACGAGCAGAACAGCGTATAGATTTTCTTCTCTGCATTTTTATGCCTAAAAGCATCTTTATATCTCTATCCTAAGTGTGTTAATCATAATAAAGATACATTGAAGATCGACATACAAGTGCAATGAGGAAGAATAATCGTTGGTGTACTTTTTAAAATTAAATGGAATATCCGTTTGTTTTTTAGACTGCCGTTCAAACTGCCGATTAACACCTAAGCAGATTATAAGAGCACTTTGAAGTTCCCCTGTGAAGGGAAAATAATTGTGAAGAAGGTTACTTTAGGAGACCCAGCTAGGTCTGTTTTTTCAATGCCACTCCTCAAAAGAATTTTAATTCAACAGATTCGAGGATAAATGATTGTTGGTCTAGATCTGAGCGATGACTTTAATGAAGACAGTTAAGCAGCCAGTATTGTTAGTTATATTCTTAAAAATATTAAAATTAATGTCTATTTTTTTATACAACGTTTAAAGAATTTGATGACAAAAACTTTATTTTATCTAAATGTAATATAATTTTTTGGTATCGCCAGACCCTAAAGTGTATATTATCAACAAATTTTTTATGTAAAAAATATTCTCGATTACAACTTTCTCTACAAAAGAAAGGTAACAATGTAGGTATATTTGGTGGAAGATTTCATTCAGGAGGAACAGAAATTGTTTGGAAATCTTGTAAATATGAATGAATATTAACTACGTTAATAAATTAATGTAATATCTAATTAATTTTTTCTCTATGCCTCAAATATTTTGTTATGGTGAGTAAATTATTGTTCCTTATTTTCAGGTTCTATTTGGCTTTGATATATTTTCTAACAGTTTCTATTAATACCAAAGCCAATGTAATAATTAATTTGTTTATAATTAATAAATAATAAGTACTTATAAAATGTTGTATTTTAGCCTTTTCCTCCAAAGAACCATTATTTAATCGGCAAACGCAATTTTGTTATAAGAAAATTGTGGTTGCCGTTTAAATATCGGTTTTGACCAAACTGAAAACATTAATTTGAATAGGAAGTGAAATTCAAACAGCCCGCCTCTGTCAGTTCATTACTAGGCGAGTAAGTGCGTCACATGTTTGTCATTGCTGTTGCCTTCTCTTTCTTAGGAACTCTCATTTCTTGTTCTATTCGCGAAAATCACAAAGGGGGCGACATCTCTTATGTAAATATGCAACCAGTATAGTGAGGAAAACAAATATTTGACGTTTTAGATTACGCGGTAATGTTATCCGACAAACAGTAATGGTTCATATTTGAAAGTCTAAAACTGTTTAATAACATCAATTATGAGTTGTGAAATTAATAACAAATGCAAAAGATTCTGTTTAGTGCCTCAGTGCGGTACTTACAGCTCAAAACTAGTGTCCGCATGCACTGGTTTCCGAAAGACGCAAATACTTGTAATAAATGGAAAAAGGCTTTAAAAATTGCCATACCAATAACCAATTTGTATGTGTGTATGTAGCCAAGATTTTATTCTTGATGATTCTTTCATTAGTAAGGTAGTACCTATTATATGCATATCAAATTACCTATAGGTATCTCCTATTTTATTTTCAGCTACCTGATATTCTAAATAGTGACAAAAAGTTGTTGTATTTCACTGGAGTTGACCTTAATGTGATAAAGTGTTGTGAACAATGCCTTAAAAATATTAGAAAATATAAAAATCAGCAAATTGAAATTTTGTTTGTCTGTTCTTTCACAGTTAGGATCACACGTTTCTTTTCAGGATGGCAAGACTTTAGGACTCCTTCACACTTGGATTCCTTGAATGGCAGAATCTGATTCCAGAAACGCGCTGAAACTTTCCATACATTTAAATAGAGTCTGTTCACACAGAGATTCCGTAGAATGCATCTATGTATATGCATTCTACGGAATCTCTGTGTGACTTTATTTAAATGTATAGAAAGTTTCAGCGCGCTTCTGGAATCGGATTCCGGAATGCGATTCAAGGAATCCAAGTGTGAAGGAGTCCTTAGAAATTGGTTCAACTTCATACACCATTTTCAAAGCTTATTTTTCCTTACCCCATGCCTGCGTTACATCTGTGCAACTTAGCTCCTCTAATTCCTCAATCCTCATAACTAATATGTATTTTCAGAATAATTAAATAGTAATAAGTATAATATAAATTCAAAAACTACTGAATTATTTTATAATTTAACAAATCTTGCCAGTTTATGTAAATAAGCGTGGAGATTATATGCTTACAAAACCCAGATTGATTCGCTTTGCAGCTGCATACGCATTGCCATTTATTGGACTCATCTCGTATACATATTTTTAGTTCATGAGGTGGAGAATTTAATGCAATGTTTGCAAACACAGGTCAAATATTTGTTGCTTGATGACATATCTTCAACCTGGCAGAGAATGATATGACCAGCTTTAAATACGGCTTCGCCTTCTTTCATGGGTCTACTTTTGGTTCCAACATAACCAAAAATGTCGCTCAATTCTACTATAACTTTCGGCATGTCGGAAAACTTTTCACGTAAATAGTTATTTATACGAAAATAATACACTTCAGATTATGACAGCTGCAATGTTTTCCTCACTATTCGCGAAAATCACGGAGTGGGTGACATCTATATTTTTTGGCGTAATCTCAATATGATAGTAAACAACAAACCGCTGTCATTACTGTCACTGTCAGTTGACGGGTTTTCTTAAATTTATCTTGTGATTTTTAAAATTAAAAGTGCGATTAAAGTGTTGTTATTATATTCAACTAGTTTATAAACAATATAGCAATGCAATCAATTAATAAAACGGTTGACACGATACTTTAATAAAAAAAGATTGTTACTAGAATTAACCTCTAGATTTATCGTAAATGTCAAAACACTGTCAAAGGTTTGTTGTTCACCAAGGAGACATAAACTAATAAGGAGTGCTTAATAGGGTGGGCCGAAAAAGCCGTTTTTTTTAAATTTTTTTGAATTTTCAAGAATAATATCGCAAAAAAGTTGTGAAATATGGTATTTATGAAGCTGTATTTTTTTTAAAATTAAAAAAAAATATTTAACTGCGCCCCAAGGACTGCAAAAGGACTATTTTTTTTTTTGAAAATTAGATTGGTAATAATGCCAAAAAGCTAGGTAACAGTGTTCTATTTACGAAAAAAAAAATTGGATGGTTTGTCTCAATTTTTAGCCGCGCCCCATATCCTTTAAAATAGCATAAGCTTGTTAATGTAAGTCTAATATTAAGTTTGGCTTGACTAGAATGCAGCTCACAGCTTAATCAAATATTTTCGGATAGAATCAACTGATTTTAACTCATATAATGGAGTTCCAGAATTATTTGATCAACCCAGAACTCACCACGAGGAGGTGGCTGTATATCGAGTTCCGTCCACCCTCCCGCCCTTAATACTATTAAGTCAGAGAGTATTGTCCTTTAAAATCAAATTTTGGAAGCTTCTTTCGTGCATCCAATTTGGCTCTGATGTAACCGTCCCTTGCAATCTCCACAAACAGTTTCTGATATATTGATAACACCTGATAACGTCCTCATATGTCGGAAGAAAAGAGCAATTCGTGGAGTCAATAACTGCAGCGGTGCCAATTATTGGAAAAGTTTCAGATGCTCGAGTTTTTACCGATAGTGTTGCCATATCAAATTAGTTAATTTCAGTTCAAAACACACACAAATAAAAATTATGAAATAGTTTATTATTTTGCGGATAGCGTAATACACTAATTGTAAATTTAGTTTAAAACACCCAATATCAACTATGAAATAGATTATTATTATCAATTTGGGAATGCATCAACTCCCTAAGAGAAGAAATGTAAAAACAAGAACTACTATAACTTTTTTTTTTTTAGAACATAGTACTTTGTTATTGCTTATTTATCTCTATGAAATGTACTAAATACTTTGTAATACTGGCTGAAGGACCTCGGTCAATAACCATTTGGTTCGTCCAATAAAATTCTTGTATTATTATTATTATGTCGAATACACTAGTGCAAAATACACGTTTTACATACACTCTTAGGATATCTTGATACACCCGTTCTAGAACATAGTTGTAATAACACTGAAGCTCATAGTTTTTATATACACGTCTGACCACTCAGTTGTTTCGGATACAGTTAAGTAAGTTGCACCAACTCCCCCAACATAATCACGTTAGTCCGAGACTATTCAGGGGAGATGTGTGCAACTTACTGAACTGTATCCGAAACAACTGAGTGGCCAGACGTGTTTAATTAGGTACTTAGGCTACTTTCTCCCACTCACTGCTGATGTAATACCCTATGCAAGTTCATACACGTTTGTAACAATTAGATCACAACAGTGTTTTTATTCATGGGGCGCAGTGAAAAATAAATTTAAAGACAAAATATTTTTTTGTGACAATAAGGACCTCTATACAAAAACGTTTTGCTGTATTACAGGTCCGGATTTACAAAAAAAAAATTGGGCTTCTTCGAGTCGCTGGGGGCGCGGCTAGATATTTTCATAAAATAAAAATAAAAAATCAGTGTCATTTTTCGTCCCTAAGACAACTTTTTTGTTTTGTTATTACACGAAATTCGCAAAAAAAAATTTTCGGCCCACCCTAGTGCTTAATCCCCATAAAGAACGTTTACCACCGAGGAAAAGAACATGGCGTGGTTGTGATATATAGGGCGAGTTGCTTTATTCACACCAGTTGATTCACCAGATTAACAGATTTATGGTTTATCTTTATTCTAACCTCGAATATAGAACTAGATGCAACATTAATGTATCAACTGGTGAATAAAGTAATAATTATTTCTTTGTCATCGAGTCTGTAAGATTTTTGTTGTTAAATAGGCATAATATCATATTGTTATTTTTTAAATTTTTTAGTCTATGTCATGTTTTCACTGTTAAATCAATATGTACACAAAAAATTAATTATAAAAAAATTCAACCTAACTTATTCAAATTATATTCGCCTGAGTGAGATAAGCGCTCCACTTCTACTCAGATGATGCATCACTCCGTACACTTGTTAGTATGGACCTGGAAGGCGCCTATCCTATTATAATTACGCCATTTACACATTTATAAATTATGTTTTAGACTCTAAGGAATATTCCTTAATTTAGGACACCGTATACATACAACCAACTGCGTCATAATGACGATTTTTACGTAACGACTTTTGATTGGTTACAGCTTTATTAAGCACTCCTTGTTAGTTTACGTCTCCTTGGTTGTTCACCACTTGGTTCATACACACACTAGATTTTCAGCGCCATCTCGCGGTACGTGATTTTCGCGAATATCCGACATTTTGAAAATTCACTAGCGCCATCTGTTGAGCATGATTTTCGCGAATATGTTTTGTGAAAATTCCTCTCGTGTGTGCCTGGCTAATATGACAACTCGTATCGCATTGACACTAATAAAAATATTTTATGATTGATGTGACACTGGTGAGAGCCATATTTACAAGGTGAAAATCAGTATGTTTATTTGAAAAATTTTCCTTTGTAAATGGGCGTTTTTACATCAGTTATGTCAATTAAATTATTTTGACAAGAAATCATTGGTGGGGTCGTATTTATTACAAAAAAAACTAATAAGAAATAAGTTGTTAATATTTTTTTATTATAAGAAAACAATTAATTAGTATGGTTTTGAGAGAAGCAGAAAAAGGCTACATCATCGCCAAACTTGGAGAAGGATGGTCTTAACAACGCATAGCAAGTAAAATTTATTGCAGCAAAAGCACAATTCAAAAACTAAACAAAAATACAGGATACGGTGATACCTTCCGCTATTATCTGTTTTGTGCAAATATTCTTCATCAAACTTATGTCCCCTGGGATGGTAAACTCGCAGTTGACCATTAGCAGGACTGAAATATCTTTTTGTCGAAAAAGATCACTCGCACCCAGTACCGATCGTTTTCATTAATAAAAGTATTTGCAAACTTGCCTCTTCATTGTGTTAGTCGGGGCTTTTTAGCACTGGCACAGTTAAATAGACCTTGCTCTCGCAATCGTTTTCTTGATATCCTAACAGACGCTGGGAAGTTGGTTTGCTCTTTGGCTTCAATAGAATTAGAAAATGGGTTTAAATTCACATAGTTAACCAGGGTATTGTCGTTTTCTAGAGTACTCTTTCCAGAACCCACTGCCCTGCTCAGATCTTGAGTTTCTATCCACTTTTTGTTTAGTTTTTGAATCATGCGTTTGCTGCAATTAATTTCACTTGCTATGCGTTGTTGAGACCACCCTTCTCCAAGTTTGGCGATGATGTGGCCGTTTTCTTCTTCACTCAAAACATGATAAGGCATGATTAAGTAATAAAAAAATTATTTTTGCTCAATATGACAATGACGTTGACACTAATAAAGAAAATAATTGAGATTGATGCGACACTGCATAGAACCATAGTTACAACGGGAAAATCAGTCGATTACTTTTTTTCGGCCGCGATAATACATACATAGCTTCCTCACTTTTGGTGAGGGAGTAAAATACAAATTTGAGAATTTTATTTTAATAAGTATCTGAACACCATTTAACTTTTATTTAAAATATTTCTTTCTAAACCTTATCATTTGCATGTTATTATTGACAATAATTAAAAACTGCCATTTCCACTATTTTCAGGATGTCTCTGAAATTACTGAACATTTTTCAAGTCTGAAAAAGGTATCTTAACAAGCTTTAAAATGAACATCTTTACTCTTATTTATCCGACCTCCTATCTCTTACTGTTTAGAAGTTACGTACACTGCGCGTCATATATATGTGGTACACTTTGATTTTATCAATGTAAATCTGGCTCAACTTGTCAAATTTGACATTATAAGATCTGTCACAGATACTTATAACGTGAACTGGAGACGTTGCAATTCTGACGTCTCTGATTTGATCATAACCTACAAAGCTCTTAAATGACAGTTTGCATCAGTCAAGCTCAGGAAAATCACCATACACAACTAAAAAAACCTGATTTTCAGGTTACAACTGTTAACTGCTGTACCACATATATATGACGCGCAGTGTACTATACAATCCCATTGAAAAAGTGGACACCTAGTATATATAATTAACTTACCCTTCCATATATTTTTGACAATTGCTAAGCTTCCTATATAATGGGGTGTCAAACGTCTTCCATAACTGTGGTCCATTATCAGTTTTTAATATACATGAGTTTGTCTCCAAGGCAGCGTTAAGAAGACCCGAAGTTCTTGAATATTTTTGACGTTCCAGCTTACAAAAACTATTTAGTCGGAGATCCAAAGTGGCCTGACCAGTTACTAACAATAATAATTACAATAATTATAACTAAAAGTTTTAATATACACATATACTTCTAAATATGAATTTGTTTCCTTTTACGAGAAGCCTTGAAAGGCAGAGTATATTAAGGAGCGCTCTAGTACTGCGTGGAATTGCGGGAAAAACGTCTTTAGAAGTCAGAATTCTAAATAAAACGAAAATATGTTAGAATAGACTGAGCTATCAGAAGTTGGTTGGGGTGTGAGATGTATACGCTTGTGTAGTAGCTATAGTGGCGTCGCGTAGTGGTTACATCATGTCAAAACATGGGTGGTAAACAAACTGTATTCTGTTCATCACGCCGATAAAAACCACGATAAAAAGAGTTTCAAAACAATTTTTTTGTGTGAAATAAACATTTTAACGCGTCAAATGAACAAAAGTGATGTAAAAAACGTCAGGCATGCTTTTGCGTCCCGGGTTGCGTTAATCGCCGAAATGCAAATCCGGAATTACAGTTTTATATTTATTATATTGCTGGCAAGACTCTTCAACAAATGAAGCTGCAACTCAAACGAGTATTACAATTAATAATTTACAGAAGGAAAGTGAAAAAGTTTTTGTTATTGAAAAAACACGGAAGGTTTCCACGCAATCTGTTCGTGTGGGTCCTGATCGTAAAATGCGAAATGGGTTTCATTGGTACGATGATATGCAAGACGATAGTTATTTCAAACAATTGTGTGGAATAACAAAATCTATTTTCCATATTTTATTAAATTTTATCAAACCAAATGTGTATGGCCAGCCAAGTTATTTTAAAGTCATGAAAGCTGAAGACAGACTGCTAATTTTTTAAATGAAAATGAAGTTGGGGTTGAATCTTGTTGCTCTTGCATGCTTGTTTCAAATATCAACCAAGGCAGCAAGTAATATTCTTTATAGTGGTTTGGAAACTGTATTTTATCACACTAAAATGTGGATTTTTTGCCCGCCAAAGGAAGCAGTAAAAAAAAAAATTATTGATTGCACAGAGATCTTTTGCGACACTCCTCCCACTGTGGAAATGCGAGCATCTATGTATTCCACGTACAAGTCTCATTTTACATTAAAATATTTGAAGGCTATTACTCCAAGTGGGTATATAAGTTTTGTATCGAAAGGATATGAAGGTCGTACGTCTGATTGCGTTATAGTTAATGACTCTGGTTTTCTGACTCTGGTTGAGCCGGGAGATCAAATTTTAGCTGACAAGGGATTTCCTGGAATACAGCAAGAATTGTCACAAAGAAAATGTACACTTACTATGCCTCCTTTTGCTTTTAATCCACAATTTTCGCGCGAGGAAGTATTACATAGATACTCAATAGCTTCAGTGAGAATCCATGTAGAAAGAAGCATTCAACGTATAAAAGTTTATAAAATCCTAGAATACATAAATATAAAACTTATTCCACACATGGATAAAATCAAGTACGTAGCCTGTGGATTAGCTACATATAACAAGGAACCCCTTATCCGCAAAAAGTAAAAAAAGGATTTTATAATTCTTTATAATAAAATATATTAAAATCTGCGTTGTAATTAACATTGAAATATGTTTTTTAATCACAATACGAATCAAAATGACGTTTGCCTATGTATAAAGAAGACTGAATAAAATATTCAAAATAAAACATTTCGATTTTTGGAATTAATATTGATAACAATGACTCGTTTTTGGTATCTTCTGGCACACGTGATCATGCGACGAATATACGAAGAAATGGCACATTTGAATTCCCAAAATATACATGGAAACTTGAATCTACTTGTAATACTTGTCATTTTCTTTTAAAAACAATTCTCCATTTTCATCGAACATGAGATATGGAACAAATGACATTTTAGTCTGGAAATCCACAATCTTGGTGTTCTCGCAACTGCACGGGCACTTGATTTCCAAAAGCTCCATATTTTCACCAGTGTCTATTATACCATCAGGGCTATATGCCAGATGTGGTTGTTTTAAAGACACAATCAGACCGACTTCGTGAACACGGTATGGGTATGTTTCTTCAAACAGTAATCTTGCTGCTAATTCCATTTCAAGGCCGTATTAGATAGCGATCGGTTTTAGTGTTTTATTTTTCTGCTCTGCCAATGTATCAAAATTTGCTACTCTTGTTTTGATTTTGTGTGCCTTTTCACTGCAGGTAATCCTTGTGCAGCATCGTTGTTGCAACCCCATAGGTATAAATATTTGATTGACCTATATAATTGAAAGCGATTTCCATCCATTTCTCTTTGTCGACTTTGATTTCCTCATATTTACATAAATATTCCTGTGGGCAACTTATTTTCGCAAATTTTGTCTTCATATTTTGCGTTGACACACAATTATAAGCATTGCAAATTTGAAAGCTGGAGGTGATCTGCAAATGGTACAATTTTTCAAGAAAACTTTTCTTTGCAATATTTCTTTTTTCCTGCTCAAGCATTCTTTCGTGCATTATTTGATTGTGACATTCGATCTCGCTCTTGATTATTTCAGTTTGTGGAGAGTCTTCAGACCAATGCTGATGGTCGTTAATGTTTTTTAAATCCTCAAATCTGAATACTTGGTCCTGCCTATTTCCTTTGTAAGGAAATACTGTATACTGTTTCAATTCTACATCCTTTTATGGTATTTATCAAGCTGTATTTGTGGAGGTCGATTCCATGTTGATGTGTCAATGTTGATCCGTTTTTGAACATGTATTTTCTACATTCACAAAAATGCAAATTGCTGCGACGTGTTTACAGAAGCCCTTTCCTGCTTTCCAGTTGCAATGTGCGTCCAAAATTGTACGGTCAAATTCGAGCTGCAAAAAAATATTATAAATGTTATCACAAATATATAAATTCTCCTACAATATTCTACGAGAAGCAATTTTTGCAAAAACTTAGCAGCATTACACCTGTTGCTAGGATTTCCAATACGTTTTATATTCGTTAATTTTAACCTTTTATATTTGTTATTGTAATTAAGAAAATACCTGTACAACCGGAGTTTCGTGTCTTCGAATGCTATGAGCTCCTGGGATTTCCCTTAAAACTGTTCCAATTAATTTTCTACTCTGTCCATCAACCATTTCTTCCACGTACTTTCAAGCAATTTTTTCCCTTTGCTCAAGCTCTTTTTGCGGAAAATACTTATATTTACAGGTAAAAACCCACAAGTAATTTCAATTATCATTTTATTTGGAGAAATAACACTTATTTTACACAAAATCACTTAGATACTACACAGGCATATCACGGTTAAATTAAGCAAATTTGACATTCACCAGCCACTTATTGACACGGCAAATCCGCGAGATGGCACGGCGGTCTTCCCGACACGCGACTACACAAGCGTATATCGCGGCCGAAAAAAAGTAATCGATTGATTTTCCCGTTGTAACTATGGTTCTATTCAGTGTCGCATCAATCCCAATATTTTTTTATCAGTGTCAACGTCATTGTCATATTAAGAAAAAATAAATTTTTTATTACTTTAATCATGCCTTGTCATGTTTTGAGTGAAGAAGAAAAAGGCTACATCATCTCCAAACTTGGAGAAGGGTGGTCTTAACAACGCATAGCAAGTGAAATTAATTGTAGCAAAAGCACGATTCAAAAACTAAACAAGAAGTGGATAGAAACTCATAATCTGAGAAGGGTAGTGGGTTCTGGGCGGCCAAGAAAGAGTACTCTAGAAAACGACAATACCCTGATTAACTATATGAATTTAAACTCATTTTCTAATTCTATTGACGCCAAAGAGCAAATCAACTTCCCAGCGTCTGTTAGGACAGCAAGAAAACGGTTACGAGAGCAAGGGCAATTTAACTGTGCTAGAGCTAAAAAGCCCCGACTAACTGATGTTAATATAAAGAGGCAAGAATGCAGTTTGCAAATACTTCTATTAATGAAAACGATCGTTACTGGGAGCAAGTGGTCTTTTCCGACGAAAAGATATTTCAGTCCTACTACAATGGTCAACTGCGAGTTTACCGCCCCAGGGGTCATAATAAGTTTGATGAAGAATATTTGTACAAAATAGATATGACTGATGGTCGAGATGGTAGAGTACCTGCCTCTCACCCAAAAGTCCCCGGTTCGAATCCCGGTCGTGGCAATGGAAAATACTGTGAGAGGGATTTTTCCATTATACACGGATATTGGATGTGTGTCCCTTGTCTTTAAATGTGTAGCCCCTCCCGCACAAGGCTCAGCCTTCTGGGATAAAGGGGGTCGTAATTACATGTGGTGTATTTATTTATTATTTATTATTTAGATAATAGCGGAAGGTATTCTGTCTTTTAGTTTAGTTTTTGAATAGTGCTTTTGCTGCAATTAATTTCACTTGCTATGCGTTGTTAAGACCACCCTTCTCCAAGTTTGGCGATGATGTAGCCTTTTTCTGCTTCTCTCAAAATCATATTAATTAATTGTCTTCGTATAATTAAAAATGTTAACAACTTATTTCTAATTAGTTTTTTTTTTAATAAATACGACCCCACCAATGATTTCTTGTCAAAATAATTTAATTGACATAACTGATGTAAAAACTCCCATTTACAAAGGAGAATTTTTCGAAAAAACATACTACTTGATAAAAAATCGATTACTTTTTTTCGGCCGCGATAGTATGTAGGTAAATTAATGTACTTCGATTGATTAAGTATTTATTTTATGGCTTTTAATAAAAATTTTTGAATAATTTTTTTATCAAAAGGGACTAGAAATAAATGAGAGGGGAGAATATAATTCTTAATGCTAACTAATTCATTTTGCTATTTTATTTTTATATTAAATATTTACCTCTATAGACTCCTTTAGATTTCTTTTTTTTTTATTTATGGATTAGCAACAAATTAAAATTATTTCAACATGTATTCAAAATGGCTACTTGACAATAACCTAAACAACTGATAAATTCTTCTTGATTTTTTTCTAATCATGTCTGGTGTTATGCCTGTTCAATGCAAATAAATGTTAACTCGCTATCTCAGACACGATTGATTTTAGATATAGGATATAATACACAAAGGTTTACTATGAATTCGAAATTGCACAAAAAATTGTGAGTTGCCATTTGAAAAATCAAAGTTGATTATAGTCCAGTTTTTTTGGAACACCTTGTAGAATAAAAAATATTTTTAAAATAGGCCTAATATAAAATCAAAATCGATCCGTCCCAGCGATTTTCCCAAAACTCGGGCGTTTTGAAGATAATGAATTTGTTCCTTACTATTCGACGTCACTGTATATACATATAATATAATAATAAACGGCTTTTATTAGCAACTTACCAGATACAGAATAATATAACAATATAATATGCAGTGGCGGCTGGTCAGGGTGGGCAGGTTGGGTAGGGCCCACCCAGAAAAAAATTAAGAACTGTTTCGCACTCTATGGAAATATTTTTTTTGTTTTCTTTTTGTGATTTAAATTGGTGTACATTTGCTTTCTATTTATATATAGAACAATGAAATGTTGAAAAATATTAAAAATGGAGTTTAGAAACTATTCGAGATAATGCCTAATATCCCCCGCTTTCCAAATTTAAAATCCCGCTTAATATTATACGTTCTATCCGCTATTATATGCATTGGGCTGGCCCATGCTTCTTCATAAACGTCCGTAATAGCTAGGCAGTACGCTCACTTCATTTATGTTAGATTTGCCATCTAAGTACCCAAGCGTATGTCGCGTGCCTATTCTGCTTCAGCTTGAATCGCCGGGCCGGCCCGTTGACGCGATCAAACGGAAGCAAGTTTTCGTTCAAGAAACTAAAAATCTAGCCAACACGCGTAATCACTAATGCAAAATGCGAAATTATGGATAATATACTTACTAACTTTAAATATGGAAATGTTAAATCTGTGTGAAAAGATAAATAACATAACATATTATTAATTCTTAGCCCATAGGTACTAGCCCAAGAGCCCGCGACGGCCAGACCTTCCTTATTTTATAAAAGCTGAAAGTTTCTCTGCGCATGTCCCCAACACAGATAGGAACGATCAGCGACTATGAAATTTGGATCATCGTGGCTTTGGTAGGTAACAGGTAACAAAGGTGTACAAAATTAATTCCCAAAATCGTGAAAGTATAAAGCGTAATTTTTTTATATTTTATTCGGGATAATATTAGAAATCACGTCATCCATAGCCAGACACTTGGTATCGTGGCAACTCCATGCCAGACACCCTTATGCTTTAATAAATTGTAATTGTACTTACGTTATAGTATAAAAGCTGAATTTTATATATGTTACTTGGGGAACTATCAGAAGATGTTTTCTTGGTAGCCAGACAGTTTCGATAGTTCTTACATCTTGCCAGACAAGTTGAAAGACTGCCGTAGGTGCGAGCGCAAGGCAATATACATACAAGCGGGTGCGAGTAAGATAGTGAGCTAGGTCTATTGCGATCTTTTGCTGCGCATCTGTCATTTTACTCTGTATTATGTGTTGAACTATTATACGTACAGTATACGTTTTACTATTTGTTTGTGCAGTTTATGAAATAAATATAATTCGGTTTTAATAAAGTATCGCCATGGGAGACGTATTAATTTGTGTTGTTTGTAAGAAAAGTAGTGGCAAAATAATATTGTTTTCCGAGGAGACGATAAAAAATGTCAAACTGTTTTGAAACTCCGAAAAAAACATAACCTCAAATATAAATATATTTTTTCATAAATAATTCTATATAATTAAATAGTAACATAACAAATTGTAAAACGTATACTGTACGTATAATAGTTGAACACATAATACAGAGTAAAATGACAGATGCGCAGCAAAAGATCGCAATAGACCTAACTCACTATCTCACTCGCACCCGCTTGTATGTATGGGCGAGTTGCTTTATTCACCGGTTGATCCACCAGATGTGTTTTATCTCGTTCTAACCTCGGAGATAGAACGAGTGTAATGAATGGCTGCTTTTTCCAGATACTTACGTAATCTTTTATACGGAAGTCTCGGGCGCCAGTACTTTAACTTTTGAGTGCAAAGGACAGCACTTTTTGGCTTTCCTATTTGGGAAAGCAATCCGGGGTAGCTACCAGTTGAAGATACGGAAAATGCCAGCGGGTCGTAAGCTGGGGGTCTGTCTAAAGGACTTCGACCCCTACTCAAACGGGTTAATCAGAAATTTATGACAGAAATAATGACTCGTGAATTTTACCTCTTTAAAATAACGTATTTATTCAGTGATAATAATGAACAAATTAATTTACTCTAAAAACCTCCCCGACTGTACAGTCGAGTGTGTATAAAACTATTTCAAAGTAATTACGAACAAGTCAAGCTGGCAATCAAGAATCTTTACGCGCTTTTGCGGCGGAATTTTCGGAGACGTTGAATTACTATTTGATTTTGTACGACAAGCAAACGGACCTTTCCAATAGGATGTATTATAAACGGCGGGCAATCCGTTAGCTATAGATATTTACGTCTTTTCTGGTATTTGAAAATACGGCGAACTACTGCCACAAACGTAGAGCTATTTTTGAACGGCTATTTTAATTTATAGCAAGTTTTCGAGTCACTCTGGTACACTGGCACCTTACAGATCACCCGAACGAGAAAAATCTATTCAGTGGGTGTACATTTAGGAATGACTTTTCTAATTACAGTGGGTTTTCCGGAAACCCTTGTGCATGACAACTGGGCAGATCACCCGAGCGAGAAAAATCTATTAAGTTGGTGCACAATTTAGCAAATAATAACACAAATCAACCAACGGAGGTATTCTGAATTGACTCTAGTTTGCTTTGGTAGCAATATTCGGCGATACTCACGGAAAATAAGACCTTTAAATATCTATACTTAACTGAAGGCAGTGCCTGCAGAATGTAGCAGGTTACGGTGAATTCTTACCAAGATTTAATGCAAAGAAATTTACTATTAATAACTCGAAGCGGCGGTACTGAAATATGAACGGCTTTAGCTATATCTTCAATGGCTGACGGTAAATCGTATCTGATTATGCGGAATTATTTCGGAATGAACCGGTTTTCTCGGAATGAGAATCAGCACGGAATGAGCCTTCCTCCCCCTTTTGTAACCTTTATGACGTATCTAGGTCGCGTGATAGAGGGGCGGGCAGTCACCGATTTGAAACGACGGACTCGGATGCACAACCCAGCGTAACTTGCAGAGGTGCAGCGGATTATGCAATTTGGTGCATCAACTCAGAACGTATATAACCGGGAATGAGTTACTTGCAATTTCTATACTATGTTGCAAAAAGAAACGGATTAAAACGGACAAGGATTAACAATTTTAGTAACGAATGATTTTTATTTCCGACTCGGCCATTATTTATAATATTTCTCGGACTTTACTTATACGGGGGATTGTCGAAAATTAATCAATTAATTACTTGATTGCTTGTTTACCAGCGTACTTTTTAACAACTCATTTATAACTTAACTAGAACAGAATTTAATTACTAAAACAGCGGCAGGGTGTACCCAAGTGACGGTAATATTTAAAGCAAAATTGAACATTCCTTGATTGGAAAAATCACTTCGTTACACGAGATAAAACACATCTGATGGATCCACCGGTGAATAAAGCAACTCGCCCTATATTGACTTGCGCTCGCACCTACGGCAGACTTTCAACTTGTCTGGCAAGAACTATCGAAACTGTCTGGCTACCAAGAAAACATCTTCTGATAGTTCTCCAAGTAACATATATAAAATTCAGCTTTTATACTATAACGTAAGTACAATTACAATTTATTAAAGCATAAGGGTGTCTGGCACGGAGTTGCCACGATACCAAGTGTCTGGCTATGGATGACGTGATTTCTAATATTATCCCGAATAAAATATAAAAAAATTACGCTTTATACTTTCACGATTTTGGGAATTAATTTTGTACACCTTTGTTACCTGTTACCTGCCAAAGCCACGATGATCCAAATTTCATAGTCGCTGATCGTTCCTACCTGTGTTGGGGACATGCGCAGAGAAACTTTCAGCTTTTATAAAATAAGGAAGGTCTGGCCGTCGCGGGCTCTTGCTCTATACCTATTGTTATAATTTAAAACAGCGCGAGGGACGGCGCCAGCTTTTAGAATGTATGGGCCGGCCCTCGGGACTCTCCGGAAATTCTCGGCTTCTCTTATCGTTAGAAGATAGAGAATAAGGGGTTCTAGTTTAGTTCCCTTACAATCGCATGGTGCAATTTTCATGGTTTTGGACATTAAAACAAATTAGTGTAGTATGTAGATCCTTTTTTTGTACGTATGTTTTAAGAAACTAGGTATTACGATCACTACCCACTTATATAAAACTTTTTTTTGTTATCAAAAATCGTACCTATATAGTTCTAGTTCTATTTGAATGAAATTACCAAAGGACTGAAAGTGAATTTTTATTATACTGTTCAAATTTAAAAAAAAACTAGGTAGGTAACAAATATATAAATAAAATGAATAACGTAACAGAATTTTTTCAAAGGATTTAAAAAATTTTATTAAAACAGTTGCGTCAAACGAAAGTGGAAAAAACAAAGCAATCTTGAAAATATTTAAATATCAAGTTTAGTACATAAATTTTGAGGTACTTTTGTAAAACACAATGACCTTGAAAATCCTGAAAAATTTTCTGATAATATGTATATATGTATACACAAAAAATAAAGAAGGAAAACTTGCTAAAAGGCATAGTTTCGGAAGTTAATCCCACTCATCCACTTAACCTGAGGAAACAACATGATTACTAATAATAAAGTACAAAATATACGTTTTTATACAATAACAACATAAAAAAAATGAAAAAATGAAATATGATAATTACATATGTACAGCCATGTGATAATTACATATGTGAGCCAATTTAGATCTTTAAATTTAGGAGAAATATGGTCATATTTTCTAAAGCCATATATTAACCTAACGCAAGAGTTCTGAATTCTCTATAGCCGACAATGTTCTAGTTTAGTTAAATATATGGCCCATAAACAACATCTGTATAATTTATATATGGGATATATTTGCATTCTACGGAATCTCTGGGTGAACAGACTATCTAAATGTTTGGAAAGTTTCAGCGCGCTTCTGGAATCAGATTCCGCAATGCGAATCAAGGAATCCAAGTGTAAAGAAGTCCTTAATGAGGTTTTTTGCCAAATTTACTGTTGAAGTCACTTATACTTTTCTTGGTCCGCTATGTAATTTCCACCGGCACCTCCGGTAGAAATTACATTTTGGTTACCTGAGCTCCCGTTGAGGGTTCCAATATAACTACTAATTTGTATCCAAACTGACCAGTATTTTTACGGTTTTAAATATCTATGACACACCTGACACCACGCGTTAAGGATGATGAACTTTGTGGAGACTATAACTGTTTTGCTATTAGAAATCTAAACCTTTATAAAGTTTCAACTACTGATCAATATACTGGGTGGTCACAAAAGTATTGCCTACGGAATAACTCGGTTATTAACTCGTATAAAATGTGACGTAGTTACGTGTGTAGGTATGTTGCGCAATTACAATTAAGTCATTATTCCTTGTGAATTATGATAACACCTAATTCATAAAAAGGCATTTACGAAGCTTAAGTTAAATACAACCTCGTTGTCATCTGCTTCGCTGCTTTAACCTAATTATCGTATTTTATATTGAACAAAAGTTGTTAAGAAAGTTATTTTTTGTGTTCGTGTTTTTTTAAAAAACGATTTTTCTACAATGATGCAAGAAGTTAGTACTTTTGACACTATTTGCTGTACCTACCAAAAGTGACTGTTTATACTACTTTCAATTTTATTGCATTTTCCTTTGATAACAGTGCAAAAAACGCGCTTTTGCACGTTGCCTTGGTAACAGTGCAAAAAAAATGCAAATAATCCGCAAAATTACAAATTCACAACCTAAGTAACAGACAATAATTTACATATTAGTAATTATAGTTATTCCATGAACGGACTGCACAAACATACTAAACTATGTACTCTGTAGATACATTAATGCATTTTTGGATCAAGATCTACTGCCTGTAGAAGAATTAAAAATAGTATTCTGAAGTGTAATTCTGCTGCTAAATTAACGGAAGAAAAAGAAACAAGGACTGATCATTTTTGCACTCAACCATATGTTGAACAATGAAAGCTTTTGGTCAAAACTCAAAAGTCATATTTTTTTATGAGAAAGTTTTCCAGTCGTGTAATGATGGACATACTCGTGTTTCTAGACCTCGTGGGCAAAAATACAATAAAAATTTTACATTCGATCCAATTAAATCGGGACGTCTTTGTATTTTCTTGTTGATGGTCATCTTAATTCCACTAAATATATTGAGATACATGAACATGTTATGTTGCCGTCCGTAAGGGAACTATATCCACTTGATAACAACTTTATCTTCCAACAGGATAATTGCTCCATACATACTGCGCGTAATCATTGAGTAAAAAATAATAAAAAGTTGCAACTGTCAAGGTTTCGAGATGTTAGTATTGTATTTCTTTGCCAATAACTTCATGATTGTCATCAATTTTTAGTGCTACGGGAAGGTATTTGTAATGTGGCTGTATAGCCCTTAAAATTGAAAACAATCATGAAGTTATTGGTGAAAAAATATAACATTAAAATCTCGAAACCTTAACAGTTGCGTCTCTTTATTATTTTTACTCAATGGCGTTACAAAGCAATGGGTCCGGGATAATAATGTGGCCTTTTAAAAGTCTCGACATTAATCCCATTGAGATTGTTTGGTGAAGCATATAACTAAATTAAATTATCGTCCTCAAAATGCGGAACAACTTAATGCCATAATTGAAGATGAATGGGAAAGTTTATGTAATACCCAAATTGCAGAAAATTTAGTTTTATCAATGCCTAGGAGGCTACAAGCAATTTTTTAGATGGATAGAGCAATGACTAAATATTAATTACTATTATTTATGTTGTAATTTGTTTATTTATTTTAAATTTTTATACAAAATATTATATTTAAAATACATTTCTACTAAAAATAGGACTGTTTATTTATTTATCAGTTTAAACTTATAAAATATAGATGTCAGTCAGTAGTCAGTTGTAATTACAACTGAACTTAATTTAGTTTTTTCCCCTGCCTTCATTAGTTTAATAAATATACAGATTTGAAAAAGTTGTCCTATGACGGTTTTCTTTTGTTATCTCCATGGCATATTGAGATGGAGGGTAAATACCTTTATAACCAATATGTATCAGTTAGGTACTGGTGACCTCCTGCATATTATAGCATAAAAAAAGTTATAGGTTCCCGTTGGGGGTAATTAAAAATTTTTCTTTGGATCATTTTTATGCTACGTGCCATAAACACAAACTTTTTCCACTAGATACATAAATAGCTATTATGGTTTGATATTCTTAACTACCTATCTACAACACTAACTTTATAGTACCTATAAGCAATAGAGGCTGAAAATATGCATTATTTCGGAATAATTACGGAAAGCTGCGATTTTCCTAAAACCTTTTGATATAACGTTTACATAGCTTAAAATAAAAAGTTATAAACATATAATTGTAAGGAAATTGTTTATTAATTGTTTAAACAAAAAAAAACTTTTTTTAAAACAAAGTTGAGAAGTTTTAAGGCAATTTAATTCAAATTGACATATTGTGATTTTCGAGGTCACTGAAACAGATTATGATGTCAAAAACAGGTTATTCAAAATGGCTAATCCAATATGGCCGACTTTCGATCAAAATTTCATTAAAAATATACGTTATTTTTCTCGATAAGTTTTAAACAAATTGCGCTCGTATCAACATATTCAATATGGTATAGGTGAGGTCTCAAAAAAATAATTTAATAATAATAATAATAATAATAATAATAATAATAATCTTTATTAATTTCATAAAAAGTACAAATGTACAATTACAGAAATCTAGCCAGAGGAAACAAAATAAAATAAAATGAGATATAATATACATATGTATATCTCGATGTAAAAAGTAAAAATGGTTTACGCAAAATAAAAGATTTTTATTAAACAAAATACACATTTAAATTATATTGTACGATATAAATTAATTTTTAAATCAGACCCAGACCCAGAGCGTACTGGGCAGGTGATGCGTACTACTTGCCGCGCAGGTGCTCTTTTTGCTTTCTATCTCTTTCTGTTATTCAGGCATAATTTGACTCATGGCCCTGTACCACGTGAATATTTTGAATATGTTTTCGATTTTTAAACAGGATAAAAATTTTAGAAACATCAATATAGAGTCGATTTACTGAAAAAACTTGATATTTTCAATATTTCGTGAAGTGAAAAGTGTAGGTTGTACTAGGTGGGGCATTTAAGTTGAGGCAGAAGTTTCATTTTCATTTCAAAAACTGGATCTAAAAAAATTATTTTTTTTTAATATGGTCATTTGATAGTCAACTTCATTTCTTTTAATATAAACCTCCATTTTTCATTGCTTAATTACTCACAAACAATGAGTTCAACTAGAAAAATGGTAAAAACAACAGTTGTTTATTTTTTTCCGAAAAATATGAACCTGTAAAAAAATAGAGATTTATACTAAAAAATCAAAGTTGACCTTAAAATGGCCTTGAAAAACTCCACCAAATAAAACAAAATTATAGCTATTAGATTCCGCTTTTGAAATGATGAAAATTCCGTCTGAAACATTTTTCTCTAAAATACTTTATTTTCAAGTTATTCGCAATTGTCAACTTAAATGTCCCACCCAGTGTATAGTATTTCAAATTTTTTTTACATGAGATTTACTTATTTTGAGGTCCTACTATAAATATATGCTGACTAGATATCCTAAATAATTTTTTTATAAAAGTTGTTAACGTTTATTTTACCCATAATTTCACGAATTTTATAGCAAAAAATTTTTTTTCTTATTTTCGTAAAATAAAGAGGGTTAATTTAATTTTTAAGGTAAATCCCCTTGAAGCATCGTAAAGTTAAAAGTCGCACCTACAGAAATCCAATAACGCGATTTAAACCAGAGTAATAGGTGGTTAAAGTTAGTTATACATATCAAATTTTATCACTCTTTCAAAATTTTGAAATTTTGAAAGTGTACAGGGTGTCCCAAATTGCTTGATTTTGGCTGGTTTTCCTATTTCCAGACCAGGTAGAGACAAACTGATATATGAGTCTAGAGCTCGATTTTTGTGAAACGCCGATTGGTGAAAACCACATTTCGATATCGATTTCGTTTTCAAGATATCGGCAAAAATTGACATTTTACAGATTCCGAAAAATTGTCAACTTTTTTATTTTTCGATATTTTTTCAAACGGTAAAAACTTTTTGACGTAGAATAAGATGCATTTGTCAAAAAAAATATATCGCTTTTCGATTGTTTGATATCAAAGCTAACTTTGTTATTTCAAATGGAAACCATAGTTTTGGCTTTAACTTTAGAAAATAGGAAAAAAATAAGCTTTCCAAAAATATATATGCCAGATATGTCTAGTCATCCTTGTTGCCAATATAACACATTTCTCTTTAAAAATAACATTTTTTAACGTTAAAAAAAGTTTTTCGGAATCTGTAAAATGTCAACTTTTGCCGATATCTCGGAAACGGTTAGAGATATCGAAATGTGGTTTTCACCAATCGGCGTTTCACAAAAATCGAGCTCTAGACTCATATGTCAGTTTTTCTCTACCTGGTCTGGAAATAGGAAAACCAGCCAAAATCAAGCAATTTGGGACACCCTGTACATCTTCAAAGATTAACATCCGAGCTATACTGGTAACCGCTTGGAAGCGTTTTGCTTGCCGTACGCTTCTTAACCATAGTTTGTTGCTTTTAATCGTAGATTTGCTTTCTCGTTTCCACCGTATTATTTACCTACTTTCCGTTTTCCCGCTTTTTAACCATAGTTTGCCGCTTTTAGTATTGCCTAGCCTGCCTGCTTTAAATTTTGCCTTAAATATTTGTGCTTTATTTAACCTTTATAGGTTTATAGGTTAATTAGACCCCTGGTTTACCCCGTTTCTTCACTGCTGTTAACCTAGCCCCTATTATCTTGCTAATAGATTTTCTTTCAGTTTTGTGTCGACTTATATACTTATAATACGGTATTTGTGGGTTATTTTTTGGACGTAAAATAAAAACACTAAACAATAGAGTAAAATGTTGCTGCGAGCGATTAAACACGCCATGACAGAAAGTTACCAAAACGGTATACGCGGAAGCACAATTTTCTCGGAGGCAGAAAATGACCCGTGACGTTTTATTAACTTAACGCCGAACGCGAGTCGTATAGAACAATTCGAACATAGAAAAATAATTGAATAAAAATCACCGATCAAATACAATAGATTAACCTAATATGTCCTTGCTATTTCTAGCAGCGGAGCTTCCTCTTGGTTGGGTGCGGACTTCTCGGACTAGCGGACTGGAGTGGATCCGGTCGATCCGGAAAATCGCCAACTGAATTTTTAAGAGCTATCTCTAGTTTTACAGCCTTCTCGGCTGTTTAGTGTCACGTGAATAGACTGAGAACGGCGTGAGTCGCTTGGTTTGGCTTAAAACATGTACTGTGATTTTAACTTATTTTTAACGAGTCCGGGCGGTTTATTACTCAAAACATGAAAATCAAATTCGGCTCCGGTGAATCTTTGTAATATAGTTACGAAAAAGAAATGGAGTTTTAACTTGATTTTTAAATTAAATTATTATTAATTGAATTTTTTCCTGCCTGATACGTTTTGAAATAATAAGCTATTTAGATTACAAATTACAATGTTGAGGGAGGCGGTCCTAACTGCCTAGAAAAATCACTTCGTTACAACTGTCTAGATAGGATTCTATAGTGTCTATGACAATAAAGAAAATTTTGGTCTGGCGAATGAGGAGTTTAGAACAAAAGAAACTATTCCAAAACAAAAACACTTACACTATTATTTAAGCTATTTATACATTCCATCCCATAGTGTCCCATCACTAGTGAAAATGCTCTATCTTGTTTCTAACAGAGCGCCTGCTCCATACATACTCACTTCTCCTGTGGTTGTACACAACTTTTACTCGGGTTTCATAGGGCTCCGCCCCTTTCGTGATTCTTCTATTCTCGGTATAGTCGAGTAAACTTTAACTTGGCGTGTGGATGAGTTGATATTGTGCATACTATTTCATTTTCTATTGCACACAAAGTTAAAGCAATAACCCAAAAACATTGTTCACATAATATGTTTAGACGTAAACAATGGTTTTGGGCCATTGCTTCAATTTTGTGTGCAAGAGAAAATACAATAATACGCACAATATCAACTCATCCACACGCCAAGTTAAAGTTTACTCGACTATAACACTACTAAAATATGAAATACACTTGTCCACGATTCAAATTCACATCACCGATAACTACCACCGGGGATTCAACTTTCTAGCAAACAGAAAAACATAAGGCAGAAGAACACCAAAAAGGGCAACACAATCTGTAAGATCCATCAGCTATCACTGAAGAAGGTCCGTCGAAATCATCTACACCTCCCAACAACGTGCGCAACAGACGAAAAAACGGGCCCATCTCTCACATAGACAGCAATGGTACTCCATAACCAGTGACATTAAGACAAGAATGAAATCATATACGTTATCAAGAATATTGATACACACATAATTAAATTGAAAGTTTTGGACGAACTTAGAAATCTAGTCCGCCGCGACTGATATTTTTCCTTTGCAATCACAGACAACCCAACTTCTTGATCTAACAAATCATGAAATAATTATAACATTATTGTTGTTTTTAAACTGTTCATTGTACTTGATACATTTCTTGAAAAATATGTTTCATTCATTTTCAAACCGAAATTAAAGTTCTATCTTTGCTCTTATCCTCAAAAAAATATATTCAGAGCCTTTCAGTATACATCGAGATCATTCCCCAACTGTAGGCATCCTCCCAAAACGTTATATTGGGTTAGGATAATTCATCTATTTATACCCGCAAATGAATATTCAATGTATGGCGAGTAGCGATCTACCACCTATAACCTGAGGATTTATTCCTACAAAGTGTTTAGTCTTGAGAATCCACAGCCGATATTTATCCACGAAATTCTAAACTCACAGTCAGCGGCAGGCTGTCCACTTTTGAACCCCAAACCCGCTCTATCAAGATGAAAAATAAATAAAATAACTAAAATAGTACCTAAATACTTCTACTCAACATACTCACGTTCTAAAAATAATCTTGATAACTCAGGAAGATAATCTATATAAGGACTTTTACTAAGGTCCTCCACCATAACCAGCCATTCCTGTATTATTTCATCAGAACTTTTCAAAAAAATTTTAACTGAGGCAGGGCTACTTAAACCTTTTTGAAAAACACTTCGGATTCTCAACCATTCTGGACCATTCCTAAAATAAATATATTCATGAATTTATAAGCGTTGAGTGAAGAAATCTTATCAAGAGCCGTTAGCATATAATAATAATAATAAGTTTATTTGAAAAGGATATTGTAAATAATACAGAAAATAATAATTATAACATAGCATGTATATTTATTTAATCTATCCTAAAATATAAATTAACATAGGAAAATTACCAAAAGCACTGAAGTACTTGTGGGTAATATTGTATACAGCTTACATCTATAATTCGGTTTCATTTCATGTACCTATTCGGTATTTATTACTATTTCATTACTTGTTGCAATCCCTCCACTAAAAGAACCCTGTTCTTGCACTTGTGATGCTATGTTACCTAGGTTATATATTAAATATTTACATTTTTTCACTATAACTATAACTACATATATTAGATATTTTAACTTTTACTGACGTGTCAAAACACCAAGGTGTAATTTTATTGACGAATAAATCATTCATTCATTCATTCATTGGAAAACACAAATAAACAAAATAAATTATTTCTTGACGAAAATCCATTATAGTACAGAAAAATTTTTTAATTGAAGAGAGAAGAAAAAACCAAACAAAGTTTTCCAATTATAATCCTATAATAAAAAGGATTATAATTGGAAAACTTTGTTTGGTTTTTTCTTCTCTCTTCAATTAAAATAAATTATATCCGTGATTTATGGGTAAATAATAAAGATAAATTTATAGTACAATATTAATTTTAATTAGCACATAGAGCATGTGCCGCAGTTAACAAAATCTTTGGGAAGTAACCAATGATAGATTAAAGCTAAGCTAATATGAGTATGAAGTTTAACAAGTTTAATAAATTTAATAAGTTTAACAAGTTTAATAAGTATGGCCCTTTAGGAGTTGACTAATTTTCATTGCATAATTTTACGTTATTTTAGTTAAAGTATCAATTTAATAGATGGTAAGTATATTTTGGATCAATCACTTGGTGTATAAATATTCGTGGCGTTTTATGCAGCCATATTTTAATGTTCTTTTTATATTTCATTAATGAGCTAACATTTTTTATTTCAGGAGGCAGAAGGTCAATTATTCTAGGTGCGAGGTATGTATAAGTTCTTTCTCCAATTGTCTTTTTAACTTTTTCCTGTTCACTGATAGTACTTTTAAATCTTGTGTCGTAACCATGTTCTTTGTATTTAAGAGTTATTTTATGTTTAAATTGGAATAATAATATGCACTGGCAGTAAAGTTGTCTGATGTCAAAAATTTTTGTTTCGTCATATAATTTATGAGTTGGGTATAAAATATTTTTTTTTGCTATAATTTTTAAAAACCATTTTTGAAGATTTTCTAATTTTCTAAGGTTTTGTTAACTCCCCCCCAACCAATGATGCCATATGTTAGCTGTGATTGTATGAGAGCATGGTACAATACATACATCTGAGGTAGGTCTAGAAATTGTCTTAAATATTTGAATTTTGACAATAAAGTTCTTAGTTTTCTTGTTATGTTGTTTACTTGTAAGTCCCAGGGTTACATACTAGAGCGTTAAAATGAAAAAAAATATTGATGTCAATAATGCCGACAAAAAATTGTTACAATGATTGTTCATTATATTTGTCCAACCCTGTATATTACTATGTAATAATATATACAGCAGTTTTAGTAGCACTAAAATTTCGTAAATTTTTTATGCTGAAATGTTTATCAATTATTATACCTAGATATTTAACATGATCAGCCTCTTCGATTTGCATTTTTTTATTTGGATTTGCAGGGAACCAAGATTAGGTAGATTTGACTAATAGGAGGTAAATGGGAGATATTCAGTCTTGCCGCAGTTTATGGTTAACAAATTTATATCGGACCAGTTTTTTATAGATTTAAAATCTTCTTCGACTGTTTGTTTTAATTCAGCCCAAGTTTCTGCACTGTGCATAATTACAGTGTCAGCCGCAAAACTAAGTATCATTCCTTTGCAAGGTAAAATTAATAGATCATTTAGGTATAAATTAAATAAAATAGGTCCCAAGACTGTAACTTGGGGTAGGTACTCCATACTCAACAGTTCTTGGTTGACTTAATGAATCCTCAATCTGCACATATTGTTCTCTATTTGAAAGATAGCTTTTCAATAATTTTAATGCATTACCGCGAAATCCTAGTTGCTCTAATTTCTTCAGTAATCTACTATGACTAACGGTGTCAAACGCCTTCTCGAGATCAACAAATATGCAGATTGTGGGTTTATTATTATCTAAATTTTCATATATGTGTTTAGTAACACATGCTATAGCGTCCTCTGTGGAGCGACCTTCTTGGAAACCGAATTGCATTTTGGATATAATATTGTACTTAGTTGTAAAATTAGTAATTCGCTTCTTAATTATTTTTTCTAGTATCTTTGCGAGATTTGAAATCAATGATATTGGTCTATAATTTATAATATTTGTTTTTTTCGCCCTTTTTCTTATATAATGGTTTAATGATTCCAATTTTTAACTCGTTAGGAAATACTCCTTCTGCTATAATTTTATTAACTAGATATGCCAAGTGAGGTGACACTATATCATTGATTTCCTTTAAAATTTTCGCTGTTATTTCGTCATATCCTGGGGCTTTGTTTAATTTTAAACTATTAATAATATCCTTTATGTCTGATGGATTAGTTGGAAATAAGTATATAGAGTTTTCTCTTATATCAAAATGGTCATTGTAATTTACAGGTGAGATTATTTTTGTAGCTAGATTTTTTCCAACATTAACATAATGATTATTAAATGAGTTAGCCATTTCGATTTTCTTTGTTATTATAGAATTGTCATCTAGTTTAATTGTCTCTATTTTATTTTCTATATTATTATTTTCATTACAAATATTTTTAATACATTGCCATATATTTTTAGAAGAGTTTTTATTTTTGTTTATTTGCGTTTTATAGTATTGTATTTTTGTATTTTTTATTAGTAAATTTAATTTATTTCTATAATTTTTGTATTCGTTTTTTAAATTAATATCATGTGGATGTTTTTTTGATTTTTAATGCAACTCATTTTTTTTATTTATCGAGGTGACTAACCCTTTGGTAATCCATTGACTTCTTTTTCCATTATTCTCTTTTTTTTACTTTTTTCGTATTCTTATTTATAATAATCTTAAGTTTACTTGTAAATATCTTAGTTGCATTATTGACATCTTGTGCATTATAGAAATCTGTCCAATTTTCAGCATCTAAATCCCGCTTAACTTTTTCACAATTTATATACGTCTTAAAATTACATTTAATATTTTTCATATTTCTCGATTTTTAATTTTAGTATAATAGGGAAATGATCTGTGATTTGGATATCATAAATTATAGGTATAATTCGGTCTTGTGATATTTTTGTTTTTATAAATATATGATCGATGCAAGTTCGGCTATTATTTATGTCTCTTGTTGGCTTATTTATGTATGAAACAAATGCGTTTTCCATCAATAAATTTTGATATTCTTGAGCAAAATCTGACTCCCCAGATGCTATGTTAATATTAATATCACCAATCAACATGTTTATTTCGTAAAATTTTTCCTTGTTTTTTTCCAAATATTGTTTCAAACCAGCATTAAACTGGTATGGACATGTTGAGGGGGATCTATATATTACAATAACATTAATTTTCTTATCATCCAATTCAATAATAACATTTAAGACATCAATATGTCCAATTTTTTCAATACTATATATGTATGTAAAATTACTTTTTATGTATACAACAACGCCATCGTTTTGATTAATTTTGCCTTCGTTGTAAATAATATCATAGCCTGGTTTTCTAAATAAATTTAAATGATCAATTTGCCATGTCTCTGTAAAGGCAATTACATCAAATAATTCCTCAAATTGATCCAAAAAAACATTCATATCATCTATATTTTTGGTCAGACTTCTTATGTTATTGTGAAATATTTTGAACGTATTAGTTTTTATTAATTTTTTATATTCTAAATTATTGCCTACTGTGTAAGTTTCAATTGGGGTATATCGTAATTCCCGTATGTATGGATCCATACTCATTAAAATAAATTAAAAAATGTTCAATAGAAATAAAAATAACAAGCATTAACTTATTTTTTTGTACTTACATAGAAAACAATTTACTATTTAAACTTATTTTTAACCTAATTATTATTGCTATTATAACAAGACTAATAATAATAACTATAATAGAAACAGAATGCTTATTACATTTAATTAAAATAATTAAATTAAAATTATTATTTTTGATACAGCTTACTTTGAGTATAATTTCGGTTTGATGAACGCAGGAAAGCTGTTAATTTTGGTTTGGTCCCTGTATTTTGTCCTGGCGATTCTTCCCTTTCTTTTCTTTTTTTTTCTTCGGTACTTTTTTCTTTTTCTAATAATAATTCCGACTGGGTGCTTTTTTGCGCATTATCTGGATTTATTTTGATATGTTGTACATTTAAGAAATCATTTGACGGGGTTGCTGGGGCACTGTTGCTAGCTTGTTGAATCGGTGATGCATGTATAGAATTTATTTCTTCTTGAGATTCAGATGTTATCTGTTTTTGAATTAGGTCTTCGTACTTATAGGTATCGCCATTTATTATAAGGTTATTATTATTTTTTATTATTTTTGCATTACAACCTTTTGCTCTAGCATCTTTTAATTGTATATGTAGATATTTTCTTTTTGTAAGTTCCTCCTGTGTAAAGTCTGGTGATATGAAAATGTTGGTCCCTTTAAGAATTATTTTTGCTTGCTGAAATATACTCGTTTTTAAATCATATGTTTGTAATTCTGCAACTACTGGTCGTTCCTTTCCCTGTTGTGTTTTTCCAACCCTGAATGCGTCCCTAATTTCTGATATGTCACATTTAATATTTAGTGTTTCATTCACTAATTTCCAGATATCTAAACGGGTACTGTTTTCCGAACTTGGCAGACCATAAACGAAAATATTATACTTTTTTGTTTTTTTTTCAAGTGTATCAATTTGAATTTTTTATTTTTTATTTTCTTCATCGGCAATTTGATTTTTTGATTTTAATATATTTAGTTCTTGCGTTAAAGTAGCAATTTTAACGTTTATGTTTTCCACTTCATGCTTTATGTTTTCGTTTTGTTGGACTATATTATTATTTTGTGTTACTATTTTTTCATTTTGTTCTATTATGTTGTCATTCTTCTTTGATATATTTTGTAACAGTTGATAAATGTCCTTATTAGAAATTTCCACTATATTCATAATTTCACTTTGGAATTCGTCCCCTACATATAGCAGAGCATCTCAGTAAGATGATGATAAATACATTTGAATCTCTTGAGACCATCCCTGGCTTATTTATTTGCAAGAACTTGGGCACTTTTTACACTTGAATTTTTATATACTATATAATATATATATACTATATATGTACAGGGTGATTGATTATAAATGCCACCCCTGCTTAACTCCTTTATTTTTGAATTTAGAGAAAAAGTCTCAAATAAAAGTTGTATAAGCTGATCTCAGGTTTGTAAGGGTGCTACACAAATTTATACAGGGTGTTCGAAGAAAGCGTGACCGACCAATGTTATGTTTTTTATTGGAACACCCTGTATATTATTAGATTTTCGAAATCTAAGACTTATTGCGCTTCCGGCGATATAAATATGTTGTATACAGAATCCAATCCTTTCCAAGATATATTGCTATAAATGAGTTATAAGTAGAATTAAGTTAGCCATGAAAAAATAACATCATGCATCATTTGTTGTCAGTGCAATGTGTGCCATATTAAGTTGAAAATGGGCTTGTCTGACGAAAAGGAACGAAAAATTTATGAAATTTATGTAAAGAGCAGATACAACATGCACGAAGCTCAGCGTGAGTATGCCAACTTATGGCTCATTTATAGCAATATATCTTGGAAAGATTTGGATTCAGTATACAACATATTTATATTGCTAGAAGCGCAATAAGTCGTAGATTTCGAAAATCCAATAATATACAGGGTGTTCCAATAAAAAAACATAACATTGGTCGGTCACGCTTTCTTCGAACACCCTGTATAAATTTGTGTAGCACCCTTACAAATCTCAGATCAGCTTGTACAACTTTTATTTGAGACTTTTTTTCTAAATTCAAAAATAAAGGAGTTAAGGAGGGATGGCATTTATAACCAATCATCCCGCGGGTATCATACGAGAATTGACCCCCTCTATAACTTCTTAATTTTTCAAGTTAAAAAAAATGTTTCAAATAAAAGTTGTATGGAATTTTATTACTTTTTTTATGGGGATCTCTTTGAATATATACAGTGTTCCATAAGAGCGGGACATAGCAAACTTGCATATTTTTAAATAGAACACCTTATATATTTTCAGTTGTTTTAAATCTACGTATTTTTCTGATTGCATTGATATTATATGTTGTATGTATGCATCATTCGTTTGGAAGACACAGGGTTTTAAAATATCGAATTTTATAACTATAATACGAATATAAATGCTTCTTGAGCGCTTCTATCACGCTTTTCCTTATCATTCAAAAACATCGTAGATCATAGGAGGCCATCGAATAAAACCAAAACAATTGGAATGGCAACCGACATTTTAACACCCTGATATATTATATATATAGATATATATACATTCGTTGCGACATTATGATTTAGGATACAAGGTGTTAAAGAAAATGGAGAGGAATTTTTAACAACGGCAAACTTTTTTTTATAAACAAAGGCGGTACCGTAAAGTGAGGTGTCTTCGGACAGCGCGGGTCAAGAATAGTATACTAGAAGGATAGGTAGTTCAAATACGCTAATTTGTCGGCGATGGGCGTGGCTACTATGACGACGTAGACTCCTGACTAGAATTTAGAAATCATTTATTGTAAGGGGCTGTATATGCTAAGAAATTATGATATTAATTTAAACTACTGCTGGGGGAGAGTACTAACATATTGAAAATCGAAAGCAAGTGGCAAATACTAAATGTTGTGGAAATATGAAACCTCAAATGTAACAAAAAAAATAAATATATTTTACCCATGAGATTCGCGATTTGCGACCTATCATCGCGAACGCTGCAAAAACGGTGCAAGATACGATAAAATTTCGCTTATACAAATTTGTAAAGCACAAAATTTTCTACAAAAAAGCCAGTGATGGAATATATCCAACTTGTATGGTGTAGGCGCGAGAGACCAGCGAAAGCGCACGAGCACCTCAGTCATATTCTTTTCAGCTGCCCCGGTGCCCAGGGCACCAAAATGTGCATTCTTTTGACTGCCCTTGTGACGTATGACGTATGCTTCACCAAGGTTACCTCCCCTACCTTCCCATGCTTAACCAGCTCTGCAGTTGGGTATGCTTGGGTCAACTTCTAGGTATTGGGTTAGCTTGGAAATTTGATAATAAAGGTTATAAATTTCATTAAAAACAAAACAAAATAAAAAATATTAATCTTGAAATTAATGGCATCGGGCACTCGAGCAGATGAATAGAATAACTTTGAATTTGGCACTTTTTGTGACGTCAAAATGACGTATTTTACCACCTCCAACTGCCCTAAACAACTGCACTAGGTAAAGCTGGGCAGGCCCAAAAGATTTTGGCTCTAAATATGACATAGGTAACGACATTTTTTTATAATTTAAAAGAAATTGTTATTTTCAATCATGCCTATTTACGAGATTAATTTTACAGCGTTTTGATCAATGACATTTTTTAGCAACATGGGATTGTAAAAATTTGGTAATATAAAATAATTTTGCGTCCTTGAGACATAAATAGCTATACTTACCTATTAAGTAGTTAACATATGTACCGATTTGAATAATTATATTATTATTATATACATATTAGGTATAAAAAAGCTATAAACTAATAAAAACAAATATAATTTTTTTTCATGATTATTTATTAATTATGGTTAAAAAATTTAATGTGGGAACTGCAGTTTTCTTCAAAATTTTCTTCAAGGGCAAACCTACAAATTATAAATTATAATCATTTTAGATCCCTATTGTTTTATTGCTTGGAAATATAAGTAGGTACCTACATTATTTTACAGCTTTATTCGAGCCTAATTTTCATAATTAATAATAAAATACACCTAGGACCTTATACATAAACATTTTTATCTAAAATTTATCGTCTTACCTAAAAGAGCTCATTTTGTAGATCCCTTTCGTAATCATTTTGGGTAAAATGAACAGAACACATCGCACTTGTATCAGGATTAAATTTATCGGCACGTTTACAGCAATTAATCCATTCTTTCAGAATAGTTTTAGAAACAAAATCTTTTCCTTTAGGAAAACAGTGATAAACAATGCTTGCCTTGCTGATTTTCGTAATCACCCTGCTATTATTGCAGCCATATAAATAGCACTCCTTCTACCAGGCATATTTCTATATAACTACTCGGTTTCTGAAATAATTTAATAGGTTTTCACCAGTTATACATCAAGTTTAAAGCCTAAATAGTCATTTATAAACAAAGAAAGAACTTACAATAAACAACACTAAACACAATATTCACAACATCCACTTTTTAAGTCTATATTCAACAAAGAAACAGTTTAAAACAGTCTAAACACAGCAGAACAAACGTAAAAGCAAGCGAAAATCAGAGAATATCTGCGAAAACTGAAAGTTTAGGTCAGGAGGTGACGTCACAAGCGCACGGCACATGACGATCGTAGAGCCAACATAGGGTCTTATGGGAATAAACCATCCTTCTTAGTACCTATATTATTCTTGAGCGCGGGTGATTTCGGACATCGTGTAGTCCTCGGATGTTTTCGTCTAATAGCGGCTACCCGAATCATAAAATCCAGTTCGGCTTGCGGGACGATTTTTCGTTTAGTATCGTTCGAAGTATGGTGGAAGCTTGTTGATTGAAGTCGTCCGTAAGTATTTACCTCGTATTTAGAATTTAGTGATCGCCATTTATTTAACGTTTTTCAAACATCGGAAAAGTAATGGTTGTGTGAGTTTTATCTGATATTATTCTAATTGTTGGTGAATGTTTTATTGAAACATGATGTTTGATTAATATTAGTAACAAATAAAAAGTAAAAAAAATGATTAGGTTTTTTTTACAGGGTGATTTTCAAAAAATTCACCAAACTGGGGCGACTTTGGACAATGGTGCGGGTGTATAAAAGGACTCTTGGTTCAAGAAACTATCGCTCCGCCTTATTTGAGAGATCCTTTACTTACAATCCCAGACAGCACCGGATATCCAAAATATGTACTTTTTAGGTCCATTTATTGTCCCGGATATCCATGTGTATGTAATGGATATCCAGTGGACATTTTTTAATGGATATCCACTGGAGGTCCTGCTGGGACCTCCCTTACTTTAGTTTATTTAGCTCTAAATGAAATCTTTTAATGCGTCTTAGTATAAAGTTCCGGTGGAATTTTATTTTTCTTTATACGGGCTTCAATTAGTTTAATTATATGGAACCTCGGACCAGATTTAAATATCCATAGGATATATGTCAAAGTAAAACCAGTGGATATCCATACTTTAACTGTTTATGGATAGGTATCCATTTCTGGAAAGTCTTGGGATATCCGATATTGTAAAATATGGATATACCTAATTATGCATTTTTTATCCGCTCTGGTCGTCCTTGGATATTTTCTAAATATTTGTAAAAGAGGGATATTTAATGACAACAAATTAAATGGTCAGTATTTTTATTTTACGGATATTTAATTGACAATTAATAACACCTCAAATATCATCATATGCGGTTAAATTATTGTAGAAAAAAATTATTGTGTCGTTAAAACTACCGAAGTGCATTTTTATAGAATGAAGAATTCAATACAGTATAGCGAGGCAGTAATAAATAATTATCCATATTTGCGTGGAAGGCCGGATTGTAAAGTTTAAGTTAGTTGTCAATGAACTTATTCTTGCTTTACTCGCAACTTGTCAGTGGTGTGATGGCCTAGCGCAAACAAGCTCGGCTGGCAAGCAGAAGGTTCCGGGTTCAAATCCCCCCACATGCTCTTGTTTTTTTTTATCAAATGCATCAGGCATGACATGAGGTCTATTAATTGCGAGTTAGAAGCCGGAGGCAGGTTAGATATGTGTGTTATTCCCCTGATAAAGGAATTTATGTGCAGTGGATATCTGTAAGGCTTTAGAATGGACAAGCAGCATTGTTGAACATCGCCATTCCCTTAAAATTATTTTTTCTGTCATATTCTTTAATACATTATTATTAATTATGACCCGTGTTTATGTTTTTTAAAACTTGTGTTTTTTACTTAAATAAATAAGCGTTTCAGTTCATAATAGAATGTTTTATTTTTAACTCATATAGCCAAAAATAAATATATTTATCCCCGCAAAATATATTTATTTAAGCCCGAAAACTAAAAATTTTTAAAAAAGAGTGTCCGAAGTCGCATAAACATGAGCTTGAAATCACTTTTGCAGGCATTTTCATACGTGTCCGAAGTCACGGTTAAAATTCGATTTACCGGAAATGTATTAGGGAAATGGGGTTGCCACGGTAACGGTTGTCATGGGTACCAGTATCGGACAGTACCATTCCCAAGGTGGGCAAATGATTGGTAGCAGAGTTAGGCACTCCAGAATAACGGAAATGTGATTTAGAAAAAGTGTTGCTGTCAAGGTTATCATTACATAATAGTACTTTTCCCATGGCGGAAATGGTTTACGAAAATGTGGTTGCTGTGTTTAAAAAATTGTCAAGGTTACCAATAGCTAATGGTACTACTTCCATGGTGGGTACTAGCTTAGTTAAGGAGATAGGTACTCCAGAATAGTGGAGGTACTCCACAATAGTGGAGGTACTCCACAATAGTGGAGGTACTCCACAATAGTGGAGATTTACTAACAATCAGTTACCACAGCAATGCTTACTATTACACTATACAAATATTAAATCATTATATAACATAACCTTGTTGGCACACCTAACCTAACCTCACGAAATCCGTATAAAGACGTTGTAATTTAATCATTTTAATATGTCATTAAATAACATAACCAAATTTCGAACTGTCGATCGGACGCGCATTGTGAAGGAATTCTAAAAACGTTACCTTATTTCTTGATGTATTCCATGGGAAAAGTACCATTATATAATGGTACTTTTCCCATTTTATATGACTGATGGTCGAGATGGTAGCGTACCTGCCTCTCACCCAAAAGTCCCGGATTCGAATCCCGGTCGTAGCAATGGAAAATACTGTGAGAGGGATTTTTTCATTATACACGGATATTGGATGTGTGTCCCTTGTCTTTGTGTAGTCCCCTCCCGGACAAGGCTCTTCTAGAGCCTTCTGGAATAAAGGGGGTCGTAATTAAATGTGGTGTATTTATTTATTATAATGATAACTTTGAGAATTGTTTCCATAGCAACACTTTTTCTAAATCACATTTCCGTTATTCTGGAGTACCTAACTATGCAACCAATCATTTCCTCACCTTGGGAATGGTACTGTCAGATACTGGTAACCATGACAACCGTTACCTTAACCCCACTACCGTAACACGTTTCCGAATTATAAAATCAATAGTTCTGGAGTACCTATCTCCTTACCTAAGCGAGTGCCCACCATAGGAAAAGTACCACTATGTAATGATAACCGTGACAATGGGCTCATTTCGTGATATTTGCTTTTTAATTTATTTTAGCATTTTCCGTAAGTATTTCATCCTCTAAGTATATAGTGAAAAAATTAGATCGCTAGCGTTAATATTACATAACCCTAATATTTGATTTCAAATTCGTAACATATTTGCAACGGCTATGACGTCACAGCACCCGACTCCACTGGTTCTATGAGTTATGCGGATATATGGTATTTAGATTTCGCTGTACCAAGGACGAAGCACTTAAAAGATGAACGAAATTACCACTTCCGCCGTGTGTGTAGTAACTGCCGCCGGTATGAAACTATAGGAAACAAGCTAGCGGCCGACCGCTGCGAGTGGTTTGACGTCACAGCGCTCTATTTTCATTATTTATTTTGAGGGAGAAGCAGTTGAAAAAAAAAATTTAATATTTGCACATTTACTAATTACAAGGTGTACTTTCGGAATATGAATTAAAAAAATTTCCGAAATGAGCCCATTGTTTCCATAGCAGCAGTTTTTCTAAATCACAATATTTCCGTTATTCTGAAGTACTTACCTAACTCTGCAACCAATCATTTGCCCACCTTTGGAATGGTACTGTCCGATACTGGTACCCATGACAACCGTTACCGTGGCAACCCCATATCCCTAACACATTTCCGTTAAATCGAATTTGAGCCAAGAGAATTTGACTCATAGTTTATGAATACATTTTTATTTTTCAAATATATATTGGAGTGATGAATGTTTTCCATTACGTCAGCATAGACTGAACATATCACAGACATATTTTGTTAGTTTGTTGCTCGTTTCATAACATACACATATAATTGAATTTTAGCATATAATTGAATTTTAGCTAAGAAACGAGTTGTGTCCATATTTTATTCTCGATTTAAATTGTGTTAATTGCAAGTGAAAAAAGGAAAAAAATCAAAATAGTAGTATAGTGTTGAAGAGGTCATTCTACTACGTCATTTTCGAAAAGGTTAGTGCCAATGTTAATATTGCAGTAGTTGTTTGATGCAATAAAACTTACTAGGAGTAAGAGGTTATTAGTCGATAAGGTACAAATTGGCTTATTTATCTGATAGACAGGCAAAGTTTTTTGCGCTACAGTTCGACTACGTTAAATCAAAATAAATACATAGAGCACTTAGCTGATTAAATTATTTTGTCATCCTCACTGATAAATTTGAAAATATGAATGATGTCCAACTTTCAAAGCTCTTAGATGCAATCACCTCAGTCAAGAATGAGATAAAAGAAATAAAAGCAGATGTAAAGTATGAGAGCACTGAGTTAAGAAAAGAAATTAAATTCGAGAACGAGGAAATCAAAAAGGAAATTAGACAGGAAAATAAAAAATTTTTAGAAAAACTGGAAAAGCAAAATGAAGCAGTAGAAGAACTGAATAAAAAATATAATAAATTAGAGTCACACTTCCAGAACATCGAGCGAAAACTTAGAAAAAACAACATTATAATCTTTGGTTTAGAAGTAAAAACTGGTAGTGACTTGCTAAGTTTCGTAATAAACCAAATTAAAAACTTGCTGAATATTGATTTGTTAGAGAGTGAGATAAACAATGTATACGTACTAAAAGTCAACAACGGCACGCCCATTAAAATTGAATTTGTAACATACTTAAAAAAGCAACTAATATTGAGATCGGCTTTTAGACTCAAGGGTACGAAAGTTTTTATAGCCCAAGATCTATGCTACGATGACAGGCAAGACAATAAACTTCTACAAGAGCATTATAAACTAGCCAAGGCTAAAAACATTCCCGCAAAAATTAAGAATAACAAGCTAATTGTTAATGGTGATGTCTACACCGCAGAGCAGTTAAAGAAAACAAACACCTCATCCAATACACCCTTAATCAGCGAAAACAGCGAAGAAGAGATAACCCATAATCATAGTGAATTTCCACCTAAAGCGAATAGTGTACCTGCGACTCCGACTTCCAGTAGCTATCCAGATAATAACGTGTTCATTGATACACAAATAAGTAACGATACACAAATAATAAGAAACGAACCCGAAAGTGTAGTGAAAACTCCTACTATTTAACACACAAAACTTAAAAAAGCGGCCGAAATAAAAATTGGTCGTCTAACAAGGCAACATTCTGTAAAAGATAAAAACTAAATGTTAATAATAATTTGTATAATTTTTATAAAGTGTGTAATTGTATATCTTCTAAGTCATTGTGTAATTCTGTAATTTTTAACCTACTATTTTAGCTACATTTCAAATAATATAGTGTAATTATATATCTAATCTCATTGTCTAATTCTGTAACTTAAACCTATTATTATAGCTATATTTGTCAATATCATATACATACATAACCTACAAAATTATTAACTTCGTTAATTTAACATGAAGTTCGGACATCTCAACGCCCAATCTTTATTAACAGACTTCGATCAATTGTATGAGTTCATCATTAATGAAAAATTCGAAATATTTGCAGTCTCAGAAACATGGTTAACTGCTGAGACTCAGCCAAATTTGATTTCAATACCTCATTTCAATATAGTTAGGGCAGATAGAGTTGGCCGAGGCGGAGGAGTTGCATTTTATATTAAAAAATCCATTCAGTACAAAGTAATTCTGCAGAAGATAGATGAGTACTTAGAGCAACTATGGGTATCTATTGTGGCTTGTGGAAAAAGGTATGTATTGGGAGTACTTTACCGCCCACCTTCGGCTAATGTTTTAGAAATGTTTAACCAGCTAGAAAATTCTTTGTATGAAATATTACCCCATTCAGATACCATATTAATTACTGGCGATCTAAATATTGACTTGTTGTCTACACGACAAAGTGAGATCAATAAAATACATCACTTTAATAATTTTTTAGAATCATATGATCTCTCTCAGTTAATAAAAGATCCTACGCGGATCACACCCACATCGCAAACGTTGTTAGATGTTATAATTACATCAGACACGGAGTGGATCTCTGAAGGCAGCGTAATTAAAATACATGGTATATCGGACCACTGTGCAACTGTTTGCGAGCTTAATAAAATTAGAATTAAAGATAGCATAAAATATGTGACATTTAGGAATTACCGCAACTTTAATGAAACCATCTTCCTCGAAAAATTTCACGCCATAAACTGGGACCAGATGTATAACTACACGGATGTCAACACAATGCTCCTCTTCTTAAATACCAATCTTCTATTTGTCTTCGAAAGTTGCGCGCCGATTCGCACCGTAAGAGTCACGAAACCCCCGGCACCCTGGATTACACCAGTCATAAGAGAAATGATGGAACTGCGGGACAAAGCATATAACCGATTTAAAAAATCTAAGTCATTAGCGCACTGGCAATACTACAAAACATTACGTAATTATACAAAGCAAGCCATTAAGCGTGAAAAGAAAACTTATATTGACACAGTCTTAAAAGAAAAAAATTCCAAAAGAACATGGAACACACTACGTCACCTACATATACTAACTGATCGAAAGAACTTTGAGTTACCTCCTAATTTAAATAATCTTAATGCAATCAATGATCATTTTGTAAGTACTCCTCAACTAAATAAAAATGAATCTCAGATAAAAATATTAGCCAAATATAAACACAAAATGAATCCAAGTATTACATTCAAGTTTAAGCCAGTTAATAGTAATGATGTCGTAAAGTGCTTTAATTCCCTGAAAAGTAATGCTGTGGGTGCTGATCTAATTTCATTAAAAATGTTCAATTTAGTATCTTTCTTTCTAATAGACCACCTAACATTTATCATAAACCACTGCCTCAAATCCTCTACCTATCCAGAGGCATGGAAGATAGCGAATGTACTTCCTTTCCCCAAAATAGCCATCCCTCTTGATCTATCACACCTAAGACCCATAAGCATACTACCAATGCTATCAAAAGTGTTAGAAAAAATCATGCATTTTCAAATTTCTGAATATGTTTTCGACAATGACATAATTCCGAATATACAGTCTGGTTTCAGACAAGGTCACAGCACGACCACTGCACTTATAACGGTAGTTGATGATATTTTGCGAGCCATAGAAAATGGAGAACTCAGTGCCATGGTCTTACTGGATTACAGTAAAGCCTTCGACACTATGGATCACGCAGTATTTTGCTCAAAACTTGAATACTATGGATTTGACAAAAACTCCGTTAAGTTACTACACAATTATCTTAGTGGTAGAACTCAAAAAGTTATATATAACTCAGAGACCTCTAATTCACAGCCCCTAATACAGGGGGTGCCGCAAGGATCTATACTTGGACCTTTGCTATTTTCTATATATATTTCAGATTTTTACACAGTAATAAAAAATTGTCAAATTCATCATTACGCCGACGATACACAAATATATTTATCATATCAACCACAACAACAAAATACTGCTACCTTAATTAATAATGACTTACAGAACTTGTTAGATATATCAACGGTACATAACTTGAAGCTGAATGCGAATAAATCATTTGTAATATTTTTTGGTTCAAAACAGAGAATAGACAATAAGCTCCCTTTAGATATATTCATCAATGGTGAGGCATTACCAGTCAAAACGGAAGTAAAAAATTTAGGGTTGTGGTTGGATTCATATTTACGGTTTGATAAGCACGTGAATCAGCTGTGTAAGTACTCTTATAATATACTTAGACAGCTTTACCCGCATAGGCACATAATGAGTTCTCCTTTAAAATTGCAGCTCTGTGAATCTTTAATTATATCAAAGATCTCCTATTGCGACAGTGTCTACGGTCCCGCTCTTCTTTCAACTGACAGCTACAGACTGCAAAAAATACAGAATTCTTGCTTTCGTCTCGCGTTTGGTATCCGTAAGTATGACCACATTACACACAAAATACAGGAGAATAAAAGCCTAAAACTGGAAGACCTGCGATCACTTCATCTCTTAACGCTAACACACAAAGTTTTACTTACGGGAAGACCCCAATACATACGAAAAAAACTGTTGAGATTTCAACATGCAAACAGGTTTTCCACAAGAAACTCTAGACTCCTAATAATACCCCATCATAGAACAACAACATTTAAACGCTCTTTTAGCTATAGCGCTCCTAAATTATACAATAGCCTACCCCACGACTTTTTTAATTATACGCTGCAAAACTTCAAAAAGAAATTAAAACACCACTTATTGTATGCTCGATGGTCACAACAATAATAAATGATACGTATGCGTAAACAGTAATATGGGAAAATTGTAAAATTGTAATATTGTAAGATTGTAATATAGTCTAGGCTCATTAACTACATTTATAATTTATAACATATGATATAATAGGTAATAGTGTAGTATAGTGTTGTAGTATGTATAAATTTATTTGTATATTTTGTAGCATTTCTTCTACTCTATAATATTCGATGTAATTATTTTAATTAATATAATAATTCTTTTATATTTGTTGTAAGTTGTAACATATACCGTTAATTGTTACTATTGTCCGTGTAAAATTGCCAGGTAGAGTTGAAAAACACCCAAGTTGGGTGACACTCCGCCTTTTCATCCATGTTCATTATTTTTTTTTTTTTTTTAAGTTTTATATACTTATGTAATATTATATTTGGATGAATAAAGACGCTTATTATTATTATTATTATTATTATTATTATTATTATTACACTGTGGGCCAAATTAAATGGGACCCTAATTCTTCTTGTAATAATTTCTTTATTACTCAACGATTTTTTACCGTTTTTGGCCTTTTTGGGTATGTTGTAGACTCCGGCCGCTATGAGAACAAGCCACCAACGTCATCAAAGAATATCTGCGTGGTCGTCCATCGAAGTCCCGCCCTCTAGCATAAGCTTATCATCATAATATTTTTAAAATCTGTTATTCACAACGTTTAGTTTGATAAATGCACATCACTACTTACTTTGTAGAAGCATGGTATCGCCAAAGTTAGCGCAGCCGTTGCAACGCCCCTGGCTTGTTCTTATAGCGGCCGAACTCTACTTAAAACTATCCGAAATGAATGCCTGGTTCAAATGTAGCAATATTTAAAAAACACAGTTTCTTATTCGACAACTCTTATAACTACCTACTCAAAGAAATAGCAGAGTAGTAAAAATTTTTATTAAATATGCAAAGCTTAAACGAAAATGGGCCTTCCTAATGTGCAGGTCACCATCAAAGCTTGCAGGTCAACCCCTTCTAATGATGCGGTCAATTTAAAATTTCGCACAAATGCCACTTAATAAAGGCTCTTTCCATTTCCACACTCAAACTCGACCTACCCCTAATTTTAAAACTACCCCTTCTATAAAAGCTTGCAGGTCAACCCCTTGTAGTGGTACGGTCAACTTGAAATTTAGTGAAAATACTATTCAATAAATGCTCTTTCTATTTTCACAGTCAAACTCGACCTACTCGTATTTTTAAAACTACCCCTTTCATAAAAGCTTGCGGGTTAACCCCTTGTAGAGGTGCGGTCAACTTGATATTTTGTGAAAATACTATTCAATAAATGCTCTTTCTATTTTCATAGTCAAACTCGACCTACCCCTATTTTTAAAACTACCCGTTCTATAAAAAGCTTGCAGGTCAACCCCTTGTGGTAGTGCGGTCAACTCGAAATTTTGCAGAAATACCATACACTACATGCTCTTTCCATTTCCACACTCAAACTCGACCTACTCCTGTTTTTAAAACTACCCCTTTCATAAAAGCTTGCAAGTTAACCCCTTGTAGAGGTGCGGTCAAAACTTGAAATTTTGCGGAAATACGATTCAATAAATGCTCTTTCTATTTTCACAGTCAAACTCGACCTACTCCTGTTTTTAAAACTACCCCTTCCGTAAAAGCTTGTAGGTTAACCTTTTGTAGTGGTGCGGTCAACTTGAAATTTTGTGAAAAGACGTTTCAATAAATGTTCTTTCCATTTCCACACTCAAACTCGACCTACCCCTATTTCTAAACCTACCCCTTCTATAAAATCTTGCAGGCCAACCTCTTGTAGTGGTGCGGTCATCTCGAAATTTTGTGGAAATACGATTCAATAAATGCCCTTTCCATTTCCACACTCAAATTCGACCTACCCCTATTTTTAAAACTACCCCTTCAATAAAAGCTTGCAGGTCAACTCCTTGTGGTAGTGCGGTCAACTCGAAATTTTGCAGAAATATCATTCAGTAAATGCTCTTTCCATTTCCACACTCAAATTCGAGCTGCCTCTATTTTTAAAACTACCCCTTCTATAAAAGCTTGCAGGTCAACCCCTTGTAGTGGTGCGGTCACCTTGAAATTTAGTGAAAATACTATTCAATAAATGCTCTTTCTATTTTCACAGTCACACTCGACCTACCCCTATTTTTAATACTATCACTTGATCGAGTTCTCGATTGGAATAATATCTCTCCATGTTGATTTGATTAAAAAAGCTAAATTTCTAAATAAATTGCCGCTCTTAGTAAACTGACATTGACAACTCACGTTGACAGCGAGATACTGATCAGTAATCAAGCCTACTGCTAGACAAAAAATTAGTAATTATTTTTTATTTTAACTTTTTATACGAGAATGTATTGAAAACTTGACAATAACTCGATCACGAAAGCGAAATCCTAAATTTATTATTCTTTCATTTCAACTTATTTTACCCTCATACACCCATATTTCGCGAATGGGGCGCGATCATTTCCGACTTTAACTTTTTACACGAGATAGGGGGTTGTATTGGAAACTTGGCAATAACTCGATAACGAAGGCGAAATAGACAATTTTTTATTCTTTCATTTCGACTCATTTTACCCTCATTAACCTATATTTTGCGGATGGGGCGTGACTTATGGGACACCCTGTATAATGCTGTCGTATGAACCTATATAAAAAGAAATATTATTCTCTGCTTAATAATAATAAAATCTTTGGTTTCACATAAAATATATAAGAAAACGTTAAAATATGAACAGTGTGTGCGATTTAAGGCCGCAACACCCTCTTATTTCGGAATGCGTTAACTGATTTAAATTTTTTTGGGGGCTATAGTACCTACTTGATGAGCTCTATTTGATCACGTGGAATATTTGAAATTTTTATTTTTTCAAGGCCTATTAAGATCCGCTAAAAGGGGTCGTAATTTATATTACCCCGGCTCCACACTTGCATTATTCGTCTACGAATAAGGGCCATTTTGTCACCTACAGGTAACTTTATCCGGCAGTTATTTACCTAGGACACAATTGTATCCTAGATAAGTAACTGCTGAAAAAAATGGCCGTTTTATTCGTAGACGAATAACGCAAGTGTGGAGCCGGGGTAATAGAAATTACGACCCCTTTTAGCGGATCTTATATAATAAAGAGCATTTATTGAACGGTATTTCTGCAAAATTTCGTGTTGACCGCACTACCACAAGGTGTTGACCTGCAAGCTTTTATAGAAGGGGTAGGTTTAAAAATCGGGGTAGGTCGAGTTTGACTATGAAAATAGAAAGAGCATTTATTGAATAGTATTTTCACTAAATTTCAAGTTGACCGCACCACTACAAGGGGTTGACCTGCAAGCTTTTATAGAGGGGGTAGTTTTAAAAATAGGGCTAGGTCGAGTTTGAGTGTTGAAATGGAAAGAGCCTTTAGTAAGTGGCATTTGTGCGAAATTTTAAATTGACCGCATAACTAGAAGGGGTTAACCTGCAAGCTTTTATGGTGACCTGCAAATTAGGAAGGCCCAACGAAAATAAATGAAAGTCTTAAAATATCTAGATAACAAAAAAAAAAATACAAAAACCTGAGTGAACAATAATTCATTGTGAATATGATCACCCTCATTGTTAACTACTGCTTGTAGGCGTTTCATACGAAATCCGTGGAATGCTTTCACAAAAATGGCTATTTCAAACCTAAAACTTTTTAAATCTTTAAAATCTCATAGGAGTCGTTAGTCTAGATGCTTTTAAATATCTTTTACCTACTTTGAAAATTTTATACTATTAGACTAATATTTGCAACGACTTCAAATGCACAGTTTTAAATAAATGCCCCTTTTCTTGCACGCCATTTAAATATCAGATCGCTACATTTGAACCAGCCTTTCATTTCGGATAGTTTTAAGTACAACATACCCAAAAACGGTAAAAAATCGTTGAGTAATAAAGAAATTATTACAAGAAGAATTAGGGTTCCTGTCGCGTCAGTGAGTAAACTACCCGTTTACCCCTGACCACAAGGTTCAAAATAAAATCACACCGTTTTCGCAAAACAGAAAATGTAATTTATTACTTAAGCGTTAACAATAGCAAGTTCGATACACTTTTTTAAACAGACTTCTTAAATTTTACTTTTTCCCGGCACAGCACACGCGCGTTGGTTCACCAATCACAAGCTACTTGACTTACAGAACAAAAATCTCAGAAGGATGCTTGTGCAGACCATGGATATGATATAATACACTGACGATCAATTGAAGTGACCCAAGAAAAATTTGCATCAACTTCCAACTCATATATCTTTTGATACAAGAATCGCAGAGCCATAAATCTTTTTAGGTATTATAGATATACGCCTCAAGAATATATGTGACACATTTTGCTTGTCCTTGTCTCGTTTACTTTTGGAGATACGGTGATGAACGTTGAGCTATGTTTTTCTGCCAAAGTTTGAGGTCGTGCATGGAGTGTCCCAAACCGTTTTCGGATATCACAATATAGTCATTTTGTACCCTCATTCATTGCGTTAATTTTCATTTTTGATTGATTGTGCTAACTTAATTGTTGTTGATTTTTTGAGGATTTCTATACAACAGTACATTTTTTTACTTTTTGACAGGGGGGGAGAACTGAATTGATAGTTTTCGCAAATGAAACTGTGAATGCGCGGGATAGGTACCTCCATCAAATTTTGCGGCCTATTGTATTGCCTTTTGCGAATCAAAGATACCCTGAATTTCTATATATGCAAGACCACATCGTGCTCGAGTAGTAAACAATTTTTCCGAAGAACATAATAATATCACAAGAATGGTATGGCCTTCCTGCTCGCACTTGGAAGACACCTTCGCAAACGAATGGTACCAGCTATCAATTTGGAAGAACATGCTGTTGTGGTTTCAGAGGAATGGCCTCTTGTGGATCAGCAAATTATAGATAATTGCATTGTCAGTATGCCCAGACGGTATCAAGAGGTGGACCAACTCGTTATTGACTTTTAATGTTAAGAATTATTATTTGTGTATTATGTATGTACGTGTAAGATTTAATTCTACATTAAACAAAGTAAGCATTTAAAGTCAAAAAATGTCTTGTATACAAATTCTCAAAAAATCAACAACAATTAAGTTAGCACAATCAATCAAAAATGAAAATGAACGCAATGAATGAGGGTACAAAATTACTATATTGTGATATCCGAAAACGGTTTGGGACACTCCATGCACGACCTCAAACTTAGGCAGAAAAACATAGCTCAACGTTCATCACCGTATCTCCAAAAATAAAGGAGACAAGGACAAGCAAAATGTGTCACATATTCTTGAGGCTTATATCTATAATACCTAAAAAGATTTATGGCTCTGCGATTCTTGTATCAAAAAAAAGCGCGTGCTGTGCAAGTAAGCGGTGATAGAGTGTCCACAGAAATATACATTTCTCTGACCAACGCCAAGGTGGTGTTGCCCCAACGCAACGCGGATCAACACCTGGCAATCCAGTTATTCGCGATAATCCCGTGTTATATAAACAAGCAAATTTTATGGTTCTAGCAGAAATCTTAACAGGCGCAAATATATTAATTTTTGCTGTATTAAGGTAACTTGTCCATGTCAAAACAAGAAACATAGTTATCAAAATGTGTCACATATTCTTGAGGCTTATATCTATAATACCTAAAAAGATTTATGGCTCTGCGATTCTTGTATCAAAAGAAAGCGCGTGCTGTGCAAGTAAGCGGTGATAGAGTGTCCACAGAAATATAAATTTGTCTCTGACCAACGCCAAGATGGCGTTGCATAAACAAGCAAATTTTATGGTTCTAGCAGAAATCTTAACAGGCGCAAATAAATTAATTTTTGCTGTATTAAGGTAATTTGTCCATGTCAAAACAAGAAACATAGTTATCAAAATAATTAAAAATAAAAAAAAAATTTTTAAGTCAAATATAGCTATTTTCAGGCAAAATATGAAAAAATGGGATTAGGTATATAAGCACAAGAATAACATTGTTAGTTATTCTTGTGATATAAGTAAGAACTTACGTTGGTAATAAACCTCCTGAGTTATATATGGTGGGTCTATCCAAACGATACTTTTGTAAAGCCAAATGGCTGCGCCTTTGTGGATATTTTCCCTCACAACGAAACAAAATTTCAATATCACTTGGATCAAACAGCCACACGATATTGATTCCTGGTATAATTTCTTCTTTAACAATGGGTCCAAATTTTTTATATTTTTTATGACCATTGGAATGTAGCGTGTCAAATTTGTAGTTACCTAAAAATATTTATAGTTAAATACTGTGAATTACAATATCAATAATCCGCAGAATTAGAATAGTTTTCGTCAAAGAGACCGACATATAATAATCAGTTCTGACCGTTTATTATTCTGTGCTATTGGTAATTTTACTTATAGTTTATCTAAGAATTCTGATATTCGCGAAAACCACAAAGGGTGCGACAACTAGTGATGGGCAGAATCGAATTGTTTTAAAAATTGAGAACTCGGTATTCGAATACTTTTCAGAATCAAATGAGTATCTGAGAACCGAGAACTGGAATCGGGAATCGATAGGTGAGTGCTAAAACGAAATCTGTTTATTGTGTTATTGCTTTGGTAAATGTTGCATAGTTTAGTTTAATTTAATATCACTGTGATATACAAAGTATATATTATTCACATTTTATTTACATGAGGGGAGGCCTTGGAAAATCTGAATTCTGTTGGTATGAATGACTGTTTTAATTACTGAGGTTATGTTGAAAAGTCAAAAACATAACCACAAATTCAAATTGGTTCTACATAGTTGCCACAGTGAGACCCTAAAGAAAACACAGCAATGTCATCAATAAAAAATTTGGCAATTCAGCCAAAAATAAATGACAGTGACAATCAATTAAATCTGACACCTCAATATTTTGTCAATAGTAGACAACCCTGAGACAACCTAAGAAAAACATATCATAGCCTCCCCTCATGTAAATAAAATGTGAATAGCATATACATGTGTGAACGTCATTTAATAGTTAGCCTATAGCAGAGTCCTATAGCATACAACAGTGAAAATGTAAATACATAAAAAACAATAATAGCTATTAACGTATCTAGGATTGTTATGAGTATCATAACTGCCGCAGATGTCGGTTTGAAATCCGAGCTCGTAGAGCGAGGATTTTAAGACATCTAAAGGCTGTTGTGATTCATAACATCCGTGATTTGTTCAATGGTTTATCGGTTTCAGAAAATAAAGACATTATTAATAGATATTATAAGAAGCAGGAGCAGTAGTGATACATTTCAGTATTTAATTATTATTGTTTGGAGTTTTCTATCTGTTTGTATTAATAAATAGCCCTATAGTTTCATTATTTATTATTTCATCTGTTGACAGTTGCTGACAGATCTGTATTGTAATATTACCGTACAAGCTGTTGGCATGACAATAAATATTACTGTACAACTTTAGTTATGACTTACTTACCAGCCTACTTTTGTATATGTAAACAAAGGAATTAATATCCTGTGTGTGTGTGTGTGTGTGTGTGTGTGTGTGTGTGTGTGTATAATGGCACCGGTCAAAGCCAACTAGCCAGCCTTATTTTGTATATCATTATGTGTATCAAATTTAGTTTCGTTTATAATATGTAGGTCACTTCCGACACCTTCCTGTATTACTATTTACAAATGTAAACATATAGTTTTGCACATATATCTACATATTATTAGTGTTTATATGTCAAGAATTATGTCTCCATACATCAAATTTCATCTCTTTTTTCTTTTTCTTTTTTTTTTCTTCTTTTTTTATTATTATTATTATTATTATTTTATATATATTTTTATTTATTATTTGTTATTTTTGGATGTTCTGTTCTTTTCAGACCACTCATATATTACATTTAACCACGCGCTTGTGGTCGTAGACCAATGGTAATAACCATTAACAAAATAACCTTATTATCTAGCCTAACCTACGCCTAAAACTATAGTTGCAGCATATAACCGTTCTAATAAGGAATTTTCACAAAATGACAAAAATATAAGATTGTACAATATATCACTGTTTATAACTATATAATATTGATATTATTAATATATTTGTACAATGCCGAGTACACTTTAATATTTTTTGACTCTAATAGTGTGGACATATTTATAGGGAAGGAAATTTTTTCCTGAGCTAAGTCAGAATAAAGAATATCAATATCTGTTGTTTGTAGTGTACATTCTAGCATATGTTGCATATCAGCAATTTCTTCACAAATACAGTAAGGGGTATCCGATAGGCCAAGCTTCTCTTTATATTGTGGATATAAAGCGTGATTACTTCTGAGTCTACAAATAGTTTTTATAAAGTTCTTGTTGCTAATTTTTGTGAACCAAGGTTTAAATGAAACTTGGGGCTGTATGTTTCTGTAAAATGTTCCTTTGACAGAGTTTTCATATTGGAGTTGCCACTGGGATTTCATTTTTGACTTGAATATGGGGTATAGATCTTCTTTGGGTGTTTTAAATGATGGGATATTTTCTCCATTTTCTGTCGCCTCTTTGGCTAATGCGTCTACTATTTCATTGTTCTTAATACCTGCGTGACCTTTTATCAAGACTATATAAATAGTTTTAGATTGTTTAACCGCTTCGTTGTAGAGGGTTAGAATTTCTGCTATTATATGATTAATATTTGTTGATGGGGCGCCGATTTTATTTTATATATGGCGCTTCTGCAATCTAAAAAGATTACAAAATTCCGCTTCTCTGTGCTTAAACAGATAAGTATAGCTTCTTTTATTGCTAGAAGTTCAGCAGTATAAATCGATACATTATTAGGTAGCTTATATTTCAGCTGTATGTTTTCTCTGGGATACTATACCGCACTTCCAACTGCTTCACTGAATTTAGAGCCATCAGTAAATATTTGTTCGTAGTTGTATAGTCTTCAAGTAGACTAATTTTCACAGGTTAAGAAGCTTCGTATTTTATGGAGTAGTTGGACTGGGTGTTTCCTTGGTGAATCTATATGCTCCGAAACATCGACAAAACTTTCTACTAAAAGAGGAGTCCTTTTCTTGTTCCAATATCTGTGTGTTAGACAGAACGTAGTAAGCTGGCAAATCTTTGATAAAATATTGCTGTCTTTTGCATGTAATTTTGTGATGAATTTGTCACTAAGATATTTTCTTCTTAGGTTTATTGGCGGTTCTACTGCTTCGGTTTCTAACACTACAATTGCTGTGCTTGGCAAATATCCTATGTTCATTCTAATACATTTGTTTTTAATTACTTCTAATTTGTTAAGGTGGGTGTTAGCAGCAGATCCATAAAATATACTTCCATAATCCAGTATAGATTTGATGAGACTGTTGTAAAACAAGATAGCAATATTAGGATCTGCACTCCATTTTTGGTGGCAGAATGTTTTTAGAATATTATGTGCATTTTCGGTTCTTCTGATTAGGTATTGTATGTGTTCTTTCCAGTTTAGTTATTTGTCTAAAATAATTCCCAGGAATTTTGTAGAAGTTCTGTATGCGAAATTATAACCATGTAACTGAATGCTGTTTGGGGGTTGAAACCGTTTTCTGGTAAAAGTAACTACTACTGATTTATTTTCTGCTATTGTTAGTCCATTTGTTGTAGTCCAATTGTATACTTTTTCCATTGCCTCATTTAATTTAAGGTTACAGGTATGTATGTCCTTTGTAACTGAGTATATGCAAATATCGTCAGCGAATTGTAATACCTTTATGTCGGTGTCGAATATAAGTTCGAAGTCATAAGAGTATATTATATATAGAAGTGGACTCAGAATGCTGGCTTGAGGTAATCCTAAAGACGTCTGACGAGGTCCTAGAATCTGATCAGATATTTTGATATAAACATTACGGTTTTGATAAAGGTTGTATATATTTTTGATAATAGGAATTGGAATTTTAATATTTGCCATTTTTACTGTCAATATATTTAAGTTGACGTTGTCGTATGCGCCTTTGATGTCGATGAATGCTGCGGAGACTGCGTGGTTTTTCGTAAAAGAAAGTTGAATGTCGGTAACCAAACTTCCTATGCTTTCTTGCGTCGATGTTCCTCTACGAAAGCCAACTTGGCTTGATGGTAATAATCTGTTATACTCTAACCAGTGTTCCAAGCGATTCTTAATCATTCTCTCATAAGTTTTGAGTACATAGGACGCTAATGCGATCGGCCGATATGAATCAACTTGATTTTGCGGTTTGCCTGGTTTTAAAATAGGTATAATTATATAATCAAACCAATCTTCAGGCACTGGTTTGTTATTTAGCCAGATATCGTTGAGGATATCCAGTAATAAGTATGTGTTTTGCACTGTTTGGTAGATTAGATAGCATTGAATAATGTATGTCGTCCTTTCCGGGTGCAGTATTGTTGTGCTGTTTAAGGGCTCTATTTAGCTCTTCGATTGTGAATGATTGAACCAAGTACCTGTCGTCCAGTGGGATTGGTGTTTGTAAATTTTGTTGAAGAAATTCTGGAGGCGGTGAGTTAGTCCATGGTGGGGAGAGTTTTGCGTGAAAGGGTTCTATCCACTGTGCTTCATCAATATCAATGGGTACCTTATTGGTAACTTTTCTATTTTTGTACGCGTTTACTTTTTGCCATATTTCATTAAGCGGAGTGCTTTTATTTAGGGATGAGCAGTATTCCTTCCAACTATTTTTCTTTGCCTGTTTGGTAGTTCTTTTAACCATAGCATCTCTCATTTTGTATTCTAGCAGATTTTCTCGACTTGGATTATTTTTAAAAACCTGAAATTTTTGTTTTCTGAGGGTCACCGCCTGGTCACAATTTTCATTCCACCAAGGTTTACTTTTAAAACGAGTATTGGATTTTGTTTTTTTGTAAATGGGTATAGAGGCTTGAGCAGAAGAATTGATTGCAGCTATTACATTGTTATATTCGCTTATGTTGTTCTGTGTGAATTGATGGTCGGCTTCCAAGTGGTACATATCCCAGTTTGCTTTTTTCATATTCCATTTTTTAGTTCCATTTTGAACTAAGCCCTGTGGGTTGAAGTTACAATTTATTAAAATTGGCAAGTGGTCCGAACCATGGGGATCGGATATTGTTTTCCAACTAAACAGGTTGGCTATGTCTGGGGTGCATATTGTTACATCTATAGCGCTGTTGTTATTATTTAAATGCCCTATATAAGTTGGAGATCCATCATTTAAAAACATCAAGTTGTTTTGGTCCATCGGATCTAACAATATTTTCCCGTGAGTGTCTGAATGGTCACAACCCCAAGCGAGGTTATGTGCATTAAAGTCACCCCCTACCAGAAAGGGGGTAGGTATTGACGAAAAGAAATTGTTCCATTGTGCTAAAGATATGTTCGTATTTGGGCGTATGTAAATTGAGATAATATGAATAAAAACTTCCTTAGTTAGTTTGAATTTTATACCTATTTGATTTACACCCATTGGTTGAGTGTAACGAAGAGGAGCTTCTTGATATGTAATATTAGATTTGACTAATATGGCTGAACCGCCTTTTCCATCTTGTCTGTCACTGCGTGCCGTGTTATATCCGGCAAAGTTTATATATTTATTTGGTTTAAACCATGTTTCACTTAATAATGCGACATTAATTTGGTTTACATACAATAAGTTTTCTAAATTATCCTTATTAGAAATTGCTGATCTACAATTCCACTGACAGAAATTGAATTTGAAGGTACTAGTGTTGTATAGGGTTATGTGACATAGGGTTTTTTGGTATTACAGTTAAGTTAAGTTTAAGTCAGTTGTAATAACATTGTAGAGATGTAATGAAGCATTCATTATATTCTTAATAAAGCATAATAAACCAGAGCTAAATAGAAACAGTTATTACAATTACAACATGGTGTCAGATGGAAAAACGATTTAAAAAATAATTAGCAGTCAGAGGTACTTGGTGTACAAACAAGAAAATCGGAAAAAAGTAAAAGTGAGGTTCTAAAAAATGGAGGGAAGGTTTAAGGCACCAAAGGAACTCGTGTTCGTGGGAGAAAATCAAAACTGGAAGAGGTTTAAACAGCAATTTTTTATATATATGAAAGCCACAGGATTAGAAAAAAAGGATGATGAGACTAAAATAGTCATCTTTCTGAATGTTGCCGGAGAAGAGGCCTTGGACATTTTTAACACCTTTAAACTCACAGAAGAACAGAAAAAGAAATACGATGTAGTAATAGCAGCTTTTGAGACTTATTGTTTGCCAAGGAAAAACATAATAATGGAGAGTTTCAAATTTTTTAGTAGAGCGCAGAAACCAGATGAAAGTTTCGATCACTTTCTAACTGAATTAAAAATACAAGCTAAATTGTGTGAATTTGGTGACCAAGAGGAAAGATTAATACGGGATAGAATAGTTATTGGCATAAATGATTCCTTATTGCAAGAAAGGCTACTACGAGAGACTGAGTTAACGTTAGAGAAAGCCGTTCACTATTGTAGGGCTACAGAAACTGGCAAATCTCAAGCAAGAGCACTAAATGAAAAACCTTTAGAAGTAGCAGCAGTAAAAACACAACAGTATGTTAACAGAGGAAGCAGTGCTAAAGAAGAACAGGATTATAAATGTGGTAAATGTGGAAGAAAACATAGAATAAGAGAATGAGATTATGGAAAATTATGTGCGGTGTGTAAAAACAAAAATCATTTTGCGGTGATGTGTAGACTTAAATATAGGGTTAAAAATAAAAATGAAAGAAGAGAAGTGCCAAGAAAGAAGATAAATGAAGTCATAGAAGAGAGCGAAGATGAAGAATTTAGTTTAGACACTATATATAATGAAAATTTTTGTTATCAGCATGTAACATGTATAGGGAAACAGTGGTATCAGGATGTCAGAGTAAGAGATACTAACATTAGCTTTAAGTTAGATACAGGGGCAGAGTGTAGCACCCTACCATATGGTTATTACTTAAAATTAAACAAAAATGAAGATTTAGATTTGCAGGAAAGTAAGACTATGCTAATAGTTTATAATGGGGATAAGTTCAAACCAATTGGCTCTATTGAATTGGATTGCAATGTAGCTAGTAAAGCTATCAAAATAAAGTTTCTAGTAGTAGATCTAGACTCGGTGCCCATATTAGGGTTACAAGATTGTATTAAGTTAAATTTAATAAAACGAGTTGATAGTGTTATGAATAAGTATGATCACAACCAAGCACAGATAAAAGAAAGTTTCATAAAGAATAATAATGATATTTTTACAGGGTTAGGTAAAATAGGTAAGTACAAGATAAAGCTTAGAGAAAATGCGGAGCCAGTAGTAAAACCAATTAGGAGAGTACCTGAAGCAATCAAAGGTAAATTAAAAAGCACTTTAGATAGTTTGGAGAATAGAAATATAATAGCAAGAGTAAATGAACCTACGTTGTGGTGTCATAATTTAGTTATAGTCGAAAAGCCTGATAAATCTTTAAGGTTATGCATTGACCCAAAAGAACTAAATAAATATATATTAAGGGAAACGTATCTTATACCGTCACCAGATGAAATTTACAGTAGACTAGCAGGCAAAAAAGTATTTAGCGCACTGGATTTAAAAGACGGTTTTTTTCAAGTAGAACTCGATAAAGCTAGCAGTTATATCTGTACATTCGGTACGCCATTTGGCAGGTATAGATTTAGGCGAATGCCCTTTGGTATTTCATCTGCGCCTGAGGTATTACAAAGAGTTAATACGGAAATATTTGGAGATATACAGGGTGTTGAGTGTTAGTGCAGTGTGAACATTTACTAATATATTACAGCAAAAGATAGCTATGGTATCTAGGAAAAAATAATAAATAAAAACAATATATGTCAAGATAGAAAACTGGCATGTACGAAAAATTATTCTTGTAATCATATGAATAAAACCATAATCATATCCCGTGTATAATTGCCCAAACTGTTGGGTACAACAAGAGAATACAACCAATCTGCATTCCCATGGAAGAAATGGCTGCAGAACATACATAAAATATGGTCCTTCGAGCACATGGATGGTCATTGGTCAGTACCAATAATTCAGCCACATAATTGAAACAGGACAGCAAGGGCGGCGGCAAGAGAAAATAATTAAAGTACCTACACACAGGATACTGGTCAGTTGCAATAATTAGGTCAGTTCTGTAATTTATCGACGTTGCTAACCGCAGCCACTTGTTAGTTTAGTAAAATCACATTTAAGGTGGGCGGAAAAATAGGTTAGATTTGCTTAAAATAAGCACTTCGTAGTTCGACAATTTCTGCCGTATCTCTGAACCGATTCAAAATATTTTTTGACTGGCTTTTAGAAAAAACTCGGTAGAATAGTACTGGACTATTAAAAAACTCAAGAAAATGACGATTCTTTTCTTACCAAGCTGTTAAACTTCGTAAACTTTTAACCTAATTTTGAAATAATTAAAAAAGTCGTGATCTCAATAAAATAGTTCTGGTCCAATCCGCTACGCTATATTAAACACATACATGTTTAAATTTTGATTTTTTAGTAAGTAATTATTGAAAAAATGTCGAACTACTAAACCAATATCCCTGAAATTAAATACGTTATATAATGCAGCAGTTTTTTGGTTCGAAATGATACTAAAGAATGACTTTGAACTTTGGCTACTGTCTCGTAGATGGCAGCAAAATCAAAATTATAAATTGAATATTCTGTCAATCTTTTAATTTATTTGAAAGGTCGTATAAAAATATTGAAATCAATTTTAGGATGAATATAAACCGCCGCAGCAGTTTACTATAAAGGGGCATTCCCAACCATTTTTGTTTGCATTTTGCTTTCCGTACCTTACATTCCTATTGGTGCCTGAAGTACATTTATGAGGCACCACCAATAGAATCTCGTAAAGGGTTAACGCTTGGTTGAGAATGTATTTTCATGTTGCCGAATTTTGAGGCTGCGCATAAGCGCACGTGAATGACAAATAGTGACAGCTGACAGAAGAAAATGAGTTAACGACTATGAACATTGGAAATGTGTTATTTATTATTAGTATTATTTAAAAAAATGAGTAAAATTGAAAAGGAATTTGACATTTACGAGTTGTAGACAACGATAATAATATGGTAATAAACGATTTTTATATTGCGAACGTGAAATTTTTAAGTGCCGAAGTTCATAACACCTAAACATGGCTGCACCAACAAAGGGAAAAATCTTAATTAACATCGTATACTGGAAATCAGCTAGTTTGGCAAAAGTGGGAAAAAGTAAAATGTGTGTATTTCAGCTGTATTAGAAAAGGAAGTACCCAAATTGAAACATTTCTACAGCAAGTTGTTCAGAATAACATGTTAGGAACCTCTACCACTATAATAGTTTGATATGATTGTAAAACAATTCTTATTATTTTTAATAATGCAATCATTCTATTATATGTAATAAATATATTATTAAATAATGTCTTTCTGTTTTATGTTTTATTACTCCAACCTTAAACATATCCGAAGGAAAATGATTTCTGTTTCTCAGGAAAATGGTACTTACGTATGGCAGGTATGCCAAGAAAAGTATACAAACAGCTGTTCTGGGGTGTCACAACTAACCTCAAAATTATGCGTTTTCTAAGTTTTTGGAATATTATGTCGGTTTTATCAAAAATTTCTGCTGGGTTCCTGTACTATATCAACTAAAATCTTGTTCAGTGCATAATTATTAAAGTTTTAAATAGGTACCTTGATCTAATAAAATAAGATGCTTTTGGTTGGTTGGAAATCCCAACCTATAATTATGCAGTCGATTTTTAATAATCTACAATATTGAAACTTTATATGTCTATTATCTGAATGAGCTTTTAAATTGTCTAATGGATCCAAGCTAGAACTACAAAAATTAAAATTAAAATTGAAAATAAATTTACAAAAAAATATAAATTTAAGGTTATGTTAATCATTATGGTCGTAGTAACAAAAAAAAAATGATAATGCTCAAATAGTTAGATTATTTACAGCACTACCCATAAAAAACACAATTGTCCAAGACACAAATAAATATTTATAGTTTATAAGTCCAAACAGTTACAATAATACACAAAAATATCTACAAATATCCAAATCACATAATAATATAAATATGTATAACTAGATAAAACAAGCTGTCAAGTGTCAAATCTAAAAACATTATCAGAAAAAAAGTCACTAGTAATTAAATATGTGTGATCATTTGTAAATGTAGTATTAATTTAGATTGCGTGGTTGCGCGTCATAATAATGTAAAAGATGTGAGTGTAATGTCTCTCCATCTATCAAAGGGTAGATAAATTATAACACATCACTCCACCTATCTCATAGTAGATAAATTACAATACGTCAATACGGTTATATTGGCAAAAGCTACATATAGTTCCATCTGTTGGAATTTATAAGGTTAGCGGCTGGGACCGCCCCCGTTAATCATAAAACAACTCGATCTTTTCTCATAGAATATTGAGGTTATTATTATCGCGTAAGTTTGGCGATCAATAAAAAGCCATTTTAATAACATTTGAAGTGGTGCTTAACAACAACATATTAGGTAATTTGCATTCATACAAATAAAATAATTTATGAATTTTGACAGATGTTAAGTCAATATTAATTATATTTGCAATTGTCATAATATTTGTCAGTTCTCATCTATAAACTACAAATGTCTCATTTATAACTAGCAAGTTGAGATAAATAACTTTTTATCTTTTATAGATATAAAATATAATCATCGCATTAAAATAATATTTCACATAAGTACTGGGAAAAGTTACTTTCCATCACCATGGCAGAAGGTTCTGACTTAACAAAATTACATAAACGCCGTGGATATTTAAAGGGTCAATTAACTCGGTTTATTAATTTTCTAAACATATGCAATGAAGGCACAGCAATGCAATTACAGGCGCGTCTTGACGCAATAAAAATCACGTTCAATGAATTCAATAATATTCAAGCTGACATTGAATATGTAGACGAAGTGTCCGACAGTGAAACACATTCACGGGAGCGGGAAGAGTTTGAAGCAAAATATTTTCGGTAAGTCGCGCACAAAAATTCTTGCAATCGCAAGTGGACAGTAACAGCCAGCCACAGCCACCGAAGTCTAGCATGCCCACGCAGGTTAAGGATTCATCAAATAGTAACACCTTCAACATTAAATTACCACAAATTAATTTGCCAGAATTTTCTGGTTCATATGAAAAGTGGACAGAGTTTCATGATACATTTAAGGCATTAATTAATGATAATCCTACATTAACCAAAATACAAAAGTATTACTATTTACAAGCGTGTTTAAAAAATGAAGCAGCGCAAGTTATTACTTCATTAGCCGTCTCGGAAGAGAATTATGATATCGCATGGCAATTATTAACTGAAAGATTTCAAAACAAAAGTAGAATTGTTTCAGCGCACATCAAAGGTATTGTCGAGTTGCCTAACATAAGCAGAGATTCACACATTGCTCTTCGTTCATTTTTGGACGCATTTTTAAAATACTATCGCGCATTAGATCGATTAAACAAAAGTGTCAAACATTGGGATCTTCTGTTAATTTATTTATTGGCTGCAAAACTTGATATCTCGTCGCGAAAAGAATGGGAAATCTATATAAAAAACAATGAAACGCCAAATATAAAAGATTTCACTACCTTTTTAACAGAACGGTGCCACTTATTAGAGGCATTAAGTATTAAAGCTAATGGTAGCTATACATTCAATAAGAAACCTACCGAATTCAAATCTCATGCACATATTACAACAAATAAAGGTACCTGTATCGTATGTCAGGGTACACATTTCATACATTCATGCAAAAAATTCCTGGATATGCCAAGTAATGCAAGGTTTTTAGAAGCAAAGCGCTTAAGACTTTGCACTAATTGTTTACGGGTTGGACATTCAAATTCAGAATGTACGTCTAGTGGATGCCGTATTTGTCATAAAAGGCATAATTCACTGCTGCACCTAGATGCTCAAGCTCCAGTGCAGCTAGATCGAGCTCCGAGCAATGATCAATTCAATAATCAATGCAATACTCATCAGAATCAGATTAATTCAAATAATTATCTTAGTTGCACTGAATCTAATCAGGCGCAAAGTGATCAGAACTTTCAGTTAGCAGGTATAAATACCAATCATTGCAGTATAAATTCAATAAATTCACATAATAGTTTGCAACATCGTGATTCATTCGTGCTGCTATCTACAGCGCTGGTATATATATATGATACACACAATCATTTGGTTCCATGCCGGGCGCTCCTTGATAACGGCTCCCAATCTAATTTCGTCACATCAAATTTAATCCGACGTTTAGGCTTGCGTACAACCAAAATAGATTTACCGATTTCGGGTATAAGCCAAACGGTCACCATGGTAAATAAACAGACAAACATAAAAATAAAGTCCATACACAATGACTACAATACAAAATTGTCATGTCTTGTTATTGACAAAATTACGGATATTATACCACAGAGAAGATTTAATACAGATAATTTTGAAATAGGCTCCAATATAAAGTTGGCAGACCCAAAGTTTAATGAGCCATCTCACGTAGACTTATTGATAGGGGCAGGTGTATTTTATGATCTGCTTTGCATTGGTCAAATTAAATTAAACAAAGGTCAACCAACATTACAAAAAACTAAATTGGGATGGGTTGTTTCTGGTTTCATATTTGACTCTCCATCTCAAAGATCTCAGTCTTGTTTTGTTACCACAAAATTGGACCTACATAATCAGTTAGAGAGGTTCTGGCAACTAGAAGAGTATCACAATGGTAAGACCTATTCCAAGGAAGAAATAGAATGCGAAAATCATTTCGTGGACAATTTTCAGCGAGACAGCACAGGTAGATTTATAGTTACGTTACCAGTACGCGATAATCTCCACGATTTAGGCGATAATCTGGAAAGCACGGTTCAGCGGTTTTATGCGCTTGAACGTAAATTCAAAAATAAACCTAAATTCAAAGATGATTATTGTAAATTTATGACAGAGTATAAAGTTCTTGGTCATATGACTCGCGTTAACTTGAGCGAGGACACGCAGAAACTTAAATATTATATACCCCATCATGGCGTTGAGAATCATACTAGTTTAACCACTAAACTTAGAGTAGTTTTTGACGCCTCGGCAAAGACGTCTACAGGCATTTCTTTGAACGATACTTTGAAGGTAGGTCCTACAATACAAAGTGATCTGTTTTCAATAATTATTCGACTTCGTCAGCATAATATTGTATTAACCGGTGACATTGCCAAGATGTATAGACAAATAAATGTAGATCAATCACAACGCGACCTTCAGTGAATTGTCTGGCGAGATAATCCTGAAGCAGAATTAGGACATTTTGAGCTTAACACTGTTTCTTATGGAACAGCATCAGCATCCTTTTTAGCCACAAGATGTATAAATCAGTTAGCAATAGAGTATCGCAGTATATTTCCACATGAAGCCAATATTATTATGAATGACTTTTACGTGGACGATTTATTAACAGGATCTCAAGATGTTGACAGTATGCTCGCGGTTCGGAAAAATATTACAAACATATTAGCTAGCGCAGGTTTTGAATTGAGGAAATTTGCATCAAATGACCCGCGAGTTGTGAAGGATTTATCCACCGCATCTGAAAGTATGTCTAGATATATCATTGCGGATAGCGAGCATATGAAAACACTTGGCATTGCTTGGAACCCCACATCAGACAACATTGAATATGATTCTAAACCACTTTCTAATTCGATAAGAACTATTTCAAAACGCTCAATTCTTTCATATATATCTCAAATTTTTGATCCCCTGGGACTTCTGGGTCCGATAATAATCCAATCTAAAATAATTTTGCAAAAGCTTTGGCAGCTCCGCGTTGACTGGGATGAAACCATTCCCAGCGATTTATATACAACATGGTCTAATTTCTATTCTCAGTTACATAAAATCAGTTCAATTCATATAGCCAGGCATGTTATTATACCAAATGCCTTAACAATACAATTGCACGGGTTCTGTGATGCTAGTGAACAGGCATACGGCGCAGCTATATATATTAAATCGCAAAACAAAAACAATACATGGGTTAGACTATTATGCGCTAAATCGCGTGTTGCACCTCTCAAGGCTATTTCACTGCCTCGTCTTGAGTTGTGTGGTGCACTACTACTTTCTCAGTTAATTCATAAAATCAGAACTATTTTAAGTGTACAAATTGATGACATATACCTTTGGACAGACTCAACAATCGTTCTGTCCTGGTTGTCCGCTGAACCTCACATATGGAAAACTTTCATATGCAACAGAGTCTCAGAAATACAACAGTTAACCCCAGTCGACAAATGGAATCATATAAGCTCTGCAAATAATCCTGCTGATATAATATCGCGTGGCATAAACCCAGAGGACCTTTCAAGTTCTACTTTATGGTGGAACGGTCCATCATTTCTTCTACTAGAATCGCAACACTGGCCGGAAAAATCTCACATTTCTTATTTTGCTCGCAATAATTCTGATGCGCCAGAAAGAAAATATTCCACATTGTCATATACCTCAAACATTGCAACATTAGATTTATTCAATCAATACTCTAGTTTTACAAAATTACAGCGAATTTTAGCCTTCTGCTTAAGGTTCTTAAATAATTCAAAGCTGCGTATTGAATCCCGGCAAAGCGGGTCTTTAACTATTCAGGAACTATCTCATAGTACCAAGACATTAGTCAAACTTGTACAGGCTCAATCATTTCCAGAGGATATTTATTCGCTTAAAACCTCAAAATGCGTAAAGCCAAATAGTAAACTTTCATCACTTAATCCATTCTTGGATGATGATAATATCATACGAGTTGGAGGTAGACTTAAGCATTCTAAATTAACATTTAATTGCAAACATCCTATGCTACTTCCTCAGAAGCATCCCTTCACAAATTTAATCATAGGTTTCGAACATGTTCGCAACTTACATGCTGGGCCACAGGCCACGCTATCATTTGTGAGACAAGATTATTGGCCTTTAAATGGTAACCAGGCAGTAAAATCTGTTCTACACAAATGTGTTCCATGTTTTAGGGCCCAACCTGTAAGCATTGCACAGCAAATGGGTGACCTACCCTATCCCCGAGTGGTTCCCTCTCGAATATTTTCTACATGCGGTGTCGATTATGCTGGCATTTCTATATAAAGGATGAAACACGAAATAGAAAGCTAGTAAAGTGTTACATTTGCATTTTTGTTTGTTTAGCCAGTAAGGCGGTGCATTTAGAATTAGCCGGTGATCTTACTACAGACTCATTCATGAACGCCCTCAAGCGATTTGTGTCATGACGCGGCCTTTGTAAAAAAATATATTCGGACAACGCTACTAATTTCAGCGGCGCTAATAATGAACTACAGGAAATTAATAAACTATTGCAAAATGACAAGTTTAAAAATTATTTATCTCAATTAAGTATTGAATGGCATTTCATACCAGCTCGCTCACCTCATATGGGTGGTTTATGGGAGGCTGCTGTTAAGTCTGTTAAGCATCACCTCAAACGTGTCACAAATAATTTTTCTTTTACCTATGAGGAATTTTATACCCTCTTGGCGCAAGTGGAGGCGGTTTTAAATTCACGACCTTTGGTGCCCCTTTCCAACAATCCCAATGACCTGACAGCTTTAACGCCTGGGCATTTTATAATCGGGGAGCCCCTTACAGCTGTACCTGAAACTAATGTGCAAGAAATTCCCATTAGTCACCTGTCACGATACCAGCATATTTGCAAAATGACCCAGCATATTTGGCGACGCTGGTCCATTGATTATTTGCACCAGCGACAGCAACGCACAAAATGGAAAACCTGCAAGGAAGTACCTCTCCTAATCGGTGCCCTGGTACTGCTTAAAGAAAACAACACTCCAACTCTCCACTGGCCCCTAGGTCGCATAGTAGCAACACATCCAGGAGCTGATGGTTTAGTGCGAGTGGTTAGTGTAAAAACGCATACTAGTGTTGTGAAGCGCTCATTAACTAAAATATGCGTTTTACCGATCACATTATAAACAATATTTTGATGACAGACTTTATTCTTTTATTATCCTTTATTGTCATGAAAGGATTGTTTATGTTTCTTGTTAAAAAATGTATTGTTAGTAGGTTAAAGTTTATTGTTGTTATTGTTATTTTAATTTCTTGTCTTTACAACATTTAAACTTTGTAATAACCTGTGTAAGATATATGAATATCACATGCCAGTTTTAATATCAACTCTCTTTTTGAAGTGCACATACTTCAAGGGCGGCGGTATGTTAGTGCAGTGTGAACATTTACTAATATATTACAGCAATGGTATCTAGGAAAAAATAATAAATAAAAACAATATATGTCAAGATAGAAAACTGGCATGTACGAAAAATTATTCTTGTAATCATATGAATAAAACCATAATCATATCCCGTGTATAATTGCCCAAACTGTTGGGTACAACAAGAGAATACAACCAATTTGCATTCCCATGGAAGAAATGGCTGCAGAACATACATTGAGATTTACTTTGATGATTTGATTATAGCAGGGGAAGATGGTCGAGAACATGACCAAATTATGCAAAAAGTAGTAAATAGAGCAAAAGAATACAATATAAAGTTTAATCTCAACAAGTTGCAATATAAAACGGATCATGTAAAATATGTAGGTTTAATAATATCGGGGGCAGGTGTTAAAGCAGATCCGGACCAAGTTGAGGCAGTCTTGAAATTGGAAGAACCGCGAAATGTCAAGGCTCTCCAAAAATTTTTAGGTATGTCCAATTACCTAAGTAAATTTATACCTCATTATTCGAAAACTACTTATCCGTTACGCGAACTTCTCAAAAAAGATATCGAGTGGCAGTGGGATGAAGCACAAGCCCAGGCTTTTAAAGACTTAAAATCAAAACTAAGCTGTGCACCCACCTTAAGTGTCTTGGATAGAGATAGTCCTATAACTTTGCAAACAGATAGTTCAAAATTTGGCATGGGTGCTTGCTTGATGCAAAATGGGCAGCCAGTATCATTTTACTCACGTAGTTACACCGAGAGTCAGGTTAGGTGGGCCCCAATTGAAAAAGAATTATACGCGATTTGTGCAGCAGTCGAGAGATATCATCAATTTATATATGGTCGTAGGGTTATCGTAGAAAGAGGCCACAAACCACTTATAACGATTGTTAAAAAAGATATAGGTAAAATCAGTGCTAGGCTACAGCGTATGATACTTAAACTTTTAAAATATGATTTAGACATAAAATATATACCAGGTAGTAAAATGTTTATAGCAGACTTTTTGTCGAGAAATTATTTAATCAATAGTGCTAAAGATGATCCTACTTCAAGTCACATGGTACATTGTTTAGAGATAGATCTACCAATTTCAGACACTAAACTTAAACAATTAGAACAAGCCACAGTGCAAGACAAAAATTTAGAGCAAGTAATAAATTGGTATAATAATGGTTGGCCTAAGAATGATAAAAATATCATTAATACAGAATTAAAAATTTTTTTTTTAGGCTTAGAAATGATCTCCATATTAAAAATAATGTAGTTTATTTAAATAACAAAGTAGTTGTACCGATTTCATTACGAAAGGAAATGTTAGGTCTTATACACTCTGGACATTTTGGTATGACAAAATGTAAAAAACGAGCTAGAAGCTTATTGTATTGGTATGGAATGTCCTCGGATATTGAAAAAATGGTGAGTACTTGTAAAACCTGTGAAAAATTCAGACCCACAAATATAAAGGAACCAATCATATCCCATGAGATTCCATCATTACCATTTATGAAAATAGGCATGGATATTTTTTATTTTGATGGACACGATTATCTAGTGGTTATAGATTATTTATCAAAGTGGATTGAGGTTAAGAGTCTTAAGGATAAAACAGCTGAAACAGTGATTGTGAAATTAAAAAATATTTTCGCAGTGCATGGAATTCCAAAAACTATAGTTAGTGATAATATGCCATTTGCTAGTTTAAAATTTAAAAATTTTGCTGACAGTTATAACATAAACTTAGTACACTCTAGTCCCAGATACCCAAAGTCTAATGATCTAAGTGAAAAGGCAGTAGGTATTATCAAAAATATGATGCGAAAAAGTAAATGTAGCGGATCAGACTTTCACTTAGCTCTGTTAAATTACAGGAATACTCCAGTAGCAGGAATTAATTATAGCCCAGCACAAATTTTAATGAGCAGGGTGTTACGTTCTAAGTTGCCTTGCACTGGGGAAATATTAAAACCTAAAGTCGTGACCGATGCTAAAGAAAAATTATTAGAAAAGCAAAATAGCATTCAAGATTGTTATAATAGAACAGCACATGAGAGAAAAAGTTTTAATCCGGGGGATGATGTGATGACAAAACCTACCTAATAAAACTTGGTCTCCCGCTAAAATAATTGAAAATAAAGGCCCAAGGTCATTTATTGTACAGCGTGAAAATGGTGACATATTGCGTAGAAATTCATTTCATTTAAGACACTCACATAATAAATGCAATATTTCACAAGATATTCGTGACATTGATACCCCACAAGTAAATAAGAGTACTTCAAATGTACCATTTCAAAATGGAAGTAGTAATGCTAAAGAAATTGTAACCCAAACGAAATCTGATACTACAGTAAATGGCCAGGACAGTTGTTCACAAGTAGGAATACCGATTCAGACAACTCGATCAGGACGTACTACTAAAGTCCCGACCTATTTAAAAGATTATCTTTAAAATGAAAAATATGTTTTAATGTTTTGTATAAAAAGGGGGGATGTTGTATAGGGTTATGTGACATAGGGTTTTTTGGTATTACAGTTAAGTTAAGTTTAAGTCAGTTGTAATAACATTGTAGAGATGTAATGAAGCATTTATTATATTCTTAATAAAGCATAATAAACCAGAGCTAAATAGAAACAGTTATTACAATTACAACAACTAGAACTACTAGAAGGTATCGGAATCGGATTCATTTAAATTAAGACCTAATCGACTTTGAATTACACTTAAAATATCAGTTTCTTGAATATCGAAGATTAATATCCTGAAACCGATAAAATAAAATAATACACTTACAACACAATATTACATTACAATAGGTTTTTTACATTATCAGGGTGCCCCAAATTTAAATAGACATAGTGAAATGGGAGATAGAGCATGCTTTGCCGAGTTCAAAACACCCCCACACTTACCCTTGAAAGTGAATGGTTTTCGAGATTTTACGGTTCTTGACCAATTATTCATACCGCCATATTTTCGGAACGACCGCACGTATTGAAATAAAATTTGGTATAAATATTACACTCTTTTAGTCCAATCACAAGCTAATTTAATTGGGAAAAATTCCAGGACCGGACTTTTTTTTATGTTGCTTTCAGTGCCCCGAACAACACCCTGTATATCATTTATTGGAAAATGTTAGTAACCACTTAAAAAGACAATGGATCAGTGTGTAAAATAATGTCATAATATTTGATGGCACATTTACCGTTATTTTTTAATACATTTTCGAAATTGTCGATTGACCAAATTTTAAACAAATAAAGTGTCAGCTATCTAATGTCATTATATTGGTAATTTTACTTAAATACCTACAATCGACCTCTTTTATTTATTTTTCCGTACATGGGCCGTATGTATAAACTTTTTTTAATTTAAATTTCCAATCAAAATAATAACATTCCGTTGCAATCATAGTAAAAAATTAATTTTCAATATAAGTAGGCTTGTACTAATATATACAACTAAAATCACACGTTTGTTGATTTTCCACTAAAGATTGGTGACTATATGTATATGATTAAATAATAGCTTCTATTTACTGGATTGATCTTTTCTTTATTATGAAAAATACGTTACTCATACAAAATTGTTAATAAACATAACAGTCAGATTTTAATAATGACAACTGATTCTTAAAATTACATTGGAAAACAAAAATGTTTAAACACCACTAAATTATCAAGGCACTTATGCCACTTACTATAAATATAAGGAATTAGTTCAAAATACGTTTATCTATTTGCAACAACGTTTATACATTTTTGACGTTTCTAAGAGATATTTTGTCCGATTTATTGAGAGATATTGATACCAGGAACAGGTTTCAACACGATGTGCTGGTCCTCATTTTGCTTTACCGGTCAGAGATTATCTAAATCAGCATTACCCCAACAGATGGATAAGTCGATAAGATACGCTTCCGTCTATTTCCCTTGCAGTCAAATTTGGTCAAGTAGAGGAAATTTGTGTACAATAAAACGCACCTTTTTGAGAGTTCCGTACTCAGCCTTGAATTCACGAGGGGAAAGAGTATGAGCAGAGAAACCCTCGATCTCAATTCAAACAAATCTAAATAATTATATGCCTCTTTTAAACTGTTTTACTGAATAATAGGAATGGTTCTCTTCAACCGTCTGTAAAACTATTTAATAAAACCTAGTTAAAAATTCAGTTCCATATTTATATAATTATTTTTTCCACATATATTCTACCATCTTATTAACAAGTATAATTAATAATTAAATACATTAAAAAACTTAATCTTATAATAATCTTAAATTAACTATATGTCAATGTCCACTATTAGTTTCTTCTTTCTTGTAATCCTAGAGCTAAAATGAAAATTCAGTAGATATGAATGCAAAATACACACATAATAAAATAAGTATTATATAGGTGGGATTGTAGGAATGAAAAACTTTGTTGGATAATTTATATTTTACTCACTTTTGGGTGTTTCTTCCCTTGAATATTCCAGTTCTTTACAACATGCCATGTACACAAGAGCCTTTTTGGTTTATCATTCATGATCTTCACCCATGCGTTGTAATTATATTTTGCATCATCGTCACTCATAAAGTATTCGGCTTGAATTTCTGTTTGCATCTTATCCTTGAGCGCAGCTAAAAATGTTTGAAAATTATTCTTCTTACAGGCATAAATAGTATAACTACTTCAAGGATATGCATACCTAAAAAAACCGCTTGAACTTGTTGATCTAATCTATTTGACAGTAAGAAAGCGACTGGGAATCCTGCATTTCTGTCATCCTTAATAAGCATTATGGTTAGGTCCATTCCTCTCTTATTCGTACCATGTGTGCCGTCCATGCAAATTATGTTGGGGAATTGACGCAGTTTTTCTTCCATTACTGAATTCATAAATCTTAGGGAAAAATCTTCTTTTTGCAGCACATCATGTGTATTTCTCCTATTAGAAATAAACCACTTGTTGCATCACTATACTTACAAATAAATTAAAATAATTGTTTTTGTTACATACCTTCCCTTTTGTTACGTACCTTTTGCCATTATAGCATTCCCCTCCTGAACCTTCACTGCTGCTTCCATATCATTCTGATCTCGTTTCTTCTGGATATTATATTTTCTCGACAAATTTGTGATGTCTTTGCTTGTTAAAACGTTCAATCTTCCCAGTTTCGGAACTTCTAATTTTCTTGAACCCTCTAAAATTCTGTTCGGTGGTACCCCAGACTGCAGCTTCTCTGCCACTATTTTTTCTTTTAACTTCGAGAGATGTTTGCTTCTTAATTCGTTTTTCATATCCAGCATGTGTTTTCCAATAGCTAACTGAAACTTGTCCTTCATCACGCAGTTTGCAAATCAACCTGCATGCGGAGGGACACTCCTTTAATTTTAATTGTCCCACCAGATTTCTCCGTCCTCTTGTTGTAAAATTGGGCTCGTATCCTGAAAATAGATAAAAGTATAACCTATTATTATATGTTGTGTAATTGTTATATACCTAGGTATATATTTAAAATAATTATTGAAGTTAGGTACTTCATACCGTAGACAATGAGTATCAAACCTACCTTTGCGGTCACTTCTGTTACAGTCAAAGTACAATATCTTATGTTCCTTTCTGTGAATCGATATGTGCATTGCATTGTCTCAATTTTTTCTTCGTCGTATTCTTGTTGTTATTAACTCAATACTTACCTGGTGATTTCCTTCAAAAGATGTTTTCGTAGTCCCTCATGACTTTTCAAATCAGTTTCTTCCTCACAAAATGACAAATAATGTGTTTGTGTGTAATTCTGGGAATCAACACATCTACTTTATGGACTCTTGTGATATGATTCCTTAATCCCACATTTTTAAATTTTTTACAGCAAAGGTGACACGTTTCTGATGGAATTTATTCAGATTTTGTTGAATCGTATGTAAAAAATAAAGATGAATCCATGATTTTTCGTTAAAATAAACTCTTAGTATTTAAACAATATGTTCTAACGAACAGGCTTGTAAAACAATCTCTTTGAACGGCAAAAATATGTAGGTACACAAAAAACGTTTTAAAGGAAGTTTGTAACAGTGACAAGACAACTGACAACATAAACATCAAAAAACGATTTAACGTTTTCTTCTGAACTTCCAAGATCCCAGGGCCCCCAGACGTTACTTATATTCTGATTAAGTTTAGTTTGGGAAATGTGTAGTTCTATAGTATGCTTAAAATGTATGTATACCGGCTAGCTTAGGTAGGCGGCCCTATTACAGGTAAAAGATGAGAAAGGTACGTCAAAATATTACTCACTTTTCTTAAATTCTAATTGCTGGTTTTTATATATTTTCTACCGAATATTGTTATAAATCAATTTTCAATATTGCCAGACACTTCCCTTTGGCGGTAACTACTGCCAGACGCTTTAAAGCCCGCAAAAAAATATCAGAATTTTTCTTATAATCTAAGTCTCAAATTTTATATACGATGATTTAAGGGACTATTTCAATACCTTTTGTAAACAGCCAGACCAATCCGAAGGGCCAAACATACCCCCCAGACACAATAAAAGTTCCGCTGTTAGTATGAGCGCGAGGACATTATGTGAGTCGGACGAACACCCAAGTACTTGGGGAGTCAAACAAACTACCTCCTCCCCCGTTTTCGAGGATGCTAAACACGATGGTGATGTTGGTTCTGCTCCCCGAGTTAAACGTACCCCCCCAAACGGTCAAAAACCACACCCAAAGGGGGATCGAGTATTCGTCGTCTTCCACCGGGAAAACTTATGTCACCATTGTCACCCCCCTTTTTGAGGATGCTGAACACGAGGATGATGTTAGTTCTGCTCCCCGAGGCGAACCAACCCCTTAAACGACCAAAAACCACCCCCAATTAAAGGGGGCGGATCCAACAACACCTCTACATAAGGACCAAGTGCTTACAAAATTTTAACTCGTGACGTCATGGATTTAGGCCGAGACAATTTGGAGCGCAGATGAGGGAGAGGGGCTTGCCAGACTTGCGGGTGAAAGGGTTACCGCTACGTTGCCGGACTATTACCATAGTAGCGCATCTTAGGATGTCCCTATGTAAAGAATGTATCTCTTCAATTACCCAGGTGTTGTTGATCTCTGATTCAATATCGTAAAAAACATATTTCCATAAGATGTTCTTTCCTCTTTTTATAATTTGGTATTTCGTAATTTATTTATTTAATTATCTACTGTCTTTCCTAAACTAATAATTTCCTTATAGAGCCGGCAACAGCGCATCAACTAATATGTGAGTAGTCGGTAAAGCAGTTCGCGGATTTTGCGTGTGGCTTCCGTAAGTAATTCGTGGTTGTTTAGCATTTTTCTGAAATTAGAACTATTTATGTTCTTTTAAGAGTTTTAAATGCGTGAAACTTGTACCTAATACTTCGTTGTATATCTAGGTAAACAATTTGTATTGTTAGGCGTATTTTTAAATACGTAAAACCATATTTGTCACCTGTTGTTTTGCCGGTCGGCCGGTTTGTTTACAGCACAGTTTATAAGTTATTGTTCGTGTTTAATTGTATATTTTTCTTTCGGTTTCGGCTAGTTTTGTGGTAACTAATAATAGTGCAATTATGCCTCAAAAGTGTTGTGTTCCCTGCTGTAACGGAAACTATCAAAATGGACCTAAAGCGAGTGTGTTTGGTTTTCCAAAGGATGTAAGTTTACGACAAAAATAGCTAAAAGCTATACCACGAGATAACTTTGAGCCCACAAACAACACGAAAGTATGTGAAACTCATTTTCCTGAAGGTAGTATAATAAAAAGTTATATATGAGACAGAGAAGGGACTTAGAATTCAAACTATATTAACACTTCAGTCTCGCAGTTTTGGCCCTTTTAATGTTAATAAGTTCTATGAGCTACCTGATTATGACCCAGATGAAAATTGCTCTCAACAAGACTTTTCCCAAATTTATTGTCTCAAATTTTAATAAATGATGATCACTTTCAGGATATCAAAGATGTATTGCCGTTAATTACATATTTAGGTGGTTATTGTTGCTATATTACGTTAAAAAAACTAAAATGTGACAGCTGTAAAAAAAAATTGGTATATGACGAGCAATTTATTGTTGAGGACAATTTTGATCTTATCAATAAATTAAATCGTGGAGGACTTTTATATCCCCAAGGACAAGTTATACATGTTGTATCTGTGACTTACATAGTCTTTAATAAGTTAATAAATGAATTTTTGAGGACATATTTCTAGAAACTTATAATAAGAGATCGTTCATGCTTCATTTAATTTTGCAATATTGTATTGAACAAAAACATGTTTCACATTTTGATGGATGCGATAATCATAATGGAAAAGACGTTTTAAAATCAAAAGTATTTCCAACACCCTTTTAAAAAATTATTGCGCTAAAAATTGCGACCATTTAAAAAAAAATAAAAAAAGAGAACTAGATACATTAACGAAGTAGGCTATATAGCTACCTACCTACATAACTACATAACCTACCTACCTACATAATGAAACATAACATTAATTAATACTACGCCTAGTATTAAACCAAAACTCTAACATAACTTCTGGGATTTGTCAAGAAGTATGTCATATAGCTAGCGTTCTTTAATATAAGTTAACTATTGATAGTTTTCATAAATATTAGTGTATATAACCCCTAATATGATTAAAATTGCACGGCCTAAATTGATGACGTCACACGACAAGCACTAAGGCCTTGTAGTTCAGTGGGTGTTGGCGGATCGCGTATTCGACGTCTTCCACCGGCAAAACTTATGTCACCCCTCGTTTTTGAGGATGCTGAACACGAGGGTGTTGTTGGTTCTGCTCACCGAGGCGAACCAACCCCTCAAACGGCTAAAAACCACCCCCAAAGGGGGGAAATGCGTATTCGACGTCTTCCACCGGCAAAACTTATGTCACCCCCCGTTTTTGAGGATGATGAACACGAAGATGATGTTGGTTCTGCTCACCGAGGCGGACTAACCCCTCGAACGGCCAAAACCACCCTCCAAAGGGATGAAAAATGTGTTTCGTGCTACAAACGAGAAAACCCGCGTTATCTCTCGTTTTTGAGTATGCTGGACAAGAGAAAAATATTACCAAGTCACCTCTAGCCCCGCGAGCCCCTTCAACGGCCTAAAACTACACTTGCTTCGCGTTTTTTTTTTTAATTAACTGCAACGGATGAGAGTATACATTATTATTATTATACTTATAAATTCCACTTGTAAGTTACGTAGATGTTTATGATTTAACACAATAAAAAAATTAAATAGTGCGCGTGATTCCATATACCTGATTTCCCTACCTAGCCACGAAGTATGCGTCCATTTTTTTTGAGCTAAACGGTCAATCAAGAGACCTGCCATCATCATCATCATCCGGTACGTATTCACCCGTGCACTTACTTTATAAAACCGCGCGTTAAAGGGGTAGTTTGTGTCCCATTCGAGGGGCCCGCGGGGGTTGAGATGACTGTGTAATATTTTTCTCTTGTCCAACATTTTCAAAAACGAAAGATAATGCGGGTGTTCTCGTTTGTAGCACGAAACACATTTTTCACCCCCTCGGAGGGTGGTTTTGGCCGTTCAAGGGGTTGGTTCGCCTCGGGAAGCAGAACCAACATCATCCTCGTGTTCAGCATCCTCAAAAACGGGGGGTGACATAAGTTTTGTCGGTGAAAGACGAAGAATACGCGATCCCCCTTTAGGTGTGGTTTTTGACCGTTTGGGGGGTAGGGTTAACTCGGGGAGCAGAAACAACATCACCATCGTGTTCAGCATCCTCGATAATGGGGGGGGAGGTAGTTTGGTTGACTCCCCAAGTACTTGGGTGTTCGTCCAACTCACAGAATGTCCTCGCGCTCATACTAACAGCGGAACTTTTATTGTGTCTGGGGGTATGTTTGGCCCTTCGGATTGGTCTGGCTGTTTACAAAAGGTATTGAAATAGTCCCTTAAGTCATCGTATATAAAATTTGAGACTTAGATTATAAGTTCTGATATTTTTTTGCGGGCTTTAAAGCGTCTGGCGGTAGTTACCGCCAAAGGGAAGTGTCTGGCAATATTGAAAATTGATTTATAACAATATTCTGTAGAAAATATATAAAAACCAGCAATTAGAATTTAAGAAAAGTGAGTAATATTTTGACGTATACCTTTCTCATCTTTTACCTGTAATAGGGCAGCCTACCTAAGCTAGCCGGTATACATACATTTTAAGCACACTATAGCACTATTCATTCCCCAAACTAAACTTAATCAGAATATAAGTAACGTCTGGGGGCCCTGGGATCTTACTCTATCATGAAACCCGCCGAAATTTGAAATAGGACACGCCCACCAGTCTGTGGTTGGCCCACCGAGAACGCCGTGTTGTGCTTTTTTAGTGTCGTCTATGACAGAAATGGCACGGCTTGTCAATAAACTATCCAGTGACGTTTTCATTTGTCAAACGAATTAAAAATGTCAGCCTACTAGGCTTCTCGCAAAATGTTGTCCATGTCTGCAGTAGTTTGTACGAAACAATTTTAAAATAGTAGTTTATGTCATAAGGACGAAAAATCTAGTTTTTCGGGCGACTACGAAATATTGCCAGCCTCGACTGCGTCTCGGCTGGCAATTCGTAGGAGTTCAAAAAACAGTTTTTCGTCTGTGTGTCATACAATATTTTTTATTCGAATGTGCTTATGGATATTAAAATGATAGGGAAAATTAAAATATTATGTTCTTAAGATTTACTTGCTACCCCGCAAATGATACAATTTCCAAGTTTTTTTGTAACAGACGGCTGTGAACTAAGGCCAGATATAATAAATAACAACTGCACAACTGCTGTCATATCAGTTTGCTTGAAATTAGTATCGAATTCAGTTTATATATTATAATATTGAATTTAATCGAAAATATGCTACATAAAATAAATACAATAAAAGTTTTCTTTACATGCGCATTACCATTTTACAGTAGATAAAAAGGGCCAGCATTTTAAAAAGTAGGTAACTAAAAACGCTCAATCTTTTTGTCTGTCACTTTTCAGGTCTGGGCCGGAAAAGTCTTTTCAGGTCGTTTACTTGAAGTGCTAGAAAAGTGCTACCTTTCGTTTTTGTTTTCTGACCGAGAAACGTCATTTTTTGGCACATTCGAATAAAATAGTAGTTTATGTCATGAGGACGAAAAATCTAGTTTTTCGGGCGACTACGAAATACTGCCAGCTTAATCTTTTTGTCTGTCACTTTTCCGGCCTGGGCCGGAAAAGTGACAGACAAAAAGATTAAGCGTTTTTAGTTACCTACTTTTTAAAATGCTGGCCCTTTTTTCTACTGTAAAATAGTAATGCACATGTACTTCAATAAAACTTTTATTGTATTTATTTTATGTAGTATATTTTCGATTAAATTCGATATTATAAGTAATACATAAATTGAATTCGATACTAATTTCAAGCAAACCAATATGACAGCAGTTGTGCAGTTGTTATTTATTATATCTAGCCTTAGTTCACAGCCGTCTGTTACGGTCTGTTACAAAAAAACTTGAAAATTGTATCGTTTGCGGTGTGGCAAGTAAATCTTAAGAACATAATGAACGACGCTTTTTGGCCTTTCTTGTTAATCTTTTCTGCTTGAGCGACATTTTCAGACATTTTCAATACTATTCCGTTAATGAGTAGCTCACTACTGGGACGCTTGTGTGTGGTGAAATTGTAAAAGCGTTTTCGACGCTGGCGACAACGTCAGCTGCCAAAACGCCGCAAAAGTAGCTTGTGTGTGGGCCACATTAGATAGCAAGTTTAACATCAATAAAGTGAGCGTGCTGCCTAGTTTTATGCGGCCCACACACAAGTTACTTTTGCGCCGTATTGGCAGCTGGCGTTGTCGCCAGCGTCGAAAACGCTTTTACAATTTCATCACATACAAGCGTCCCAGTAGTGAGCGACTCATTGACGGAATAGTATTGAAAATGTCGCTCAAGCAGAAAAGATTAGCAAGTGCATTAATTATTATTGATGAAAAGAGAACGTGCAAAAAGCGTCGTTCATGGGTGAAAGAGTGGTTGCTGAAAAAAGATCAAATATCCCATATAAATTGAATGATCTAAAATTATATCCGAAGCTTTTATTTTTAACAATTCTATTAGAATGTTCTTTACTTTTTATCATCCATAAATATTTTTTCTGCTTAAATAACTCAATAAAAGCAGAAATAAATTTTTCGGATTGGACAAATCGCCGATTTTCCGCCATTTCTGCACACACACATGCGTTTTCTAAACGTTTCGCTGGCTTTACTGCCGCCGAAATCAAACAAGTCTGATCTTAGCGTCCGGCGTTCTGCGCTGCCCAGCGAGTCGCCAGCGCGGCAGTAAATACTTATTTACACAGGCGTTTCTTTTGCGATTTCCATGCGATTTGGACGCTGGCAACAACGCCAGCTGCCAAAACGCCGCAAAAGTAGCTTGTGTGTGGGCCGCATTACGGACGTTCAGGAAGGACCATGGGCCAGCCCAATTCATATAATAGCGGATTAGAACACTAAGTGGGACTTGCGACTTGGATATTAGCGGGGGATATTAGGCATTATCGCGAATAGTTTCTAAACTTCATTTTCAATCTTCCTCAATATTTCATTGTTCTATTTATAAATAAAAAGTAAATGTACACCTTTCTAAATCACAAAAAGGAAACAAAAAAATAGTAATTTTCGTTACAAGTCCGGAAGGTGAATTGTTACAGTCGAGTAGATATTATGGACGAGGCGACGAAGGAGCCGAGTCCAGAATATCTAAATGAGGCTGGAACAACACCTTGCGGACGTGTGTCGAATGATATTTTATTTCATCCCGTCATTTCTTGTATATTAGTATATTTGTATAATTTGATACTTGGTTATTTTCTTATGTCATTTGACATTTGACGCTATTTTTTAATTTACGGTTGATTTTTATATGTCAAACAACTGTCAAATGATATATTAACAGTTTGTGATTGGTTCGTAATAAGTTTCCGGTACTTTACCGGCTCTGATACCGTAATGTCTCATTTTCCGGCCGCATATAAATACTGTAATGTACTTTCCGAACGGGATGAAATAAAAATTATTTCGATAGAGTGCGAAACAGTTTTTAAATTTTTCTGAATGTGTCCTGCCCAACCTGCCCATCCTGACCAGCCGCCACTGTGTTTATCTACGATCGTGTAAAAAGTAACTGTTTTTTACATCATTTTCATTGTAAAAAGTGGTATTTTATACTTATTATTATTATTTTATTTTATACTGTAGAGTAAAGTTTAACTTTACGCACTAGTGCGTAAAGCATTTTTACCTTACGCCCTAGTGCGTAAAGTAATATGCTAAACAATTGCATAGGTACCTATTAGAGCACTTATAATAATCATATCTTATTTTAAAAACGTTTAATGTGGTTATTTAATTTTATGTAGTCCATTTATTTAATATCACGGTATATTATTATAAAACATATCTACGAGTACCTAATTTTCAATATTCTTTAACAATAATGATTGAATTTTTTACAATTCTGAAGTTTCATTTATAAATATTCTTGACACTGACAGGCAAAGAAATAATAGACATTGATGAGTTTCACTTATTTAAAATTAGGTGAGCTATAACAGTATTGTGATATTTGTGATTTTTAAATGACATTAAGTTTTGACGTTTTAGGTAAGTTTTGACGTTTCACATTACTATTAGAGAATTTAGGTCCATGCATTTCGGTAGTAGAAAAAATATTGTATGCAGTTCGTGCGAAAAGTGAGCTTCTTTCACTCATGATATTGTCGACAAAATTCCCATTCGTGAAAAAATCTCACCTTACGCACTTGTTGCATAAATATTTTCTACGATCGTGCAAAAAATATTAACTTTTTGCACTATTTGCAGTGCAAAAAGTAGTGCAAATTGTAAGTTTGTTACTAGGCAACGAAGTTTCATAGTTATATATGGATGGCGTTTGACAGTGACAATTTTATTTCTCTAATTGTCAGTTTGACATTTGAATATTTTGTTAATGTAATATTCTGTTCAATAAATTTTTTTTACAATCTATTTAAATCAATCGTAGAAAAAATATTGCGTGCAACACTTGCAAAAAGTGTATTTATTGCACGCTTCTACTGCGGCACTTTCATTATAATATCGTTTCCATAATTACCATCATCAGTCACGATCAAAAAGTAACATTAATAATACTAACCGTTAAAGTGATGTTTACAAGAGGATATAGGTTAGTTTTACAAATATTCATAAAAATTACCGCTTTTTACGATAATTGGCACGATCGAAAATAAAACGTTATAAGACACGCGTGTAAAATGTCTTCTTATTGAACTCACGGCTTTAAAAAACACTCGCTTTACTAGTGCTTGTAACCTAGCCGTTCGTGTAATAAACAATGACTTTTACATTTGTATCTTAAATATCTATCTATGCGTGCACCTCGACCAAATGATCTTTCTCGGCCTTATCCGATATTTGCTTGGCCGAAAGATTTACTTTACGGCCTTGATACACAAATAACTATTTTATGGATATTTCACCGTTTCTAAAGTTGCCATTTTGGAGAGCGTATACAAAAAAATATAAATCATTGTTTCATCAATAACAATTAAAAAATCAATTATCTCGATAACGGTAACAAATTCAGACATATTTTTTATATAATTTCTTCTTTGCTAAGAAAAATTTTTTGTATAGGTATAAGGTTAGCTCGAAGGTTAGTTTTATTAATGTAAACTCCCCATTTTTATTTTTATCTTTGACCGATTCAAAATATAAAAAAATTGGCCATACACGGTTTTTTATGTAGATTCCACTCCTGCGTACGCTAAAAAGTTAGGTTTTTTTAAATGGAACACCCTATATTTTGACAAATTTCAATTCCTCCAATCATTCTGATATATACACATATTGGTTTACTGGTTTTTGAGTTATTTTTATTTTATTATGGATAAGTCGAAGCAAAAGCGTTATTTTATAAACTCATATAATAAATCAATAAATGAAGTAAATCAACAAACAAAACAAAATATACGAATTACTAATAGTATATTACATAATGAGAGTTGTAAATAGCATATTACGCACGAATGGAAAAATTACGCACAACGCCGCGTAGCAGCGAGTGCGGTAATTCCACGAGTGTGTAATTGCTTTACAACTCCAATTATGTACTATACGTTACCTATATCGAAGTTATTGAAATTAAAACGCAATTTTGTATTTCATTTTTAATATTTATCACTTAAGTATGTCAGTTTTGATAGCGTTAGAAAATTAAGTTGCCATTTTTAATAATTTTAGCCTGGCGTAAAAAATATGAACTACAAGTGTTGTGTTATGTTGGTCACGTGGTCACATAACACACCTCAGCGGCTGAGCGTGCGATTTGTTTACAGTGTGTAAGAGTGTAAGGTTCAATTTACATAGGTGGCGAAGAGTGCGTTTTCAGCTATTTACGTTGGTGATCTCGTAGGTAAAACAAATTACATAACATTTTCAACATAACCACCATTTACTTTGACACATTTCAAACAACGTTTAATAAAAATCGAGGATTATTTTTTTGGGGGAACGCTCAAAGAAAAAATTTACAGTGAATCAATGGAAAATTTTGAACAATAAAAAACCCAAATTGAAGAAAATATAATTATGCTAAATTTAGATGAAGCACTTCCACGAAAAATTCGGTCGAATTTTATTAAATATTTGAAATGTATCGACGTTAATGGTGGGTTATGTTGAAAATGTTATGTAATTTGTTTTACCTACGATCACTAACGTAAATAGCTGAAAACGCACTCTCCGCCACCTATGTAAATTGAACCTTACACACCGTAAACAAATCGCACGCTCAGCCGCTGAAGTGTGTTGCAATGTGACCACGTGATCAACTTTACACAACACTTGTAGTTCATATTTCTGACACCAGGCTAATATTATTAAAAATGGCAGGTGCAAAACTTAATTTTCTAACGCTGTCAAAACTGACATAAGCAACAAATAATACAAACTTGTGTTTTAATTTCAATAAATACGATCGTAGGTAAAGTATAGTACATAATTCGAGTTGTAAAGCAATTACGCACTCATGGAATTGCCGCACTCCGACGCTACGCGACGTCGTGCGCAATTTTTCCATTCGTGCGTAATATGCTATTTACAACTCTCATTACGTAATATACTATTATTAATTCATATATCTCGTTTTGTTTGTTGATTTACTCATTGATTTATTAAGCGGGCGTAAGACTATCAAATATTTGATCAAATTAGGCTCATCAAACTGTGAATATGACATCACGGTCACAGTTTGATAAGTCCGTAAGACTATCAAATATTTGATCCAATTAGGCTCATCAAACTGTGAATATGACATCACGGTCACAGTTTGATAAGTCTGTTTGACGGAAATAGGCCATATGCTCTATTTCCATCAGTTTCTATCATGCCATTCATTGGGCAATTTAAATTATACTTTTGGATTTTGAAAGCTTGTGTGACCATCTATTCTAGAAACTAATTTTATGGTGACGTCATATCGTAGCCATCTAATTGCGATGGCTACGGTCATATTCATAGTTTGATAAATCTGATTTGATGAAATATTTGATAATCTGACTCTTTTAAGTATAAAATAACGCTTTTGTTTCGAAGTAACCATAATAAAGTGCAAAAAACTCAAAAACCAGTAAACCGGTTATACAATATGTGTATACATTGTAATCAGAATGATTGGAGGAATTGAAATTTGTTAAAATATATTTAAAAAACCTAGCTTTTTGCGTACCCTATACATATAAAACGCTACTGCCAATCCGTTAGCAGGAGTGGAATCTACATAAAAAACTGTGTGAGGTAAGTTTTTTAAAGACCCTGTATAGACAGAGGAAACATTTTTTGCATTTACCTATATAGGTACCTACTAAGTAACAATGTTTTGTTAATTAGTAACAAATTTAGTAAAATTTAATTGTACTTAGTAATATTGTCATTTTACATTTTACGTTATATTAAGTCGAGAGTAGGTACTAAATACAAAGACACGAACTTCGATTAGGTCTTTTTTTACCTCTGTAAAATGCCATGATACAATTGTATCATGGTAAAATGCATTTAATTAAAAAGTTTTTCTAATGAAACTGTTTTCAATTTTACTAGATACTACGCGTAAAATATATAAAACAACAGCACTTAATTAGTAAATTCGATTTCATGAACCATGTCTTAATCTTATCTTAGTTCTATAACTTTAAATTCAGTAATACGCACAAACATACCAGCATAAAGTGGTAATATAGGACAATGCTGACAAAAGAGTTAGGTTAAGATTAGTTACAAAGTTACACGAATCGACTTCAAATTACCTATTACAGGAAGATACTGATACAGAGTTCCAATACCAGGAAGTGATTGTGGTCCAGGTATACTACTAAATGTTTTGATACCTCTTTTCGATGAAAACGTAGCTATTCTGGTGGTCTTTAGGCGTACTTTAGACGATATTAGGTTCATGTCACACTTAAGAATACGCATTTTACAATTTTTTTTCGTGCTATAAACTAACCTACAAAAAATTGTCTAATCTTTCGCACTAGCTTCTGAGCAGGGTTGCCACAAGTAGAATAGTATATTGTTTTATTAAGAATAAAAAGTAACACTTATAACGAGTCTGGTAGGTTTGCCGCAACGAAGTGAAAGTGAGAAGTGAGGCCGAGGCCGAGTCCGCAGTCCGCATCATATATAAGAGGAAAGTCCGCATGTCACGGAATTGCCACGGATTAAGGTCGGAACGGTTTCTCGTTGGCTAGAGGATCGTTGTTCCTTGTTAGTCGAGGTCATTTCGGAAAAAGTTGATTCAACTTTAACTCTGTGTAAACAATAGACCTAATAAGAGACACCATTTCATTAATCATAACGGAAAAGTCTGTTTTTCGTCACATTACGTCCGGCAATTACAAACGGGTCACAATTTTTAAGTGGCTTTTACTCCAAATAAAACATGCTATAAAAAAATAAAGATAAAATCTCGAATATCACCACCAAAAACGCATTGTATTAAATATCGCATGGTAGCGTATTAAATAGCTGATTTCGAAAATCGAATAGTCGGTATTCGAATGATTATAGTAATCGAATGAGCATTTGAATGGTCATTCAAATACTCAATCTCAATACCATTATATCTTTATCCGAGTGTAGTATGCTCAATAATACTTAATATACTCATGCCCATGATACTAAAACCTACAGATTGATCACTTGCTAAACGATTTTTGAACCAATTCGCGCATGACATCAATCTGTGACAAAAATGTAAACAAATCCAGCTTCCCCATATATCGCGGTTTACAATGTAAACCGCGATATATGGGGAAGCTGGATTTTAAGGTATTTTTGGTTTAAAGTTATTGAAAATTTCGTTGTAATTCGACTGTTATAACTATTTTGGATATTATTTAAATATACAAAATAAAAAACAAGACATATATTGTACACAGTATGAGGCGTGTAAATGTAGAAGATGCTTTACGCATGTGATCTTATATTTAGCTAGAAACCATTGATTAAGGAATGAATAAGATACGCGACTTCAATGGTAAAGTGCGAGGCCTTTTTGGCAGCGAGAATCCCGGTAAGTTGCGGGCGTTCCTGTGATTTACGTAGTATGCTTTTGACAAACCTGTGTCGTGTCTGGTTTTATATCATTAATAATCTAGTGGTAATAAAAATTTAATGTCCAGATTAATTTTAGTTTAAAATTATTAACGTAGTATGTTCTCTCTGCCAGCTATTTCTCAACGTTTGTTTGACTTTTAACCGTCACATAATTTTAAACTCAAATCAATCTGAACATTCAATTTTTGTTTTCACTAGATTATAAATTATGTAAAACCAGACACGACACAGGTTTATCAAAGGCATACTACATGAATCACAGGAATGCTCGCAACTTACCGGGATTCTCGCTGCCAAAAAAGGCCTCGCACTTTACCATTGAAGTCGCGTATCTTATTCATTCCTTAATCAATGCTAGAAACAAAACATTTTAGACAAGTAATTGCCATAATCACAATCTTATATGCATAAAGGGTATTTTGCATCTTAAGTACTTTTAGATTTTAAACAGCAATTTCGGTATTAATAAAGCTGGATATGCTTCTAAAGATGGTTATTTTGACGCCTGAGGGGCGTCTCGAGCATCAGTTTCTATTTTAGAATGTAGAAACACCATTCTTCTCTATTGGCAGGATAACAAAAATAGGTAGCTGCATTGAGGAAACTGTAAACCCAGCAGTCTATATTTACCTATAAAGAAAATCCTGGAGTTTCGGATTAAGACTTATAACAGGTTTTATTCAGGAATTGTTAACACAATATCTCGCTTTTGGCTGCGGTTAAATAAAGTGCAGGTATATATAGGACACTTTGAAGCAGGCAGGTTAATGAAAATATTAAAAGCGGCAAACTTCCACTTATATTTGGGCAAATGTAATAGTTTTTCTTTAATATAAAAATCATCATTCGAAAAATGCTTAGAACATATTTTAGTGTTATTAATATTAAAATCGTACATTTGATAGCACTTTTGGATCCATAAATTGCAAATTTATTTAGCAGCAAGAAAATTAAAGTATTGCAACTAGACGAATAGCTTTTACTTCTTCTATTATTGTTAATGATACAACCCATCACTTCACAGTACCAAAACCCATCGCCACAATTAAACAAAGTAACTAATATAACGTATTCACACCGAATTAAAACACAATAATCGAAGTAAACAAACTAAAATGCTTACATTTAGACATTAAACTATGACAGCCCGCGCAACATTTAAAAATTTGTCACAGTATGACGTCAGCGATAACATGTCATGCGCGTGCACGGTCTATTTACTATAACGGTCGGGGCGAAGGAATGCTAGCCAATCATTTTCTGGAATTTTGTGACGTAATACAAATGTGTTTATCTGATTTATTCTATATAAAGCTCTCGTTCTAAAAGTAATATAAATAATTTTAATATGTACTTTATTTGGAATTTGTGACTGTTGATTTTAAAACGTATTTTAATTTAGAAAGTACAAATAATAGGTGTTTCATGTGACGTCACAAATTGTCACGTCATTTGGCTCCTTCCCTTTCTTATCGTTCGCCCCGACCGTATTAGTAAATAGCAAATACCATTTATATGGTATTTGGTTTTAGTATCATGACTCATACCATATAACACGGGCTCTCGAGTAGGTAACGATGATACCGTTTTACTGCGTTAGAAATTAAGAAATTTGTATTTATACTCTGGTCGGCGACAAAATAGAAATCGACTCCGCCCCATTAATTTTATGGCAGCGCAGAACGGTGCACGCAATAGTCAGTTTTACACGATGGAAATTAATGAAAGTTGTGATAGCTTCAACAAAATTTGTTTATTATACGTGTTACATTTTATACTACAGCTATACTATATTTTTATAATGTTTATACCCATTAAAACTTCTATTATACATTTTCTCAATTTTGGACTTTTAAAAATAATACTTTATTCCCGCAAAAATTTAAACGACGTTTCCTTTATTAGTCCGCACTGCGCAAACTCAAGATACTTTATTTCCTGCCTCGGCCAGGCGGTTTGTTTACGTTTATATTCGTTTTTTAGGTTAGGTTCTTTCGCTAGTTATTTCCACATACTTAAAAAAAGTCCGTGGTTATTTAATTCAAAAAAGTTTAGTTTGTGATTTACTGTAACAATTTCACATAGGTTACTTCACTGGATAAACTCCAATGACCCCAATGCAAGCTACTCAAAAATAGTCATATCTGCTAAAAGAGTCGTTTACTTTTCGTTTTTTTTTTTTTTACAAATAGTCGTGGAATGTTCAAGCAATAAAAACTATACAAAGTCAAGTACGTACATCTTGTTTTATTTTTATTGAGAAAAATCTTAAACCCTATCATTTGCTAGAAGGCGAGAATTTAACTATAAGTTTTAACATGTCCAAATAAATAAAACGTGTTGTAACCTAACTATTTTTCTCTAACACGACTTTAGAAACTACGCATTCCACAACTAAAAGTTGTGTTGGAATATATGACATTCTAACCCGTTGTAGAATATTTATTACATAACAGTTTTCGACGAATCAAAGCCTAACCCGTTGTAGAATATTTATTACATAACAGTTTTCGACGAATCAAAGCCTAACCCGTTGTAGAATATTTATTACATAACAGTTTTGATGTTAAATTGTAATTTATTTTCTATTTTTTTTGTGTAGTTTCTAAAATCTTTTTAGAGAAAGTATAGTCTACAACACGTTTAGAATGGCATATTCCACACTCGCGAACCGTAGTCCTCGCCCTTGGCTCGGACTACAAACTTTCGCTCGTGTGGAATATGGGCCATTCTTAAACTTGTTATAGAATATACTATTTCTTTATTTTCACAAGGTTCTACTACAACTCGTTTAAGAAAGTTACGAGAGATATAAATATAATATAGTATAAAATAGAATGCTTTATTCATCATTTTAATACATTTGGTAAATCAGTAGAAAAAATTGACTTTCAAAGCCCTACGTGTTGCATATAACAAATTTGTAAATAACGTAACAACGATAAGTAATATAATTCTCAACGAAACCGTCCTAGGAATATGTGGTGGACTATAAGATGATTTCCCTTGTCCGATGGATTTTTTAACACCATCGTTAAACTTTCAATGAAAACCTGCCTTGGAATCAGGATTGTCGTGTCCTTCCATACTTTACTTACAGTATGGCCAGCGTTCACCCAAGTCTCATTTAAAAAGTACAACTTCTTATGCTCTTCCCGGTATTTTCTGATGTCTCGCAGGAATCTTCGCCTCCAAGCGATATCTCATTTTTTCCCCTTGGGCACTATTTAGTTAAAAACCTATAATGCCAAACACAATTACATTACAACACGAAGAAATAAAAAGTCCGTTTACTCACTGAAATCCAATTTCTCTTATTAATAGCCACAAACTACTCTATTTAAGATGTGGTACTTCATGCACTGCTGCTAAAATTTTGTTTATAGACGGTGGTTCATCTCCTTCAAAAAAATAATGGATTATACGCTTGAGAGCATTTTTAGTTCCTTCATCGATATTGTCCAAAACTGCCATTTATCGGTGATACACTTTTGGTGGTTGAAGTTGGTGTGTTTGTTTGTATTCACCAAGAATATTATAAACACTTGCAACACTCACACCTGTTGCCGTTGCAGTGAACTTTATTTTATGCCTTCCATCTTTGGTTTCTCCCGATTTTCCCCATCGTACGCCTTAAAAATGTTCAGCACGTTTTCCTGGTCTTCCACCGAAAAATTTCTGGACGTTCGTTTTTTCGGTGGAGAAGTTGGGTCCGGGCCCCCTTCAGCCATTTTTCGATTTAACCTTAAAAAAAATATGAGATTTAACATTTTATCAATGATCATTTTAATCGTTTGCATTACGTAACTTAATACTTAATACACAAAACATATAATATTAACTTAATTCTTATACGTGCCTTCACAAAAACGAATGTAAACTGTAGAAATTTCAAATCTCAAAACACAGACGGGAGTGCACGAACTTACCTTAATAGGCAAGGAGAATTGTGATAAATATTATTGTCACTGCTTTTAAGGCATTTTCTTAGTTTTGTTATCATGTATATCAAGTGTTGTTGCTATATCAGCTACGTTCTTAAATTCACTCGATTGGCTCTTTTAAATCCTTTGTCGTTCTTTTATTACAGAGAGAGCAGAAAGAGTTCGTGTTCTTTTTTAATCTCGGCGATGCTTTCGAGCTAAATCTTTTTGCTCCGAGCAACAATGCCGAGCTCGGAGAGTTCATCTGAAGGAGGATAATCTCATTGGCTACAAGACAAGGATAAAATACTCCGTGGGTTGCTCTCACAGAATTTATTTACTATTTAGGTCTGTTGTTGCTCTGATTGTCTAACCTCACTTTTGGTGTATTTAGAATTTTCAACTTTCCTACTTACTTAAATAAATCAAATGATGGATAGATTGGAAATACAATTAGTGACCATGACCCATCCAAGTGGTGTAGAATTTAGAGTCATTTTAACAAGTTATGAGTTAAATAGGGCTCAAAAAGGTAAATAAAAGAATTGTAACATTTTTATGTGTAAAACCTCATTGTTTTGATAAGGTGCAAGGTGCAATAAATATACAAAGTTAGGTTAAGTTCAAATTCAAATTCTCATATTCCCAAACAAGTCATTTAGCATCTAGTCTAGTCATCGTTCCCCGTTCTTTTATTTAATCCGCCGATTCGGAACTCGAGTACCACGTGACCCAAAATCTGCTCTCGCTCTGCTCTCATCTCGGAGCGAATTTAAGAACCTAGCTATCATGGTTGAGATCCTATCTCTATGGTTGAGATATAAGGGGGGCGTTCGTTTTCACGTCCCAAGGGCGCCCGAGGCGTTCGGTATTGTTTTAAGCGTTTTAGTTAAGACTCGGAGCGTTCTCCTTTGCGTTTGAGACGGCTTGGGGCAGCACGTTCGAGCGCGCTCGTTGTTCTCGGAGTTTGGAGGTCGAGCATCAGGGTTTGCTTAAAACATAACCTTAAAAGTAGTACCAAAAACTAAAAAGTGTCAACAACAACTGACTGACGTTGCCAAAATGTTATCATACGATTCATACATTCTGTGAAATAGTGTGAAAGTAAAGAAAGAAAGTAGGCAGGCCTAATTATTAAATTATTTAGTTCAAAATGGAAAATTTGATGTTGTGTTGTTGTGTAGTTTACTCGCCACCTACCGTTCGAGTTAAAATCAACCGGTACGCTCGGTATTGACGTCACAATACCCGTTACCCACACTGTTCGCCTTGCCCCAGTCAAACTCGAACGTAGCCAAGATGGTTTGTCACGGCGCACATTTTGACTACCGCTAGGACTACGTCATCAAGTAGAAATCTTGGCGCGAATTTTAAATATAAAGTAGGTTAATTGGATAGATTTTGTCGTTTCTAAATAACATCTAATCTTGAAATCAAATACCACAAATTGAAAATCTACGATTTATATATAGCTCGTGCTTATTACCGTGGTGTTTACCTGCACATTTAATTATAACGTATTTGACATAATATGAAATAAACTTGGAAATTAATCATGATTTTTAATTAATAAAAGTTGTAACAATTTTACATTTGTAGACTATTTGAAAATAATAATTTATTCTTTCATTGAATATTATGAATGTTAGAAAATGTTTACATAATTGTTCATAATATTCAACGAAAAAATATGTATGGTTTAAAGCAATGAAGGGATATTCAACAAAGTTGAAATCTACTTGTTAAAAAGGACATGAAACATGAAACAACATAATAATAACTACCTACATAATAAAGCATAATATAACTATTTTTTTAATCCTGTAAATTTTGTGATTTTGTTTGTTTTTCTAGAGTTACCTTTTATTTTTCTGTTGATTTCTCGTAGACGAATGTAACTTCCTGTCCGAACGACTCAATAAAGTAGCATAACTGGCAAGCATCTTTACTACTTTGTCAAAGATTTGATCCTCTTCAAATAATTTCTCGCCGTGAAAACGGTTAAAAGAGTCCTCCATCACCTTTGTGCATTTTTCTATTAAAACTGATACCACCAGACTAAATTAATAAATTCAAATAACCAAAACTTAACATTCTAAAATGTTGTGTAGCAGATTTGACAATTTGTTATTTGACATAGTTGACGATTTCCACTTAGCAGAAAACATATAGCTGCTTAGTGGCACTCAACAAGTTTTTCTACTTGCGCAGTTCAGTACGAAAATCGAGCCGAGATAAAACTAACCATATTTTATCTCAACCATGCCTAGCTATCATGGTTGAGATATCTCAACCATGTTGCTATATGATTTAAATTTAATAAACATATTATATATAATATATTTATCAATGTGGCTAACGGGCTACGTACCCAAAGCCAATAATTAAAAAAAAAGAAAAAAAATATTTATCAAGTTTTTATTATTTTTGAACTAATATCTTGGCATGTAAAAAAATTTTTATGAAGTAAGAAAAACAACAAATTATGAAAATATGTAGTTTTATTTAAATTTGAATAAGACATGCAAAATTTAAACGTTTTACTTTTTCTACAGGTTTCATACAGAAAAATAACTTAAGAATACAGAACAGATTCTGATTAAAATTTACTTAACTTAATATTCATTACATTGATTTTGTCCTGGCGACTACAAGCAATCCACTGTTTTATTAAATTAGCATCCTTTGGAAACCGAAAATACTTTACTTTCAACATTTTAGCCGTAAATCACAACGTTAGACCATTTACACGTTTACATAACATGTTTATATCACTAATACCAAAGATCATGTATACACTAGATAATCTGACTAGACCTATTGTTTAATTTTATCGCTCATAAATGGACCCCAACTTAAGCTTCATCTCACTTTAACTCATGATACTGCAATACTTCTCTGTTATTTGGGATCCAATTTTGCATGTGTTAGAGAGAGAAGATGGGGCGATGAAATAAACAGTGGCTTTGACTATCTAGTATATGAAATGATCTTTGCTAATACTATTAAAATACGTTTTATTAAGAAAATAGCATTGAAATTTTAAGAAAACTTGGAATACATAATTCTACAGATCAACAAATTCAAACCAAAGCAAAGCACTGCGACTGTGTCAGTTAGGCCTGATAACTTTGGACCAATAAAAGTGCAGTAGAAATGCGTCACTCGGAGGAATTAGAGAAGCGGGAGTCGCCTAATATTCCGTATTTCTACAATATTTATGCAGAATAAACTTCGAAATCGACTGATATTCCGATTCTTGAATTAATTCGATGGATCTGAGGTTTTCTCACGCACATCATATAGGTACAAATGTCTGTCGGTTTTTTTCCTCCGAGTAAGTAATGCACCCCATTACCGTACAGTTACAAGGCAACCTATAGTCTTGGTCTTGGACTCTTGGACAGTTCCTACTTAGCAGAAAACATATAGCTTCTTAGTGGCACTCAACAAGTTTTTCTACTTGCGCAATAAAGTATGCGCATGATTTTTGAATTAAATATAATTTTGTAAATTAACTTACTAAATGGCTATCGCAATAATAAAAAACGGCTAAAATGTTACCCATTATCCAAAAAAAATTAACAAAAATTAGTTATTCCAAAAATGACTGTGACGTCATGCAAATGGCTGCTGTGGTGTTGTGACGTCATAAACTCGCATTTCCATTTAATGTTTGTTCAATGGAAAACAAGGATATTATTGATATTAAGCATCCAAGGTACTGATAAATTCCGCAGTGCCAGTCGTAAAAAAAAAACACCAGAAAAAAGATTTGTCTCATTAATATACGATCAAGCGCTAAATTAAAGAAAAAACGAAAATTATGGTTACGTACCATGAGAAGGAGTGAATCTGATATATCAGAAAACACTAAAGGGGTTGTATGTGAGGATCATTTCAACGTAAGTGCGATTTTGTACCTTTTTAAAATCATACAATTCTAGGTTATGTATTTTACTTTTTTTTTCAATTAGAGGAAGATTTAGAAACCTATATGATGTTTAAATTAATGGGTAGTTACATGCACTTAAAAGATCATGTATTTTGATTGTCAAACTGGTAGAAAAAGGCGCCTTCCACTTAAAAGTAGTACAGCAACAAAGTGCGCAACATTGGCCAAATTATCTCTCTGGGCTTTTACAAAATCTGTTCCACTCACTTTTCCGTAAAAAATGTTAATATTTAACACTGAAATCGCACATTGAATCTACACGTAAACAGTATGACATATTGCACAACGGCGAATAGAAAAGATTCTGTAAAGTTCTGTCAAAAAATCGAGTAAAGGTAAGTTCATGCAGTCGCGATTTGCGATTTGTGATTTTCAGAATTTAATTTGATTGGCTAGTTTCAAAAATGTTAGACACAACTATTTGTAATTCAATTTATTGCGAGAATTGCAAAATTTTAATTTGGGGGGCGGGAAAATTTAAATTGTTTCTATTTTTCGCGATTATCGCGAAATATTTTTAAACTGCGCATGGGCTTTTCTTCATAGAGATACCGATGAACTATATTTCTTTTGCATTTAAGCCCCGATCTTTTCTTTTCATAAATTTCTCTCACTGCACAGTATCTGTATTTTTTTTTCTTTTTCTGATTAAATACTAAGTTATAATTATTCTTCTACGTTGTAAAAGCCTCAACACATAAGCACTATTCATGGTATTTACTTGTTATCAAGTAGTTTTTTCGTTTTTTGTTGTATGTATAATTTTTTGGTTAACAGCAACAACAGCAAGTCTGACAAGACAAGTATGTTTGAAATTCAAAAGTAACTGGTTTTCGCGTTTGTGCATGAACGAACATTATTTTTCGTTATAAAATCGCATATCGCAAATCGCAAATCGCGAGTGCATGAACTTACCTTTATTGACGTCACGGTGAGATTCGGATTTCATCGTTTGTTCTCGGCCAGTGGTCGTAAACTTAAAAATAATATGTATTTTAATTAACAAATACATAAATATAGGGTACATTGTTAATAAAATTTTATTGTTATTCATTTTTTTATAGCATTAACTATCTTTTATAACCAATTTTGCTTAAAAATCTCGCATATGCGCATACCCTATTCAGTACGAAAATCGAGCCGAGATAAAACTAACCATATTTTATCTCAACCATGCACCTTATTCTATGGTACAGACTATGCAAAATATATATAGTTAGTAGAACCCATCTAAACCCGGAAAAAATCAAAGACTCACATGGCTAACGAAGTTCTGCATACAGTAAACGGACATTTTAAAAGGCCACGGGAACACAAAAACGGAGACCGATTTGATGCTTTTGGTAAGAGGGTTGCCATCAAACTACGTGGAGCCGATAAAGTACCCACTAAACCAAATAACATCACAAACTCGTGAAAATGATATTATCATAGTGACTGTGACATCGTACTTTATGTAGGCAGCCACGCCACAATCACGTCACAGCAACGCTTAATGTCCGCAGGCAGCCACGTCCCAAAAGTGACCCACTTAATTGCCACTTTATAGCCACTGCGAAATCACGCGAATGTGACAGAAAATTAGTAACAGAAATGATATTTATCAAACTAAGTTTTGTATATATTTCATGAAAATTTGTTACTATATAACCACACAGTAATGATTAATATAAATATTTATTTCACTTCAAGGTAACTGAATAGAATTGGTAATGAAACGAAAAAGACACTACATTCTTGCTTAAATAATGATTTAATAGAGACTACTATTTTATTAAAATATAATCTATTGTTCATGCCTGATCTATTTTTATTTTAACTTTCGCGGAGATTACGCGACTTTCCTGTAATTGGCTTACACCTTCCACCAATGCGAAGAGAGACTAACTGTCAGATCTATCTATCTACGCGTGTGTGAGCGAATGGCGGTTTTGATTGTGCCACGCTTTTGCTTTGTGTTAAAAACCTACAAGAAATTGCTAAAAATATCAACCTTGTGGTCGAGAAGTGCAGCCCGGCCGGTGTCCTGCTTGTGAGAAGACCTGAAGAAGGAAACCCATGCGATTCCATCAGGGTGTTGTACCGGGAGAGCAACAGGTAGGTGATATTTCAATTACATGTCGCCGACCTCGTGTTTATTAAAATTTACAATTATCGAATCTGCGTGAACATTTGGCCCTTCTAGCCATATTAGAGCTTCTCTGTGAAATACAGTCCATTTACATTAGTTACCTGACTTAATTAATTGTTCACAATAATTTTGAAAGGAACATAATTTGAGGTTAATTTAACAGTTTATTCGATTTAGTGGAACTTTATCGTATTTGCATTTGTGTGTGTTGTTGTATTGCGTGATGGAGGTGGAATTTAACAAAGCGTCAAACAAGCGTCATGCAATATATAAACGTGTGGAAAAAGTGTTGGTGATCGCTCAACAAGCGTTGGTTGATCCGGGAAAACTTGGGGAATTTGAGGTGCGTTGTGACTCGTTAAATGAGCTTGTAAATTTGTTTGATTCGCTGCATTTAGAAGCCATATCGCTGGTAGATTCGACAAAATTAGATGAACAAGATGAAATACAATCTAAATTTGATAGTATGCAGTATTCAGTAAAATCTATTCGACGAGAATTATTCAAAGAAAGTAAGTTTGTCCGTTTAGTTAGCCGATCGGGTAGTCCCGTGAGTTCGGTGCATTCTGAGGTGAGGAGTATAGACGGAGGAAGTGTTAGTGGCGTGCGGGAAAATATAAAATTGCCGAGAATAGAAATTCAAAAATTTGACGGTAACATTAAAAATTGGCCTACTTTCTATGACATGTTCAAAACGCTTATACATGAGAATACAACGTTGTCAGACATTGAACGCTTTCAATATTTAAGTTCGTACCTTTCTAAAGAGGCATTATCAATTATTAAAAATTTGCCGATTACCGCGGAAAATTATAAAATAGCGTTTGATGCGTTGAAAAATAGATTTCAAAATAAACGTGTATTGTTGGCAGTCTATTTCGCAGGCGCAGAAAGTAAGTGGTGAATCTGCTGCTTCACTTAGAAACTTATTGTCGGTATTTTCGGAAAATTTAGCGGCATTAGATCAATTCAAACAGGACTTGTGGGATTTCACGAAATTTAATTGGTTATTACAAAAAATTGATAGTAATATGCGTACTAGGTTTGAAATAGAGTTTGCATCAACAAACATGCCAACATATAAAGAGTTATACACTTTTCTAGAGAAACAGTGTCGTGCGTTGGAAACTAGTGTAATGATAGCAGGCGGGTCTCAACAAAAAAGGGTGGTTGTGACTAAGCAGGCTGTGGTGTCGAAAGATAAGTCTACTGTATCCTTAGTAACTAAAACTGAGAAAGTTACGGTGTGTGGATGTTGTAAAAAAGATCATTCGGTGGTAGTGTGTGATGAGTTTCTGAAATTGAGCCCCACAGGAGAGGCACGAGTTGGTGAAAAGTGAGAGATGGTGTTTCAATTGCCTGTCCAGCTCACACTCGGCACAGAGGTGTGTGTCAAAGTATAATTGTCGGGTGTGTACGAAACGACATCACACGTTGCTTCATTTTCCTAGGCCCGCGGTTGTCAAGGGTGAAGGGAAAGATACTGAGAGTGAGACGAATTCTGAAAGTTCTGTAGTGAATGCAATGACAAGTACGGTTCATGTGCGAGGTACTGTTTTATTTTCTACTGCGTTGGTGAGTGTTAAGGATGGTGAAGGAAACTTTCAAAAATGTAGAGTGTTGCTTGACTCAGCTAGTCAAGCCAGCTTTATTTCTGAGGCCTGTGCAAACAGGCTGGCTCTTCCGAGATCTTCGTCATCTATTCCAGTTCAAGGCTTAAATCAAATGTCTACTCAGGCAAAGTTAGGGACAGTGGTATCTGTAGTAAGGCCAGTGGAAAATTCGGAGCCTAGTTTTCATATCGAAATGATTATAATCCCTGTGATTTGTGCGAAACTTCCTTCTGTGCCAGTATATAATCGAGAATGGTCCTATCTACAAAGGCTTTCTCTTGCTGATCCTGGATTTGGTAATCCAGGAGATATAGATATTTTGCTGGGTGCAGACGTATTTGCAGATATATTGCGACCTGGGCTGAAGCGAGGTAATAGATTTGAGCCTAGTGCTATTAATACAGTTTTTGGTTGGGTTTTGTTGGGACAAGTTCAGGGGCGTCCAAGTGAGACTGTGAGGATTTTTTATACGGAGATAGATACTTGCTTAGATGAAACTCTTAAGTTGTTTTGGGAACTGGAGAAAATCCCTGAAGTTATATCTCAGTCGTTGGAGGATATACAATGTGAGAGGAAATTTAAGGAAACGCACTCTCGGAACCAAGAGGGAAGATATATAGTAGAACTTCCATTTCGTGACTCAGTCCCTGTTCTAGGAGAATCTTACAATGTGGCTTTGCGTCGTTTAGTTTTATTAGAGAAACGCTTAGCAAAGAATCCTTCATTATCTGAAGCTTATTCTTCGTTTATGAGAGACTATGTGGAACAATGCCACATGTCTAGTGTGTCCCATCCGTCTGGGGATATGAGCCAGAAGTATTATATACCCCATCATTGTGTGGTACATCCTGAGAGTCAGTACACTAAGATTCGGGTAGTGTTCGACGCATCTGCGAAATCTTCCAATGGTGCATCGTTGAATGATTTGTTGTTAGTGGGTCCTAAGTTGCAAAAGGATATTGCTTCTATTCTATTAGTGTTTCGGGTTCATAAGATCGTGTTCACGGCCGATATTCGTCAAATGTATCGTCAGATTCTCATTGCTGATCATCAACGGGATTATCAGCGAATTTTGTGGAGGTTTTCTCCGGAACATCCAGTGCAAGAATTCCGTCTGAATACGGTGACATATGGCGTTTCTTCGAGCCCCTATTTAGCAATACGCTGCGTGTTGCAGTTAGCTAAAGATTATGAGGATACCTACCCTTTGGCATCACAAATTGTGTATTCGTCTCTTTATGTGGATGACATCGTGACTGGGGCTGATTCGGTGGAACTCGCAGCAAAAATGAAAGCTCAGTTAATTGCGTTATTTTTGGAGGCTGGGCTTGAGCTGAGAAAATGGGCTAGTAATAACTTAAAGTTGTTGGCTGGGGTTCCCGATGCTCATCAGCAACCCATCTCCCTCAGTCCCAAGGAATCTGGCGGTGTGAAGGTTTTAGGTTTGAGGTGGTGCCCTCTCACGGATTCCTTTTCATATAATGTGGTACCAATTGATCGTCCTTGCACCAAGCGCAACGTGTTATCGGAGTTGGCTAGGATCTATGACCCATTAGGTTTGCTTTCTCCCCTTACGTTATTGGCTAAGCATCTTATGCAGTGTTTGTGGACCCAAGGGTTAGGATGGGATGAACCACCTCCCCCGGAGTTTAGGAATCGTTGGGATACATATAAGGCTCAACTTGCAAGTTTGACGGCACTATCCGTACCCCGACGGCTGGTGGTTGATGGTTTGGTGGCTAATGAACTGCATGGCTTTGCAGATGCCTCCGAGGTCGGGTATGCAGGTGTGGTTTACTTCCGCCAGACATCGGATGATGGCGATATTTCTGTGTTTCTAGTGTGTGCCAAGGCGCGGGTATCGCCACTCAAGAGAGTTTCTATTCCTAGATTAGAGTTGTGTGCAGCAGTCTTGTTAGCTGATTTAATTGAATTCGTTGTTTCTACCTATAAGCCACATATCCCAGTGGAAAAAATCTGTGCCTGGTCCGATTCGACAGTTGCTTTAACGTGGATTCGATCTTCTCCTCACAAGTGGAAAAGCTTTGTAGCGAATCGGGTTAGTCGTATCCAGGAGAGGGTTCCTCCTTCTTGTTGGCATCATATCAAGGGAACTGAAAATCCTGCCGATTGTGCGTCGCGCGGCCTTCTTCCTAATGAACTTCTCGAGCACCCGTCATGGTGGGCGGGCCCGTCCTGGCTGAGACAACCATCAGATACATGGCAACCTTCACAGGTCGAGTTTCTGACCACACCAAGTGAAATAGAGTGTGAACAACGACATCTCGTGTGCATTACCACTATAGACTCGCATACTTGGCTTCAATCTCTCCTAGATAGGTTCTCTTCATTAACCAAAATCCAACGAATTCTAGCGTACTGTCAGCGTTTCATTTATAATGTAAGAGCCAAGAAAGGTGAACGTAAAACTGAGGCTTTGACTGCTATTGACGTATTTCATGCGTTGGTCACAATGGTCCGAATTGTTCAGAACGAAGTGTTTCATCATGAGAAATTAAGGATTAAATCCGAAAAAGTGTGTTCTAAGCTAATTCGAAAATTGGCTCCTTTTATTGATCCAGATGATGTGCTCAGGGTGGGCGGTCGTCTTCGGCATTCAGACTTGTCTTACGATGCTAAACATCCTATGTTGCTACCTCGTAGTCATCGTCTCACGGAGCTTATTATTGAACAGGTGCATAAGGAGAATTTACATCCGGGTTTACGGACCCTACAGTTTTTACTTGCCCAACAGTTTTGGATTCTTTCTTCTCGTCGGGCTATTAATCATGTGTTATCCCGTTGTTACCGTTGTTTCAAGGTTAAACCTTCTACGAGTCTTCCTGTTATGGGGGATTTGCCTATTCCCAGGGTTTCACAGGCGAAATGCTTTTCACATACTGCAGTGGACTTTGCAGGTCCAATTTTCGTTACTGCCATTCGGCGTCGTGGAGCTCGATCGGTAAAGGCCTATATTTCTGTGTTTGTCTGTTTAGCTACAAAAGCGGTCCATTTAGAACTAGTGTCCAGCTTGTCCTCGCAAGCATTCCTTGCCGCGTTACATCGATTTATAGCTCGGAGGGGGAGATGTAGTGACCTCTACAGTGATTGTGGAACTAATTTCGTGGGAGCGAATAGTCTTCTCTTGTCTTACGCGCAAGGAGCTGCTGAGGAATCGGGTATCAAGTGGCATTTCAACCCCCCTTCAGCGCCCCACTTCGGCGGTTTGTGGGAGGCGGGGGTGAAATCGACCAAAACCCATCTCAAACGAGTTATTGGTATTCAAATCTTAACATTCGAAGAGTTGGCGACGGTCTTAGCACAGATTGAGGCCGTACTTAACTCTCGCCCCTTATGTAGTATGAGTAACGATCCGAATGATCTAAGTGTCTTAACCCCCGGGCATTTCTTAACTTTAGAGCCCTTGACAGCCCCCCCGGTGGAGGATGTCACTTCTTTGAAACTCGGTCGTCTCAGTCGATGGCAATTGTTGAACCGCATGCATCAAGATTTTTGGTGTCGTTGGCAACTCGAGTATCTCCACACCTTGCCACAACGCCATAAGTGGAACACTTGTCAAAATATGTCGCGTGTTAACGATCTTGTCCTAATAAAGGATGAATTGCATCCTCCGTTATATTGGAAGACGGGACGCATTATCGCACTATATCCAGGTCGTGATGGGATTCCTCGTGTAGCTAAGGTGCGCACCTCAAAGGCCACACTGGATCGACCTTTGGTCAAGCTATGCCCGCTTCCCGCGCAATAGCGACAATACAATTTCATTTGCTTATATTTATATTTATGTTAAGTTCCCTTTCGGTTTTCTACACTAGAGTGTCTTATTTTCATTAAACAAAAGAAAAGGAAATAAGTTCCTTATTTGGTGGGCGGAATGTTCATGCCTGATCTATTTTTATTTTAACTTTCGCGGAGATTACGCGACTTTCCTGTAATTGGCTAACACCTTCCACCAATGCGAAGAGAGACTAACTGTCAGATCTATCTATCTACGCGTGTGTGAGCGAATGGCGGTTTTGATTGTGCCACGCTTTTGCTTTGTGTTAAAAACCTACAAGAAATTGCTAAAAATATCAACCTTGTGGTCGAGAAGTGCAGCCCGGCCGGTGTCCTGCTTGTGAGAAGACCTGAAGAAGGAAACCCATGCGATTCCATCAGGGTGTTGTACCGGGAGAGCAACAGGTAGGTGATATTTCAATTACATGTCGCCGACCTCGTGTTTATTAAAATTTACAATTATCGAATCTGCGTGAACATCTATACTGTACCTTAGAATGATAGTAGTTATAAAATGTTACTTTTTCGGTGAATGTCATGTTGTGCCACTGATGTTTGTTTTTCGAAATGCCACCATCCCAGATCCTAGGACTGCCTAGATTGGTGGAATCTCAAAAAAAATAGCATCAATGACCCAACGTGGCAATCACCGAAAGGAAGCCATCACTGGATTCCTTCCATCATCTATTGTCATCTCACTCCTGTGATTTACTTCTTGATGTTTCACTGTTTATATATAACACTTCATTAAAAAATGATGATGGTGAGAAATCGTAATGGACAGTAAAATACCACATGAATTCATAAATATATTATATTAATTGAACGTAAAATTATAAAACTTAGTAACAAAATTTTTAGAATACATTTTAAGAAGGGAAATTTTATATCATAACCTCACAAATCCTTAATTCAATATTTACACAGTCTTCTATTATTCCAAAAAACATACGTCATACCGTCATAAATATGTGTACACATTATTTAGTAATAATTCGATATTGTTTATTGCTTGTATATGTATGTATATTAATAACTTAGATTATATTAATAAAGCACCATTTTATCCTATTTGACATGACAATTCCTAGAGTATGTAATAACTAAAAAATAGATAAAACTTCGATTCTTTTCACTTAACAAATTCTTTAGTTATCTGGCACGCATACGCTTCCCACGTCATCAGGATCAACCATTTTTTTCATAATATTCTGAACATTTTTTTGTTTTCTGGGAGCCGCCTGCATACAAAAAAAAATAACATTATAATCTACAATGCAAGTTATGTATGTGCGACATTCTTGTTATCTTTTAAGATGACATCACATTAATGTAGATTGTAGTGTATCATATGTCCTTCTATGCATTTTTATAGCAAGTTAGATTAGTTTCGTTTTAAGCTTGAACGTTGTTAGACGGTTATAATCATTATTTACCAACTCTGTCTGTTCGTCTAAATAAAATCTTTTTAAAAACACTTTCGAGTTCTCAACGAACTTCATTGGCGCAGTCGGTAGGATTTGCAAAAGAAATCCATCGTGGAAATTCGTCGGTTTCAACCGTTTGTTTGCAAAGTTCCTAAAAGTGTGAGACGGCGGATTATACCAGCCCATCAGCCTAGCAGCAGCTACAAACGAACTCCAGAAGGATACCTTTGACACAACCATCGAGGTAAGTCGAGTTTTCCTTTCTGCTTCCTTTCCACAAATTTTTATCGTAAAGATTTTGGAAAATTGACTATCAAAGTCGCTTAATTTTAAGTGTTGATTATCGCAATCAAAAAGAAAAAACGCCAATTTCTTTTATCGCAATCGAAATCTGGTAGACCGACTATTGCAGTGAAATAGATTTAAGAATTTTGTACTCAAATTATTTACATTTATTAGAATAAAATTATTTTATTAATTCTGCGTAAAAGATATTACTTTCAGTAACGTAAAAGTAGCTGAGTTTTATTATATTACATTCCAACGTATCTGTACACGAGTCATTATTATCTTTTAGCAAAGGTCTTATACTTTTCTAAGAAGTAAGAGAATATTGTGAACTCGCAAGTTTAATTCTAATCTTCATTTTATTCAGATTAATTTTACTGTCCTGAAATTGCATTAATAATTATTTGATTATTTTTTATGACTGATAATTCCATTGACAAGTTAATAAATTCTTTAAAGTCACTCTCTGTATCAAAAATGTCAAATGAAATTAATTATACCCTATTCAAAATGTATTCAGATACCATTCCGAATTATGATGGATCCGAGGTAACCCTCGAAATTTTCATAAATGCCGCTGACAAATTTTATAATATGTACCGTGGCAATGATGACGCTTTAAACCAATGTGTAGATAGTGTTATTATGGGTAAACTAACTGTTAGAGCCCAAGTGTTAATTGGAGCTCGACAGGAATTAAATTCTTGGTTTTTAATAAAACAAGAGCTTAGAAATACTTTCGGTGATAGGCAAAGCCTTGACAATTTAGAACAGTGTCTATTTACTTTAACGTTAAATAAAAATGAACATCCATTAGATTTTGCTAAACGGATACAATTAATTCGTAATAAGTTAGCTTTTAAAATTATTTCAATCAGTGCCACTGAAATGAGTGCCAATACTAAATTAATACACCTTAGACAATACGAATCACAATCTTTAAAAGTATTCCTAAGAAACCTAAATATACGTTTACGAGACAAAATAAGTGTACAAAGACCAGACACACTTGAAACCGCAATGAGTCTATTTTTAGAAGACGAAAATTTTAATCAAACACAAAATTTAGTTGTTCAGAATAGAGCAAGTACTAGTCAACAGTTTCCTACAAAACAGACGCATAACTCATTAACGACAAAACAACAACAATTTCAACGTAACTTTACATACCTATTCTAGTTTTCAGAATCCTGCAAATAATTTTCAGACTCCTGTAACCAATTTTCAGAATCAATCACAATTTCCGGGACAATCAATAAATATGCAACCCAGACAATTTCAATATAAATTCCCAACTAACAGACAAGTATTTACACCACCTCAAAATGTTTTCAAACCTTCTAAAATAAACTTATCCAAAGAGTGTTTGAACCGATGTCAACAACCTCTCGAAACCCCACAATTCAAAGTTCGACTTTCCAAACACCCATGTCTATAAGACAGCAACAACAACAACTTCCCAGACAAACCCAAGAGTTGAATACTCATGAGGAAGAAAATGACGAAAAACTTGGCACTTTACCCCAACCTTATCCTAATGAATATGAAAACTATTCGATATTTGCTGATCAGGCATATGAATATAATGAACAAAATCCTGAAGAAAATTATGAAACTGAAACTGAAAATTTTTTCATTTCGCCTCAACCGGACGAGAAGACGTAATAGAATTACATTCTGCTTCAGTTAATGCACTTCCCTATATACAAATATCAAATCCCCCAAATGAAACTTCTTATCGATACTGGTTGTCATACCTCAATGTTAAGACCCTCAATTGTAGAAAAATATTACCCAAATCTTATATTTCTAGACCCTTCACAGTTAAAAACATCTCTAGGTGAAAAAGAAATTCAATTTAAAGCTATTATCCCCGCACTCGAGGAATTCCAAAGTGATTACGAAATAGAATTTATTCTTTTTCAATTTCACGAATTTTTCGACGGAATTTTAGGATTGAAAGAATTGAAAAATCTCGATTTAACTATTAATTTTACTAACCAAATTTTATATAATGATTTTGTACAAATTCCTTTTTATTATCGACAACCTTACGAAACCTCATTCACATTTGAAATATCTCCCCACGAATCTTTAGTACGAGACTACCCCGGAAATATTTCAGATGGTGAAATTATAATTCCAAGATGTTATATAAACAATTAGTTTATTCCTGAAACTCTGACATATGCAACAAATTATCGAGCATGTTTTGAAATTTACAATAATACAGACCGAACGATTTGTGTAACGATTAATGAACCTTTTTCTGTATATTCTATAAATACTAATCATTTTGAACTATTTAACATAGAATCTGCATTACCAAATGACGTGACTGAAATGACAAATAATACATATTTTATTAATAATTTAAATAATAACATCCGTACAAATCATATGAACGCCGAAGAAAAACGTCTTGAAACTCTGTAATGAATTCTCAAATATTTTTCATAATGAAAATTCCCGGCTTACTTTTACCAACCAAATAAAACATGATATTAAAACAACTGATGAATTGCCTACTCATACAAAATCGTACCGTCACAAGGAAGAAGTTAACCGCCAAATCGACAAAATGTTGGATGATGGAATTATAAGACCCTCTTCGTCACCTTGGTCCAGCCCAATATGGATCGTCCCAAAAAAGGCCGATGCCTCAGGAAAGAAAAAATGGCGAATCGTCGTCGATTATAGAAAACTTAACGAAAAAACCGTAGATGACCGATATCCAATACCAAATATCGATGATATTTTGGACAAATTGGGTAAATGCAACTATTTCACCACCTTGGACCTCGCGTCAGGTTTTCACCAGATAGAAATGGAAGAAAAATCTATCGAGAAAACTGCTTTTAATGTGGAACATGGGCATTTCAAATATGTTCGCATGCCCTTTGGATTGAAAAATGCACCCGCCATTTTTCAACGTGTGATGGATCAAGTTCTCCGAGGTTTACAAAATAAAATCTGCCTGGTTTACATGGACGACATTATAATCTTTTCGACGTCATTACAAGAGCATATTTCAAATCTTAAACAAGTATTTAAAAAATTACGCGAAAGCAAACTTAAGATACAACTTGATAAATCTGAATTTTTAAAGCAAAACGTTGAATTTTTAGGACATGTTATTACCCCTAACGGCATAAAACCAAATCCAAATAAAATAAAAGCGATACAAAACTTTCCATTACCAGCAACTGCTAAAGAAATTAAATCGTTTCTCGGTTGTTTAGGATATTATCGTAGATTCATTAAAGATTTCGCTAAATTAACAAAACCGTTCACAAAATGTTTGAAGAAAGGAGAAAAAATTATTCATACTCCTGAATTTTTAGAGACTTTCGAAAAGTGTAAACAAATGTTAACTAACGAGCCGATTCTTCAGTACCCGGACTTTAGTAAACCCTTTATCTTAACATCGGACGCTTCTAATATAGCAATAGGCGCAGTTTTATCCCAGGGCGTCCCAAACAATGATAAACCAATCGCGTATGCATCACGAACTTTGAACCCGGCCGAACAAAATTATTCGGTGATCGAAAAAGAATTATTGTCTATAGTTAATTTTACAAAGTATTTTCGCCCTTATCTATTTGGTAGGAAATTTTCTATCGTAACCGATCACAAACCGTTACAATGGCTCTTTAATCTTAAGGAACCAAATTCACGTTTAGTGCGATGGCGCCTTAAGTTGGAAGAATATGATTACAAAATCATATATCGAAAAGGAAAAGATAATAAAGTCGCCGACGCTTTATCAAGAATAGAAATCCACCCTATAGAATCCCAATCTATGATAGTTAATACCGATCCAAATGAAGATAGCAGATTACAAGAAGATTTCTCCGAATTATTCTCAGAAATAGTAAATATACCGGAAATTACCGATATTCCACCCGAAGATTTGCAAGACTTAGACGATATTTTATCAAACGAAGCAGCGAATAATCCAAGTACTTCTGTAGATAACCATAATCAAGTAAATATAATTTCTGATGTAATTATACCTGACCCACAACCACCTGAAATACCTGACTCTAACGAAACGCAACATTCTTCTCAAGAAAACCCAATTTTAGAAATTCCTATTTCAGAACAACCGTTAAATAAATTCAAACATCAAATTATTCTTTCCATTAGTAATGACGCTCTGACACCTCGAGTAAAAGGCCGATTCTCATCTAAGCAGCACCGAGCACAATTGTTTGCCTACATTTAAATGACACCGTTCCCATCTAAGCAGAGTGACGCAGCGCAGAGCGAAGCGACTCGCAGCAGCAAATTTTTAATTCTTCGAGGAGCATTGGCTCGCGACACTGCTGCTTTGCGACACGCCGCCCTGCGTGCTGACGGACAAGTGGGCATCTAGTGGCGGCAAAAGCAAGCAGCGACTTGCATGTTGTATGAACAGTTTGCATTTATAAAAGGATTAGGTATGGATGCGGATAAAATTTGTTGATAACCTAAAAGTAAAACATTTACCATTAAAAATATTTTCGATTTCAAAAATATTTAATTTTAAATATGAACAACTCAGAAACGATTTCAGGTAAGGGGCAAACATAAAAAATGTTTAGAATTTTACAAGGAATTCGAAAGTGCAAAGAAAATTAATTGGAGGTTGCCATTTAAAAAATCAAAGAAATATTTTTAAAATAAAAAGAATAAATATTACGGAACACGACGATGTAGAATGCTCCATTGTCGCTCAAACACTGCGATCTGCTGCTTTGCTTGCCGCTGCCGGTGCTGTCGCTTCCAAATGCTGCTTAGATGGGAATAGCTAAGAAAATGCTGCTCATGCTCTGCGCTGCGCCGCGCCGCGCCGCTCTGCTCGGTGCTGCTTAGATGGGAATCGGCCTTAAACCTAATTAAAATATTTGACAAAACTCGCTTAAAAATTACGGTACCTATTAGAAATTTAGAGCCTCACCTTGTGAAAACCCTGATAGAATATTTAAAACCTAAAACTCTTTATGGAATAATATTCCAACCGAATATGGCACCTATTATAATTTCTACAATTCAAAAACATTTTCAACATTCAGCTTTTAAATTAGTTCAAAGTAACATACTCCTGAAAGATATAGAAAGTAATGATATACAAACTGAAAAGATAAAGTATCATCACGAGACAAAAACCACACACCGTGGCATAAATGAAACAAAACAATCCTTATCTAAAATTTACTACTGGCCAAACATGGTCCAAGATGTAATAAGTTATATAAACACTTGCATCTCCTGTCAAACATCCAAATATGAACGTCACCCTAACATAATAAAATTTAGACCTACTCCAATAGGTGAACACCCTTTTGAACACATTTATATCGATACCATGATACTAAATTAGTATCATGTATCGATACATTCTCAGTAGACAGAACTAAATTCTTGACAATTATCGACAGCTTTTCACGATTTGCTCAAGCATATCCTTACATTTATCTGCCACAGGCATTTTAGATGGATTATTACAATGTATGGCCCACTATGGCCTTCCGCACAAAATAACCTGTGACTCAGGACCAGAATTTAAAAATAACCTTGTCGAAAATTTCTGTGAAACTCACAAAATTACTTTACATTATATTACACCCCGAAATCCTAACAGTAACAGTCCGATTGAACGTTTTCATTCTACTTTAGTAGAAGAACTTAGAATATTAAAAAGAGAAACACCAAATCGATCTATAAATACGCAAATGTTATACGCTATTCTAGGATATAACAATACGATTCACTCCGCAACAAAATTTACGCCTCTCCAGATTATAAAAGGAAACATAAGTTACGAAAATCCATTTGATTTAACTTTAGAAAAACTAACATCTGACTACATGGAGAAACACGCGAATAATATTAAAATATTAAATGGAATAATCAAAGAAAATAACGAAAAGTCTAAGGACTTAACAAAAGTAAACTCTAACCGGAACTATCCCCCTGAAATAAATGTCGAAGAAAACGTATTTCTTAAAGACACACCGCGAAATAAACTATCACCTCTTTACAGAAAAATTCAACCTAAATCGAACCGTGGTATAAAAATTAAAACACAAAAAACTACATATCACAAACGTAGTTTAAAACCACAAAGAATACTTATCAGACGAAAACCTGTTGTTGTTTCAGATGACAATGTTGTACCCGATACTTCTCACAATCTTGGTGATGGTGACAGAACAACAAATCAAAATAACTGAAATAACTAATCCTTTACTTCCTTTTTCCCTTGGCAAAGCTAGAACTACCACGCAAAAACATACTTTCATAAAGTACATTGACCTTATACAATTTGACAAACCTCTGTATGACATTAAACGGAATATTAAAACTATAAATGGCCTTATTTCTATTAAAGATGAGCTATACCCTGAATTACATCATACTTACGAACACCTGATATATTTATTAAATCAAACAACGCTAAAATTAAATTATTTAAAGCCCCAAAAACACACGCTCAAAACGTGGTCTATTAAATATAGTAGGAAGAGCAAATAAATGGCTCTTTGGCACACTAGATGACGAGGATGAAAATAGATATAATAAAGCTATTTTTCTACGCCTATTCGCCTCGGTCACCGCCTGGCGGATTTAGTCAGAACCCTCGCCGTGTACCGCAGTTTACTGGTTTTCAAAGTTTGTTATTAAAAAATGCAATTTATTATGCGCAATCGTCATTTCAACGTAAAAATAACGTGAGTAGTTTTTAAAATATCTAATTCCAGTATTAAGTTCAACGTCTTTGCTACCTATTTTCTTTATTTTGATGAAATTCTAGGTTTCATAACCTCTCAAAGATTGTTTACATGTTTCAAAGTTAGTTTTGAACAAATTATTTAAAATAATAATATGTACAGCAATGGATGACGAGGTCGTGGTGAGTTTCTCTGCAATCATACATCATCTGGGGAGTGTAGTACGTATGTATGAAGACGCCGCTTTTTAAGAACCTCAAGGTTTGCTACGCACAAATCTTGAAAGGGCTCTAGAAAGTAGAAACATACTGGAGATTGCCGTTATCTTTAAACGCCGTGAATTTGAATTTTTCTCTGGAAACAACAATACACTAAATAACAAGGTAGAAATAACAAAATAAAAATGTCTAATCTGTCATACGTACTTGCTGGGAAGAAATACTTCGCATGAAAATGATCACTACAAACACATGTAGCTGACGTAATTTTTTTTTATTTTTGTGGCTTCTATCCACAGTTGCTTCCTTCTTTCATCTAAAGGGAATTTGTACAAACCTCTTGCTTCACTCACTACCTCCTTTGCCGCAATTATATGCATTCAACTGACTAAAACGTAAAATGTAAACAATCTTTGAGAGGTTATGAAACCTCGAATTTCATCAAAATAAAGAAAATAGGTACCAAAGACGTTGAACTTAATACGGGAGTTAGTTATTTTAAACAACTACTCACCTTATTTATACGTTGAAATGACGATTGCGCATAAAAAATTGCATTTTTTAATAACAAACTTTGAAAACCAGTAAACTGCGGTACACGGCGAGGGTTCTGACTAAATCCGCCAGGCGGTGACCGAGGCGAATTATGTAATATGAGCATTATGATGTCGATTTTAAATAAGGAATGACCTATATTCCAGTGAGTGATATGTAATATTCATTACATGCCTAAAATGTATAACAAAAGTATGTAACAAGCATGGGTTGCGCCATCTAGAAGTAGTGCAATTTGTAATTACGTTTCTGCTGACAGTTGACGTTTCTATTGACAGTTAACCTTAAAAGGTCGTTGCACAAAACAAGTTAAATGTAAGTAGATTAATAATTAATTAAATTATAGGCGTAGAATAAGTATAGTGTGTAATTCGTTTGGAATGGCATATTCTGCGCTCGCGGACCGTCCCCCTCGCTACCGCTCGGGTGACAAACTTCCGCTCACGCAGAATATGCTTCATTCCAAACTTATTACAGAATATGCTATTCCACATTAGCAAATAATCAAAATTTATTACAGAATAAAATAGTATATTAAAGTATAAGTGGATATTAAGGTCTTTAAAACACGTGCGATTTTTCGAGCACGACGGCGCAGCCGGAGTGCTCGAAATAGAGCAAGTGTTTTAAAGACCAGTTATCCACGAATACTTTACGCTATTTTTTTTTATTGGTACACTTTGAAATCATAAATACTTACTTCAAAAAATGGAAATAAGAACTAATAATGTAAAATACCTTTAGTTGTCAATGTTGTCATCGAAATGAGAAAAACAAAAATTAATTTGCAATCTCTGTCATATAAGATTAATTGTTGTCATCACAGTTAAAGCTTTTGAAACATTTGTCAGTAATATTTTATTTGACGTTACAAGGTACTTCTGTCAGATCAATAATTAAAAAGTTGACATTTACACTTCACGTTTCTCGGGTTATTGGTGTTGCCATGGTAACTTTCAAAAACCCGCGTTTTTGAAAATTGGATTTGAACACGCTGAGGCGTACTTTAAACAAGCAAAATAGGGTATCAATAAAAAAATATATTTAACTATTACAAAAAGGTTTATGAATGAAACCACAATCACTATGGAAAAAATCATTCATAATCAAGAATTAATAAACAACCAAATTCGAAACATAGTAAATAGCCTAAATAAGTTCACTATATTCTTACAACTTCAAAATTCTCTCGACACAATGATTATCGATTGTCAAAATATCCTATCAATACCATTGAGTAAAAATATTATTTTGTACTCAATGTCAATACTAAACAATATTGAGGACTCTATTTTATTTGCTGAACTGAATGTTACACACAGTACTATTTTACCACTACCTGAACTTAATGAATTCATTAAATTAATAAATGAAATTCATAAAGGAAGTCTACCGCATTTCGAAAATTTACAATCATGTTATAGATTACTAAAAGTTGAAATCCATTACAAAGGTAATAGAATTTTATTTGCAATACATTTTCCAATACTACAAGAAAATCTTTACGATTATTACCACCTATACCCTATTCCATTAAACGACCAAACCATAATTCCCTTAAAACCCTATATTATTTTAAACTCGACTTATCATCAATATGAAGACGAACCGTGTCACGAAATAGAGGACACCTGTATCTACTATGATAAACACCAAATTTCAAGAGAAGATTGTATTCCAAAATTTCTTAATGGAAAAAACAATCATTATTGCCAAACTCTCCAAGTCCACCTCGAACAAGACGTGATTGAACCAATCAATGATGCCTACTTAATCATCGTACCTGTAAAACAAACCACAGTTGAAAAGAAATGTAGTGAATATGGATATGAACGGATTAACCAACCACAGTTAATTCGAATCCCATATAAGTGTAGTGTAATAATAAACGGTTACACCTACAACAATGATGTTCCAAATGAACGAGCGACTCCATTTGAACTACCCCAGATTAAAGTTAAGAAGTTCAACCCTGAGAACAACCCTCTGAAAGTTCCAGAGAAAATTAAGTTGGATGGTCTTACCAGACTACAGAAACTAGCCGAAAGAACTCAGCTTCATCGACTACAAGCTCTGGAGGAAGACAACACTTCTTATATCGCCCTGTATATTTTCTTATTATTAATTATCGTAGTTATTTCATATATTGTTTTTAAAGTAGCTTTCAAATACAAACAGCATATACTAATATATTTTAGGGCATACAAAAACCAGGAAAACAAGAATGAAACAAATATTAACAAAATTAGAAATCCTGAAAATAATACTACCGTATTATTTTCCTCTTAGTGATGGAGGAGTTATGTATATGCGACATTCTTGTTATCTTTTAAGATGACATCACATTCATGTAGATTGTAGTGTATCATATGTCCTTCTATGCATTTTTATAGCAAGTTAGATTAGTTTCGTTTTAAGCTTGAACGTTGTTAGACGGTTATAATCATTATTTACCAACTCTTTTTGTTCGTCTAAATAAAATCTTTTTAAAAACACTTTCGAGTTCTCAACGAACTTCATTTGCAGGGTAGATTACATTGCAGACAACATTTTTATTTATCTATAATGTAATAATGGCATAACTATAGCGTCGGTTACGCTATAACATCTTGTCGTAGGTACTGTGTATGTGATTAGTGAAACACTTGCATTTTATATCTTTCAATTGTATCGCTTAAGTTTTTAATAGGTATTGTATTTTTAAAAATACATCTTAATGAATAGATGTAGGTACTATAATTATATGATACCTATAATAAGTTCCACATCCACTTAATTTTTATTTAATGTCATAAAATAAAAAAAGTAATGAAGAAAAACGTTTGTTTTACGATGGTGGCCATCTTATAATATTAGCATTACACTGGCTGACTATTTTTTAAGTTGATTTTCTAACTATCCGACATATATTTATTAAATATTACAGTCTTATTGAGCTTATTGTTTTGGGCAGTCTAAAGTATAGGCTACTTGCTAAATTAATCGGATGCTTTTGCCTGCTAATAAGGCAAAACAGTATGTGAAAAAATTGATTGCCTACCTACTAATAGAAAACAACAAATACTTACCTCAGTAATAAAAATTAAACAATAAAGCGAAACTATTAATAGTGCTAATCGAAGTGCTAATATAAATATACACACTGGTACACATTGAAAAATACAAATTGTGGAAATAAAACCCCATCACTTCAAACAACACATAATGCTACTTAAGAGAGACACTGAGACACACAAGACAAGAATAGACAAGACAACAACGACAGACGCCCAGCTTGGCTTGGCTTCCGTTTAATGTGATTGGCCACTGGCCGTATACTAACAAATGGCGGCAACCAATCACATTACTTTGCTATCTGTCAGTGTCACTGGCGCGAATATCAAAATAAGTGAATTAAGTACAATTGTAATTTAAAGTAGTTTTTCTCATTAATTAGTATTAACAATAAATTGTGAGATATATTCTTCTTAAATACCATAATAAAACCAAAATATTTGTAGTAAATTTAATTAAACAAGTGTAATATTTCATGAAGGAGTAATATCAATGACAAATAGTTTACATTTGTCATTGGTAATATAATAATATAACAGTGAGCGGGACAAAGGCACTAGAAAGCAAATCAAATAGTTTTCCTTATTTTTTTATTTATATCATTCGGTCGCTAATAAAAGTGAATGAATTTAAAGTCATATTTTAAGACTCACAAATTAGTCGTCATCATGATTCTTAAATTAGCAATTTTACGGTTGTATATTAACACTCACTAATTATACTCTGTCTGTCCAAAAGATAGAAATACACTCCGCCCCAAAAATGTCCGCTAAATTTGAATGGAATTTCTCTATTGGTCGTATTTATAGAACCCAAATCAGAGAAGAACGATCGTTCTTCTCTGCCCAAATTACAATGCAACTAGATTTGACTGAAAGGCCGCCTCTTCAAGAACTTGCGTCACACATTAAACTTTTACTTATTTTGCAACAGACCAATCAGCAATCAGCTTATGTTATGGATAGTCGCGAAACGCATTAAACGTACGAAAAACGCGAATAAATGGGGAGCCGGCCTGCACTGTCAACTGTCATGCACAGGTTATGAAAAATCGAAATAATGGCGAATGGCTGAAGGAGGTGCAATTTCTCCACCGAGAAAGCGAAAAGCAAGACATTTTTCAGTGAAGGATAAGGAAAACGTGCTGATCTGATATCTTCAAGGCCTACGATAGGGAGAATCCGGAGAAGTCAAAAATGGAATGCGTGAAGTTCACTGCAACGGCAGCAGGTGTGAGTGTTGCAAGTGTTTACAATATTATTCATAAATACAAAGAAACACACCAACTCCAACCACCAAAAGTGTACCACCGAAAGAATCATACGATAGATATTAATAAATAAATATGTACAGTGGTGGAAACCGAAAAGTAAACGACTCAGATTTGGCTATTTTTTAGTAGTGTACATTGTGGTCATTGGTCATTGGAGTTTATCCAGTAGAGTAACCTATGTAAAACTGTTACAGTAAATCACAAACTAAACTTTTTTGCCTGAAATAACCACATACGTTCTCTTAAGTATGTGGAAATTACTCTCGCAAAAGCACCTAACCTAAAAACGAATACAAACGTAAACAAACCAGCAATCGGCGGTTGGTCGTTACGTCTAGACGGCAGGAAATAAACAAAGTAACGTGAGTTTGCGCAGTGCGGACTTAATAAAGAACCGTCGTTTAAATTTTCGCGGGAATAAGTATTATTTTTAAAAGTCCAAAATTGCAAATGTATAATAGAAACTTTAATGGGAATAAACATTATAAAAATGTAGTATAGCTGCAGTATACAATGTAACACGTATAATAAACAAATTTTGCTGAAGCTATCACAGCTTTCAGTAATTCCATCGTGTAAAACTGACTATTGCGTGTACCGTTCTGCGCTGCCATAAAATTAATGGGGCGGAGTCGAGCTCTATGTTTTGAACAGATCGAGTATAGTATGAGATTGGGACTCCAAAGTGATTAAGTTTTCAGTTGTTTACTGTGACTCATTGTTTAGTTCATGAGATCATGACTAAAGTGTGAGTGGCTTTTCTGTTTGACAATTTAACATTTGCAAATTCGATATAAAAATGATGTGGTATTTGTGGACGTCAAATATCTCCACTAAAAAGTGAGTGGCTATAATGTGGAAAATATAAACCATGGCATGGCTACGAGGTGGTTGTGGCAGTTTGTGTTCACTGGGTACAAATGCTTCTGGCAGAAAAAATTATTAATGAGGTGTTGTTTGATGAGGAAATGGGAACCCTCACCCATTCCCATCAACTGACATCGGCCACTGCCGAGCGTTCATTCAACTCTATCATTTATACAGCCATTAAGTTATAAAATAGAAATAGTAATTTTCGTTATAAGTCCGGTAGCTGACTTTACAGTCGAGTAGATATTATGAATATCTAAACGAAACTGGAACAACACCTAACGGACATGTATCGAATAATATTTTATTTCATCCCGTCATTAATTGTCTATAGTATAATTTGAAACTTGTTTATTTTCTTAGATCATTTGACATTTGACAGTTTTGAGAGTATTTTTAATTTATGGTTAATTTTTATATGTCAAACAAGTGTCAAAAGGCATAATAATAGTTTGTGCGATTGGTTCGTAATGAATTTCCGGTGGCTTCCGGTACATTACAGGTTCTAGTACCATAATACCTCACTTCCCGGCCACATATTATGAGTACAGTAATGTTGTACTTTCCGGACGGGATGAAATAAACTTAATGATAATATACTCTATTACATATTATGTATCATACTTTTTTAAAATGCATTAGTTTTATGTTTTATATGTATTAATAAATATGTTCTTTTTTTCATTTGTCCTACATGTATTTATTAGAGCCGATTGTACTAATGACGTTCGGCTTGAACTGTTTAATATCTAAGCAGGTTACAACTGTGATAATAATCCTTTGAACATGGTTCAAGATTAAACCACATTTATTGTGTTAATAACCTAAATTTGTTCATAATGTGTATAGTTATTGGTTATAATGGAACCCCTCTTAACTTCGTTATTTTCTGAGATAAAAAAAAATTTTTGAAACAAAAGTTTTAGGGCTTTCTATGAATTTTTTTTCAACCATATATAATAGTATACAGGGTGCCTCATAAAATCGGCAAAGTATGAAAGTCCTTGTTTTCCCGATTTCAAAAATGTATAATATGTTGACGTTTACTATTATATCTATGCATAATTATTATTGGTTAGATCAATATTTCAGTTTTGCAATAAACAAAAACAGTACGAAATTTTTATTAATAACAAGATTCTTTACATACCAAAGATTAAAAAATTATTGTAATAAATTTTCAACATGTCCCCAATTTTCATCAATACATTTTCTATAACCTTTTGTTTTTGAAAATCATTCCATACTGTTGTTCATTCGATTTTTATGTAAATAGAAGCCGCTGTATATCGAAAATGGCCACAGTAAATGTCAACATATTATACATTTTTAAAATCAGGAAACGAGGACTTTCATAATATTCAAAAATGTACAGGGTAGGTACCGTAAAACGGGGTTATTCGGTACAAAATTTTTGATTTTATTGAAATATCTTTCAACTGATAAATAAATTCCAATAATTATTTAAATATTTGGATTCTTCTAGATTCACCATATGTTACTACTGCAAAATATGGAAATAGTAGGTCTTTTAATTTCTGTAATATTTTTTTATTTTTATGCTGTCCCAAATTGCCCGACGATGGGGTTATTTGAGACAACAATGAAATAGGCCTATTAAAACCAATTTAAACGGTTTAAAGGGTTATTTGGGACAGAAATAAATGTTTTAAAAAGAATAACATGAAATAAACTGATATTTGGAGAGAAAACAAACAATAACAAATTTCAGAAACATGAACGTGTCCATGAAAACTTAACAAACATTTTGCACAAAATTAAAATTAGTAGCTAGTTTTATTAAAAACATTGCTTTTGAAACATTAAGGGATATTAAAATGACTCAAATTCTCTTTAAATATCCAAAATTGGGTACAAAATATTCTTTTTTTTGATGTACCAAATAACCCCAACATTTGTCCCAAATTATACCTCATCCCGAAAATTATTCGATATTTTTTTTAATAATGACTATTAAACTTTCGTTTTTATCTGTTTGTCATCTCAAAAGCATATATTATTCGTTAGTAAAATCGAAAATATCATAAATCTTACTTTATCCAAGTACCAAATGAAATTTTCAGCCTATAAAATAACGCAGTATTTCAACGTCAGTTTTATCCTTACAAAAGTATACCAAAAATCCAATACTCGCAGCTTAAGTGTAACATACTTCTACCTCCAAGGTTTAACAAACACTGAAACGCGCGGGAAATAGCTTGTCACTAAATACATTAGGACCAAAAGCTTATTATATCATTGTTGCCACCTATTCCCAAATAACCTTGCGTTTCCCAAATAACCCCGTTTTACGGTATTCCATTTAAAAAAACATAAATTTGGTTTGTCCGGCTTTTATAAGGCACCCTGTATACTGTTGAATATGGTAGCAAAAAAATTCATAGAAACTTTGGTTTAAATTTTTTTCTTATCTCAAAAAAATAACGAAGTTAAGAGTACAATTACCTACGAGTTTGAAAAATACGATAATTTTTTTAACCAAATTATCTACTAATCTTTGATATAAAATTTTAGAAAACTACAGTTAATATCCATAGTATTTTTAGTCATTTTAAAACTCATTTGGTAAATGCCTGTTCACTATTTTATAAAATTTGAATATCGTTCCGAGAACGTCACACTTCTATGGAACGCCGTTTTAATATTTACTCGCTATTCATTTCTGCTGTTAATTAGAGATATCCCTAATTTAATTTCAGATATTTAGAATTAATTACTGATATCAGAAATTAATTTCAGATATGAGAAATTAATTTCAGATATCTGAAATTGAATTAGAGATATTGCTAATTGAATTTCAAATATCAGAAATTACTTTCAGGTATCAGAAAATCAATTAGCGATGCCTCTATCTAATTCAATTTCAGATATCCAAAATTGAATTATTGATATGCATATCATAGATATATATATATATATATATATATATATATATATATATATATATATATATATATATATATATATATATATATATATATATATATATATATATATATATATATATATATATATATATATATATATATATATATAGATATAATTAAGTAATTAATAATATGTATATATACAGGATACAGGGTGTTTCTAAATCACATGTAAATCTCTGAATCACATATTCCTTGCTTAAAAATAAGACTAAAACTTTCTATAAACATATATCCGGAATCGCCTCCTATAAGGGAGCTGGGGGCACCCCAAGATCAAGGCGTGTAGACTTTGTACAGGTTACATCAATGAGGAGCATTAGGGCGAGGAAAATGCGGGATGAGGCAGAGCTGGCGACCGCGGTCTCTCATTTATTTTATAAAAAGAGACAGTAAACACTGCTCTGCTGTTGTAGAACCACAGGTAAAACAGAGAAGGACGAACCCGGCGGTCGACAAGTGACGTATGATATAGGTATTGAGTTAGGTCAGGTTCAGATGGGGTAACCTTTAGAGTTTACGAGCCTTGCCCCAAGATGACACCTAAAAGTAGTTTATTATTATTATTTTTCCTTAAACGTCGATCTATTCATAACTATTGTGATTGAATTGGCAAGTCTGTCATATCGACTTTCCGTGAACTGACTTGACACAAAATACAAATTTGTTGATAATTTGCTGAGCAGAGCTACTGCAGATTTCTTATATTTCTTCAGAAACGGTTAATCCAAGTAAAATTTTGCAGAAGAAAGAAAAGGAAGATATTGAATTATTCTATTTAAAAACTGACAATTTTTTACTCTTTAGCAATGCAGTGGCTATTTCTGATAAAAAATGTTATTTGTGGGGGCTAAAAATGTATTTGGAGTTAACTGAATGAATTTGATTAAATTTTAGTATTTTAAACGAATCCATTATTTATATATTCCAAATAAAAAAAAAATTCGTTACCTACGTCATTTCCTAAATATTAAAAAAAAAACTACTTTTTAGGTGTCATATATATCTTGGGGTGCCTCCAGCTCTCTTAGAAGGCGATTCCGGATACTTATATGTTTATAGAAAGTTTTTGTCTTATTTTTAAGTGAGGAATATGTGGTTCAGAGATTTACATGTGATTTAGAAACACCTTGTATATATAATAAAGTAATTTTAAGTATCAGAAATGAATTTACAGGTATATTTACAAATTGCAATTTCAGATATCATAAATTAATTTCAGGTAGGTATCAGAAATTAATTTCCGATATCAGAAATTAATTATGTCGATATCAGAAATTAATTTCCTATATCAGAAATTGATTTAATTATATCTATATAGATATAATTAAATGATTAATAATATGTAAATATATACGTATAATAAATTATTTTCAGATATTCGAAATAGAATTAGAGAGATCTCTAAATTCTATTTCAGATATCTGAATTATAGAATTAGAGATATCTCTAATTCAATTTCAGATATCTGAAATTAAATTAGGGATATCTCTAATTAACAGTAGAAATTAATAAATAGTGGAAAACGCCACTGACTATTTCCCTCCACCTAGATCAACCACTTTCGTACAACTTCCGTCGATGCAGATTTTATAGAACCCTTCTCTCCTTTAGATATTTACTCTTTGCAATAAATGCTCTGTGTTAGCAATTGAATAAAGAAAAATAATAACTTGTTCGCAGATGCAATTTGGAATCGGTTTAGGGCATAATATTCACATGCGCAGACTATAAAACAATTAACGTTCGCCGCTCACGTCGTTTTATAGATTGCGCATACGAATATGCCCTTATAATAACTGATTCGGAATTGCACCCGCGAGCAAAGCTGAAATAAATAGGAGCAACTGTCAAGGTTTCGAGATTTAAGAATTGTATTTTTTTGCCAATATAGGTATATCTTTAGGATTGTCATCAATTATCAATTCTTTAGTGCTACGGGAAGGTAAGTATTCATAATTCGGCTGCATATGCCCTAAGCCCCTAAATATTGTGGATAATTCTGTAGTTATTGGCAAAAAAATACAACACTAAAAACTCGAAACCTTGACAGTTGCGCCTCTTTATTATTATTTACGCAATACGGGCTATTAGATCGTGGGCTATTAGTGTGACGTCAAAGTCGCCGCTGCATCCAAGCAAACTTTATTAAGAAGATTTAAATATTTTATAAAAGGAGATACCTAGCAGTTAGTTATATTGCTCGACTTTTGTCAAAACTGATTTTAATACATTTATACAGGGTGTTCCAGTTTTTTGTAGCAGGACTTTAACAGTCGATAGACATTTGAAAATTATTAATAAAAGTTCATATAAACATAGGTTGAGAAATGCTTAGTTTTCGAGATACAGGGTGTTAAAGTTTGAAAATAAATATGGATTTATATTTATATTTCCAGAATGCTAAGAAGTATCGAATCCAAACTTACCACTTCTTTATATACAATTTAGAGGCCTATTATAGAATAACAAAATACTACTTTAGCTAACCATGGGCGTAGATATATGGATTTACTAAGGCTCTTTTTTACAAATACGTAGTACGCCAATGATATTTTCCCATGTTCCCAGTTTAATTCAATAAAGCAAGAAAAAACAAAAGTTTAATGTCTCTTGGCAGTTTTTGATATGACAAGCCGTTGTTTACATTTAATCTTTTGATGCGTGCATCTCTACGAATTTTAGGCAAACTTGAAGTCGCTCAGAATTTCACCAAATTTGATTGTATGAAAAGTCTTTTAAAAAGAAAGAATGAAACATCGCCAATGATGCTTGTAATGAAGTAAGACACTTTTACATGTTGCTAGCTTTTGTGTTTGTGTTTCTAATAATTTATTTTAGTTCGACCGTTGCGTTTTAATACATTTGTGTTATAAAAATTTTGATTTACCTACATGATAATAAACTTTTACAATAAAATATTTTAAACGTTTCATTCTTTCTTTTTAAGAGACTTTTCGCACCATCAAATTTGGTGAAATTCTGAGCGACTTCAAGTTTGTCTAAAATTCGTCCAGAGGTGTGCATCAAAAGATTAAATGTAAATTTTCTGAACAACGCGCGGCTGTCATATCAAAAAGTGCCAAGAGACATTAAATTTTTGTTTTTTCTTGCTTTATTGAATTAAACTGGGAACATGGATAAATATCAGTGGCGTACTACTTTTTTGTAAAAAAGAGCCTTAGTAAATCCATATATATATACGCCCATGGTTAAGTAAAGTAGTATAGGTAGTTTGTTATTCTAAAATAGGCCTTTAAATTGTATGTAAAGAATTGGTAAGTTTGGATTCGATACTTCTTAGTTCTTAGCATTCTGGAAATATAAATATAAATCCGTACCTACCTAGCTATTTATTTTCAAACTTTAACACCCTGTATCTCAAAAACTATGCATTTCTTAACCTATGTTTATATGAACTTTTTTTAATAATTTTCAAATGTCTATCGACTGTTAAAGTCTTGCTACAAAAAATTGGAACACCCTGTATATTATTATACAGGGTGTCAAGGAAATAATGGTACAAAAAGAAATCACATATTCCCGAGGTCAAAATAAATCGATTGGACCAAACTTACCTCTATACCAAAATGCTTCCTAAAGGCCCCTAAATGTGGGCCCCTGAAGATGGTTTTTATTTATTATCTCCGAAACTGTTCAAGTTAAAGTAATGAAATTTTGCACATCCACTAAACTTTCTAAGCCTAACAAAATGAAGTAAATATCATCTCAAAATTTTTACCAAGGGTGGGTCAAGCTGTAGGGGTGGGAGGTAAAAATTACCGCAACTTTTTTATTTGTAAATTTTTTTGAGTTTTGACTTCAAATTATGAATTGTCAGAGTTTTTCACAAAGAAAATGCCCTCTTGTGCAACTTCGATCGGAGGCACCGTTTTCGAGATAAATAAATAAATTCATTTTAATATTCAAATGCATCCTCTAAAATGATTAGGGAAGTGGACTAATTTTTTGCTTTTCGCGTCGAAACAAAATTTAAGCATTTTGAGCAGTTGTTAAAATAAATAAGAAAATCTTGGTTTGATCTGGCCCTTAAATTTTGTTTTGACGAGAAAAGGAAAAAATTACTCCACTTACTCCACTACTTATCTAATCATTTTGCATTTACGATAATTGGAGCGCTACATACCGCAATGTATCAGAGCGTTCGAAAATAAGAACATATCTACCGAACCGCGTTCGGTAAATGTATCGAATGTATTCGCTACATCTACCGGATCCAAAATTTATGGATCGACTACATCGGTTGGTAAATGCGGTATAATCTTAAAATATGATTAAGAAAACTGAATTTTTGACATTTTGTGAGTATTTGAGAAAAGGGTAATTTTAGATGAGGACGGAAACATTTATGTATATGTATAATGAATTAAGTAAGTAAGTAGGTATACCTAAATATGCAATAGATATAAATGTTTTTTTACTTTCCATTTTGACATGTCGAGCAGCATGGACTTATGAATAAGCATAAAATAAAAAAGCAATTCAATTTTCAATTATTTATTAATTAGTCAAGTGATGCTTTAGGTTACATTTGAAATTTTGCGTTCGGTAATTCTTAGTTCGGTAGATGTATTGACATAAAACAGCTGATTACCGCAATGTACCAGAGGATACATTACCCGCTCCAATTATCGTAAATGCCTTTTAGAGCATGCATTTGAATATTACAATGTAGAAAACAACGGAAAAATATCTAATCTCAACATTACATAAACAAATTTGACATTTGTTGGCACATTCACCAAAGTACTCAATAGCACGCACAAAGCTTGGCTTCGCCAAACTTCGGCACACTTTTTGGTTTGTGGGCACGTGCTGTGCCGTGCCCAACAAAGTTTTGCGGAAACAGTGTCATAAAGAAATCATTTGCCAAACTTCAGCACGAAAATTGTGCGTGCTGGAAAACGAGGTTGTAAACGAAGCTTATAGCGTATTAATAGCAGTATTAAAAAAATATGCATATTTGTCTCTGAAAGAATTAGAATATTTTAATTTGCTACCTATGGATGCAGAATATTTATTCCCTGAATTGGGAAAATTTTATGAACTGAATCTTTTGTATAAAAGTAATGTTTTATTTGGAGTTTTAGAACACTATCTTTAGCTCGTATTACACTCGAATTAGACTGGTTGCAACCAGATTGCAACAAATTAACTTGGTCACCTGGTCGTACATATATGGTTAACACTAGTAAGTATATCACTCGAAAAACCTTAATCATGATCAAAGAAATTTCTGGAACAAACAATCGACAGTTTTTTAGTGGTATTCTGTGACTTCTGTGTTCCTACGCTTATTTTATTGTTCTGTCTTATTGTTCTGTGACTTGTGAGTGATTGTAACTCTTCTTGCCGGCATTCTATTAATATTTAGCATTATTAGTGTGAAAAGTCTAGTAATTAATCTTAGCAAGGTAAATGTGGAATATTTAAACATATGATTTAACTTCGATTGATTGACCATATAATTACGACTATTCATTATGTGAAATAAAAATTCACCATGTGCTTTTAACCATTTCGTACTAGATAGTATTTAGTAGCGGGTTGTATTGTATTAATTTATATTCCAAATGTTATTTCATCGATTTTAAGATAATTTCAGTATTTTCGGGACTACAATGCAATGCATATTAAGTTACGTGGTTTGGTACCTATAAAATTTTTGGTTATGTTCCATAATTTTTAGAAGTTGCTGATCACAAAACTAGTCATCCTTGTATTTTTTGATTTTATCATCAGTCAAACTCAGACATCAATTTGTAATGGTTTGTAATTCAATTAATTGGATAATCTCTTATTAATTTATTAATGTTTAGATGTACAGGTTACCCACAACTGTTCGTTCGGTAGCACTCCAGAAAATTCAATATATCAGACAGGTGCAAAGATGGTATGCAAAAGATGTTAGATTTGGACCTGAGGTTCGAGCGCTTATGCTTCAAGGAGTTGACATTCTTGCTGATGCTGTCGCTGTTACAATGGGTCCAAAGGTTGTATATGTATATAATATATAAAACATAACTTAATTACATATAGGTAATAGGTATGTGGTATAAATGATTGTTTTTCACATAAAGTTTTTTTTATCGAGTGGTTGACTTATAAAAGTTCAATACTGTTTCCACTACCGCCTCTAAAATTATAAACTGGGTATAACAAAAATGGTCTCGGAGGTATTTACAAAAAAAACTAGATACAGGCATAAAACTCGGCGTAAAATAGGTATTGAGTACATACATTGTTGGTTCAAGTATGGACTGTTGAGATGTCTATAAAGTGTAAAATAATATACATTTTAGCAGTATTATTGTATCAGTTTTGCGTCATCTGGCAACACTGACATTTTAAAAGCCAAAAGCAGGGATAATACTAGTTCAATTTTTTTATTAACACGTTAGCTGCCACCCATATACAGGCTGTCTATTTTACGAGGGCCAAACCAAATATCTCGCTTAATATCTATTGTTGAAGAATAAAGTTTTAGAAATATTTTTCCCATTTTTGTGAGCTGTTTCAGTAAAAAGAAATTTGAAATCCATAGCCTACTTTGTGAGATATATTACAAAAACCTGAAAAGTAGGAAAACTACAAACGGTTATAGCTTCCTTATTTGAAGAGATACGTAAAAAGTTGAAGGGATGATAGTTGACGGCAAAGACAATAAGAATAATAATATGTATCAAAAAATTCGAAAAACGCAGTTGGCTTTGACATGCTCTTGTGCAAAACTTAAAACAACAAATCTCAAAGTAGGCCATGACACCATTAATTCCGTTTATTTTTTCTCTTTCCAACGATATAAAACATGTCACAAAAATTTTAACTGATAGTGCCAATATTTAATATTTTACGAAATCCACAATTCATATCGTTAAATCGTAAAAATCAGCTATGCCATGATAGTAAAAATTCACTATATAATAATAAAATTATAATTCAGTAATTATTTATTACAATTTAATACAAACTAACAAATGTCTCATAAATAAAAATAAAAGTACAAAATGAATATAAAAAAAAAAACGAAAAATTATTTATTTATTAAAATATTAATTTTTTGGGAAAGCAAAACTAGCTTTCAGCGTAGTTGCAGTTTGTTACAAGATGCCGAAGGGATAGCAAAATATTATTTAAAATAAACTACCGGAGCAAACATATGACATATTCATACGGTTGAAATCAGAAAAACGTATAGAATCCAAAAATATAAAAAAATACAGGGTGTTCCATTTAAAAAAACATAACTTGTATCGGTAGATCGTAAATACGATGTTCAATTGTTTTTCTAAAAATGTGATTTTTAAGCCCTTAACATGCCCTACAACTTTTACTTGACTCTTTTTTTTCTAAAATTACAAATTAAAAAGTTATCGGGGTGATCATTTTCGGTGGCAAACCCTGTACATAATTTTTCGTTTTTTTGGATATTCATTTTGTACTTTTATTTTTATTTATGAGACATTTGTTAGTTTGTATTAAATTGTAATAAATAATTACTGAATTATAATTATTATAAAGTGAATTTTTACTATCATGGCATAGCTGATTTTTGCGATTTAACGATATGAATTGTGGATTTCGTAAAATATTAAATATTGGCACTATCAGTTAAAATTTTTGTGACATGTTTTATATCGTTGGAAAGAGAAAAAATAAACGGAATTAATGGTGTCATGGCCTACTTTGAGATTTGTTGTTTTAAGTTTTGCACAAGAGCGTATGTCAAAGCCAACTGCGTTTTTCGAATTTTTTGATACATATTATTATTCTTATTGTCTTTGCCGTCAACTATCATCCCTTCAACTTTTTTCGTATCTCTTCAAATAAGGAAGCTATAACCGTTTGTAGTTTTCCTACTTTTCAGGTTTTTGTAATATATCTCACAAAGTAGGCTATGGATTTCAAATTTCTTTTTACTGAAACATAGCTCACAAAAAATGGGAAAACTATTTCTAAAACTTTATTCTTCAACAATAGATATTAAGCGAGATATTTGGTTTGGCCCTCGTAAAATAGACAGCCTGTATAATCATATTGATTATTGGGACGCCACGTGGTCCGCCGATGACCTAATGCAATAGATGATTACCAGGCCACGTGGATCGCTGTTGACCCTCTTTTCTATGTATTTCTAATCAGGGTTCGAAGGATATATATCCGGGATATACAGGGTGTTTCAGTTAAAAGTCCCCGGGCCATTATCTCGAAAAATAATAATATTTTATTTTTGTAAATGGAGGATGATAGATACCAAAGGAGGCATTAAATAACTAGTTAGAATTTTTCCTCTACGGTTCACAGAGATGGCGCTGCGATGCAAAATTATTTTTCGATGGCTGGAACCTTGAAACATGATTCATGTGATTAAAGGGATAATTTATGAATAATTTTGACGGTATAGAGAATTTCGAAAAAACCAGCTATGTTTAACTGAAACACCCTGTATATCATGATATATATCACGATATATATCCGATATTTAAAGGACTGATATATATCAATGATATTTATTTATTTTTTTCGCAAGATGATGCATTTTGCAATTTTAATCAAATCGATTCACATTATTATTCAATAATATTATACTAAATATACCTAAAATTAAAATGCTACCTTTGTTTACATTGCCATTCGTGTCGCGAGCCGCATTTCTGTTGTCCTGTCCTAGATCAGTGGAACAAATACGTTTTTCTTAGTGGGGGTTCATAATAATAATGTTTTGCATCATCTGCGTCTGAAGATGATATTCATTCCGTTAATTTTGTTCTTATTTTTTATTGCTTTTTACATTTTGACATTTCAACTATTTTTATATATTTTTTTAAGAAATCTATTTTTGTTTTTTATTCCATTAAATAATAATTATTGTTATGTTTATGTTATGTTTTTGTTTATTATAATATAAAATAAAAATATGCTTTTAGTTGGCAATTTTGTTGATCAGAATAAAAAAAACGAAAAAAAAAAAAATAAATATCAAAATTTTGATATACCGGGTGACCACGAAATGACGCCCTTATATCTTCTTTGTTTTACAAGATATTAATTTGAAATTTGGACACGTCAAATAACGGTTAAATATGCATTATTTCAACGGTTTTATCACTTTCCGTCGCTTCCGGTTTCACCGGAAATGGCACTAACTTTCGTTTTTTAAATGGAACACCCTGTATATTTTTACATTTTCGGATTCAGGAGGTCATTTTGAATACAGTTAAGGCATATTGAGATAAAAATATTATTGACAGACATTTTTATGAGCAAATTTAATTTTTGATCTAGGCGGCCGTGACCCCAAAAAAATGTTTTGTTTTGCTTCAATAATTAATCAAAAAATACAATTATTATATTATGTCGTATGACATTTGTGTTATAAGATCTTAAACATTTCGGAAATCGTTTTTCCAGAATAACTCATTTTTTTTAAATGGCACCATGGTGACTCACTATATTATTTTAATAGAGCATTTCATTACCGATAATTTGGTACCAAACACTTCATTATTTGTTCATATTATAATACATAAAAATTACATTCAACAAGATATAAATGAAAATAAAAATATTTAACACTGAATTTCTATCAAATACTAGGTGCCTTTGAAATGTAACGAAAGAAACAAATGAATAGTTTGACAGCTCAAATGATATTTAAATCTGAGCATCAGGTATTATTTTGCTGCGTATTAAAATCACAAAGTGACAAAGTGGATATATGCTGTTGATATACGGGGAAAGCCACAGAAATAGTCTGGATGATTTATATGCAGAACGCTATCCACTAAGAAAGTGTAGAACGGGAGCTGAAACAAGAGAGAAGTAGCTCAAGAACACCACTTTGTCACTTTGTGAATAAACCATAATTTTTTAATAATACCTGATTCCCATAGATTTAAATATCATTTGACATTTGAGCTATGAAACTATTCATTTGTCATTTCCGGTGAAACCGGAAGCGACAGAAAGTGATAATATGGTTGAAATAATGCATATTTAACCGTTATTTGACGTGTCCAAATTTGAAATTTATATCCTGTAAAACAAAGAAGATATAAGGGCGAGCCTCATTTCGTGGTCACCCGGTATATCGGATATATATATCAAAATTTTGATATTTATATAAATATGATATTTTCGAACCCTGTTTCTAATGGAACATAACTTCCAATGGCGCTACGGTAATGTAACTGTCTTAGCACTGTTGGCTTAATGTGAATTTAAATTTTTATTTCGCGTTTTTTATTTTTTTAAATCCGTAGAGAATGGCGTAGTAATCATGCAATGACGTGGGTCAACGGCGGATCACGTGGCAGCTAACGTGTTAACCATAACCATGCTAATATAGTAGAGTCGCGATTTAGTGAACTAATTCCGGCAAAGCGATTGCACTATTTCGGTGGTGTTCACTTTTGAGAGGTTTGAAATTAAGAGCACCTATTCAAAGAAATAATGTTTAATCTGCAAAAAATAACAGTACTATGTATGTACACTGTACAGTGTTATAATTTTGTTTGTTACTCATTTTAATCAGAATTTACGAGTTAATTGTAGAGATTAAAAAAAAATGTTTTATACAGAAGTTACAGGGTAGTTACCAAATTTTTATTTGGCAGTAATAAAAAACAATTGTTTGCCGATTTTTTCAGATATGGACATAACCTATATTTTTTTAAATGGAACACCCTACACCCTAAATATTTTTATCCAGTTAGATTTGTTTTTTTTTTTATTACACTGATATAGCATACTTGATACTTTTATACAGGATGTTTTGAATTAATAATCAAAAATAAAAAGATTGTAGGTAAGCCTTCCTACTAGGGTTCAAACATTTTGCGTTAGCAAAGAGGGCCGTGGATGAAAACAATAGGAACAGTTATTGTTTTGATATTGTTTTCATCCACGGCCCTCTTTGCTAATGCAAAAAGTATAAAATCTAGTAGGGATACTTACCTACAATGTAGAGATGCGCCGAGTACTCGGCTAGGCCGAGCTCTCGGTCTAATTTTGACTATTTGGCCGAGCTTTGTATTACTCGTCGAGCATCAGCCGAGCTACTCGGCCATTTTATAATGTTGAAACAGCTGATTTTTTCTTCAGGATTCAAAGTTTTTAAAATTAATTTTTTTCTCTGCAATTAAGTACAATAAAATAAATAAAATAGTAGTCATTGTCAAGTGTTTATTAAAAAACATTCTTATAATAAAAAAAAAACTAAAAATAGATATCAAAATTAAACAAAACACAGCCGTTTCTAATGACTGTTTTACACTAGGTTTTACATTAACAATTTATTCATGAAAAAATTCAATTTATTCATGAATAAATTTAATTTATTCATGAATAAATTCATGAAGTAGCTTCATGAAGAACTTTTACTGATATAAAACACCAACTTGGACGTTCAATAAGTTCACCAATTTATTCATGAATTTCTTCACGAATTAGAACTTGTTCTATTTTTTCGTTAAGTTACGTTGAATTACAGGACTACCAACAACCAATTTTTAGCAGAGTCAGCATAAACATTTGAAATGTTAAGTTGGATTAATTTATTTTGTTGTTGACGTTTTATTTCACTGAGCTAGGATAACTGAAATTAAAATGAGTGTCGGCGAAAAGTGTTTTGAAAACCTTAAATATTTTGAGATCCGTCAAACTTCAAATTGGTAATTGGTACAATTGCTTCAGTGACAGTATTGTAAAATAAATTCATGAATTTCTTCACAAGTGTTATGACTGTTTTACATTAACAATTTATTCATGAATAAATTCATGAAGTCGCTTCATGAAGAACTTTTACTAACGTAAAACACCAACTTGGACGTTCAATAAATTCACCAATTTATTCATGAATTTCTTCACGAATTAGAACTTGTTCTATTTTTTCGTGAAGTTACCTTGAATTACAGGACTACCAACATCAAATTTTTAGCAGAATAAGCATAAACACTTGAAAAAGTTAGGTTGGATTCATTTATTTTGTTGTTGACGTTTTATTTCACTGAGCTAGGAGAACTGAAATTAAAATGAGTGTGTAAAGGTCGCCGAAAAGTGTTTTGAAAACCTCAAATATTTTGGGATCCGTCAAATTTCAAATTGGTACAATTGCTTCAGAGACTGTATTGTCAAATTAATTCATGAATGTCTTCACAAGTGTAAAACAAAATCAGTTCTACAAGAAATTGGAGAATTAATTCATGGATTTCTTCATGAATTTATTGATAAAGAAATTGTTAATGTAAAACCCACATAAAACAAAAACAGTTCTACAAGAAATTGAAGAATTAAATTCATGAATTTTTTCATGAATTTATTGATAAAAAAATTGTTAATGTAAAACCCACATAAAAGGAACTGAATAACAAATAATACTGATCAAATCCCGAACGAAAATAACAAAAAAAATTAAAACTATACAAATTAGTAACAGTTGGAACTTGGTTCAGAATATGACCCAAGTAGCTCAGTACTCGCTTTCAGCATTTGGCCAAGAGCTCGGTACTTGGCTTTTTTTAAAAAGTAGGTCTTGGTGCATCTCTACTACAATGTTCTTGTTTTTGATTAATAATTCAAAACTTCCTGATTAAAACTATCTAGTATGCTTATACAGTGTATTACGGCTAGAAATTGAATAATAGAAATGGGCGAGTGAACAACAACAAAAATTACGAAAAATATGCAGCATAATAATACCTGATTCTCATAGATTTAAATATCATTTGACATTTGAGCTGTCAAACTATTCATTTGTTCCTTTCGTTACGTTTCAAAGGCACCTATTTGATAGAGATTCAGTGTTAAATATTATGAGTTTATTTTCATTTATATCTTGTTGAATGTAATTTTTATGTATTATAATATTAACAAATAATGAAGTGTTTGGTACCAAGTTATCGGTAATGAAATGCTTTATTAAAATTACATAGTGAGTCACCATGGTGCCATTTAAAAAAAATAGTTATTCTGGAAAAACGATTTCCGAAATGTATAAGATCTTATAACACAAATGTCATACGACATATCATAATTGTATTTTTTGATTAATTACTGAAGCAAAACAAAACATTTTTTTGAGGTCACGGTCGCCTAGATCAAAAATTAAATTTGCTCATAAAAATGTCTGTCAATAATATTTAATAATGACCTCCTGAATCCAAAAATGTAAAAATATAAGGGTGTTCCATTTAAAAAATCGAAAGTTAGTATAATTTCCGGTCAAAGTGATAAAATGGTTTAAATAATGCATACTTAACCGTTATTTGACGTGCCCAAATTTGAAATTTATATCTTGTAAAACAAAGAAGATATAAGGGCGAGCGTCATTTCGTGGTCACCCGGTATATTTTTAGATATTTTTTTACATAATAATAATAATAATAATAATAATAATCTTTATTGGTCTTGCGCACTATATACATAGATAAGACAAGTCAAAGAGAAATAAAAGAGAATTTACAATACTTTGCATGTATAACAACCATTTTTCAATTACGTATAAATAATTTAACATACAACAATTACAAGTTTTACAAACATACATAGTAGTCCGGCAGCCACGGGGTAAAACCCAACAATTTCGTATTAAGTTTTTTTCAAAACGGATTTGGGGTCTAAGGGTCTCCTAGTTTTGAAATCCAAGTGATGACAAAGCGTCATCCTTGAGCAACTCCAGATACGGGGTGTCCGATAAGTGATACGGGGTGTCCGATAAGTAAGTAGGTGAAATATCACTCTTTAAATTATTTGTAAATTTTTCGTAAATAAACGAGTTTCTTACAAATGGTTTGCTTCTTAATAAGATTTATATAAAATTAAAACAAAAAATTTTAAATACAGGGTATTCCAAAAGTATATTATATTTATATATTAGACTTCACCATTTTCTGAATCGATTTCATTATTGGAAAGTGAACATTCGTCTTCTTCGCTCAAAATTTTCAACAATAACCTGGGTTAGTATAGCGATCATTTCTTTTAGTAATTCCAGTTAAATATACATTTTTAACCACCTCAAAAGCGGCAGACTTTTTGTACCTCATCAGCTCATCATACGTGCATGATATTTTAAATTGGTTCAAAATATTCACTAGTTCTTTTGAAAATCTAGACTTAACGCCTACACCTATTTGAAGATTTGTAAATTTATTAGATAAAGTCGATGAGACGATACTCCCAATTTAAAGTGCCTGTTAAGTTTTGTCCAATTTAGGTGATAGCGATTCGCAAAATTTTAATAGAGTTTTACTGCAATCCGCTAACACTGTTTCGTATTTTACATGTAACTTATATTTCTCGCTTCGGTAAGAGCATTTCCTGGCGATAAACATATTTTTAAATGACTTTTTGATGTGTATATAGACACGCAGCTTCTGTGACATAGAATATAAAAATCCTTATCACTACTGGTCTTCTCTTCAAGTTTTTCAAATTTTTGATCTTCATACACTTTATTGCACTTTATAATAGTTTTTATGCGCTGGGCACCAGCAACGGAAGCCAAAAACGTATACAATCATCTTATTATTTATCAAAAAGTCATTTACAAATATGTTTATCGCCAGGGAATGCTCTTACCGAAGCGGGAACTTCAACTACAAAAATAAAGAGGTGGTCAGAAGTGCCAAATTTCAATTTTAAAAATGACTGCCTGTATTGTGAACAAAAGTGCGAAGTGGAAAAGAATAAAAAGAACCCTCATCGATGGTGACCTTCCTTTCAATTCCGAGCTTTAGAATACAAGGTAAAGAACATTTCAAACAAGGAAGCCATTTTGCAAACGTGCGTGGAAAGAAACGATACCTGGGCTGCTGAAACGAGATTAATATTAGCTGGCTGTGTGACAGACCTACCAGCTTTAGATGCCAGATACCATATGGACTGTCGTAATAAATTCATGGGTCAAAACGCTGTGCTCTCAGCAAAACGACAGTCTAGTCAGGACACCGAGGAAGAAGATATTCCTTATGAGGAAACAGTAAAAGAAATATTGGCCGATAAAGAAAGAATTTGGAATTCGATAGATATAAACAATATATACTCGGATCGCGGAGGACAAACTTACTCGAGGTATTTTAATTAAAGCCCTCAAGAAACAGTTTGATGAACTGATAGTACTTTCTGCCCCAGGATATGCAAATATAATAACATTCCCTAACAAAGTCGCGGCGACCTTAAGCATTGGGTAAATAATAATAAGGAGGCGCAACTGTCAAGATTTCGAGATTTTGGTGTTGTATTTTTTTGCCAATTACTACAGAATTATCTACAATACTTAGGGCTATGCAGCCGAATTACAAATACCTTCCAGTAGCACTAAAAATTGATGACAATCCTGAAGCTATTGCCGAAAAAATACAATACTAAAATCTCGAAACCTTGACAGTTGCGTCTCTTTATATTATTTCTTTACTCAATGCCTTAAGAATAAATCGTGTTGAGGATGACGCTGGTGATATTGAGACTACATTGGCAAAATAACAAAAGAAATAAAACGCGAAATTGCTGATGTAAAGAGAAATATAAGTTACATGTAAAATACGAAACAGTGTTAGCGGATTGCAGTAAAACTCTATTAAAATTTTGCGAATCGCTATCACCTAAATTGGACAAAACTTAACAGGCACTTTAAATTGGGAGTATCGTCTCATCGACTTTATCTAATAAATTTACAAATCTTCAAATAGGTGTAGGCGTTAAGTCTAGATTTTCAAAAGAACTAGTGAATATTTTGAACCAATTTAAAATATCATGCACGTATGATGAGCTGATGAGGTACAAAAAGTCTGCCGCTTTTGAGGTGGTTAAAAATGTATATTTAACTGGAATTACTAAAAGAAATGATCGCTATACTAACCCAGGTTATTGTTGAAAATTTTGAGCGAAGAAGACGAATGTTCACTTTCCAATAATGAAAATCGATTCAGAAAATGGTGAAGTCTAACATATATAAATATAATATACTTTTGGAATACCCTGTATTTAAAATTTTTTGTTTTAATTTTATATAAACCTTATTATGAGAAGCAAACCATTTGTAAGAAACTCGTTTATTTACGAAAAATTTACAAATAATTTAAAGAGTGATATTTCACCTACTTACTTATCGGACACCCCGTATCTGGAGTTGCTCAAGGATGACGCTTTGTCATCACTTGGATTTCAAAACTAGGAGACCCTTAGACCCCAAATCCGTTTTGAAAAAAACTTAATACGAAATTGTTGGGTTATACCCCGTGGCTGCCGGACTACCCTGTATATCTCAAGTTGCTCAAAGATGCCAGCTTGTCATCAGTCGGATATGGTAAATAGACATATAAATCTATGAGAATCCGTTAAAAAAAAAACTTAATACGAAAATTTTCACTTCAGGGAAAAAACACGGTTCCGCTGCCGGACTATAGAGAACAAAAAATATATAAACTATAGAGACACTTATTTAAAATAATACATGAAGCTATTTTTTATTTTACATATTATCATCTAGATATTCTTTAACAGTATAATAGCACTTACTTAATAACATATTTCTAACTGCTAGTTTAAAAGCGGTGTGACTATGTTTGATGCGGATATCGTTTGGTAACTTATTGAATAATACATATATGATGTGTGTTCATCCCATAATAGCTTCGAGTCTAAATAAAGTCCAAGGAATTTAGTGAATACTGGGATACTTACTTCATCCATGTTTCGTAAACCAAATATCATTTGCTCTGATTTTGAGGTATTTAAATTTAGTCTGTTCGCGAGGAACCAGTTTTGTATATTTGACTGTGTCACTGACATCATTAAGCAATTTCTCTAGGTCTCCGTTTGTATCTGTTAGGTTAGTATCATCAGCAAATAGGATACACTGTATTGGGTCTACAGAATTAGGAAGATCATTTATGTATATGAGGAATAAAATTGTCCACAAGATGGACCCTTGCGGAACACCATGTTTGACTGGTAATAGTTTAGAGTTAGTTCTATTATAGCTGACATATTGTTGGTGACCAGACAGGTATGATTTTAATAATAATATGCTTTCTGGAGTGAAACCATAATAATTGAGTTTACCTAGGAGTATGTCATGAGACAGACAGTTCGTTCCTGAAACCATACTGGTAGAGTTAAAAAGAGTATTAGTTTCTAAATAATTAGATAGCGATTTTTAAGATAATCTCATAAATTTTGGCAAAATAAGGGATTACTGAAATTGGCCTATGATTAGAAGGATCATGAATATTGTTTTTTTATAAATTGGTACGACCTTGGAAGTTTTCAAGCAGTTGGAAAATATATTCTCCATTATGCACATATTAATTAATTCAGTCAATGGAAATATTATGTTGCCTCCAGTACTTCCTGATATGTTACTTTAGAGAAGGTGAATTGATGTTCTGTAACGGTTTCCATAAAATCTGAGTACCTACGTTACGTTGACTGTATGCAAAACAAAATACTCATTAAATTCATCAGAAGATATTTTATCTGTAAGATTCTTTTGTCTATTTTTATTACTATTAATAATTTTCCACATCTCTTGTTTGCGGGTTACTATGGCTATTTAAAAATTTTTCGTGGGATGAGGTTTTAGCAGCATTAATCTCGACACTATATACAGACCTATAACTGTTATATATGAGTTTATTAGCCCTAGTAGGGTTGCTTTTATAAAAGTCGTGGAGAAAATACACACGATCTCGCATCCGCCGAAGATCATCATTGAACCAATTTAATTTGAAAGTATTTGAGTCGTTTACCATACGTGTCTTAGGAAGACATGTTTCTATCGCATCTTTGATCACACTGACAAAAGTTGTGAACTTTACTTCCGTTTCAATTGTATTGTTATCTATAAAACCCCAATTTCGATTTGCTAAGAAGTTATTTAAAGCTGAGACCCTGTTCAATTACAGGTCTATAGGTTGTTCTCTTTGACGATCTTACAAAAATGGATTTCTTTTTATGGGGATACGTGAAGGAAATTGTTAAGAGACACACCAACAACAGTACAAAATATGAAGGAAAGAATAATAACTGCCTTTAGATCTATCACACCGGCAGTTTTAGGAACAGTGGGAACCTCATTTCAAAAGCGCATAGAGATGTGTGTCAATGAAAATCGACAACATGTGGAATATTTATTATAATTTTTTCTACCGAGTTATTTGAAGAAACCTCTTTTTTAAGTTTATTTTTGAATTTTGTAATTATTGCTTAATAAAACGAAATTGGTTGAAATTAGCCATAGGGAAGTACTTACAAAAAATGTTCGTTTTTCATTTCTACATCACATCGTTGAAAAATATACAGGGTGTTCCATTTGAAAAAATTGAGAAAATTCAATTTAAAAAGTTCTTAATTGGAAAATAATTTTTGGCCACCCTGTACAGTTTTAGGAAATGAAAATGATTCAAAAACATTAATTAGATGTCTCGTAACTGATATTCACACAAGTTTTTCTTAAAACCCATAATTGTGACTGGTGATTTTTTTAATATCCATCTGCAGATTGCATTATTTCAACAAAAAAATTCATTTCATCCGTGGTTGGGAGATATTCAATGCTAATATAGGAATGAATAGAGCCTAGAAAGAGGGTTCAAAAAATGTACTGATATACATAGCATTCCATTTAAAAAAAAGGCACTTGGTCCTGTAATTTCGTCTTGGCTCGCCCTGTATGTTCGAAAATAATTTCCAGTTATAGACTTTTTTATCTAGTTTACTTGCAATTTTTTAAAAAATTTCTAGCTATCGTAGAACTCGATATATCGAGGTCAGACGCACTATTGCCCCACCCTGTACAGTAGCATAAGAAACATTTTATCTCCCTGGCAGCATGGGTTTATGAAAAGAGGTCGACTACAACTAACCTTGCTTGCTTCACTGAATTTACTGTTGAAATATTAGACAACAGAGGACAGGTGGATGTTGTTTATGCTGACATACAAAAAGCATTCGATCAAATTGACCATCATGTCTTACTTAATAAACTTGATAAAATTGGTATCAGTTCAAACCTGTAAAATTGTTTAAATCTTATCTTTTCAATAGGCAGCTATTATATGTCTTTTATAATGGTTTCAAATCCAATTTGTTTTCATCCACATCTGGGTCCCACAAGGGTCAAACCTTGGGCCTCTGCTTTTTTTGATATTTATTGACGACTTAATTACAATACTGGAATGTAACGGGTTGATGTTTACTGATGATCTAAAAATTTATTCCTCTGTCTCTAACATAGATGATTGTCATAACTTACAAAAAAATCTAGAGAAAGTGAATCATTGGTGTAGGTTAAGTAAACTGAATCTGAATATTTCAAAATGCAAAATAGTTACTTTCACTCGTAAAGTTACACCATTGATATACAACTATACAATTAATGATGAAGTTGTTACAAGATGTGAAGTGATTAAAGATCTTGGTATATACTTTGATTCTTCACTTTCTTTTTGTACACATGTTGATCATGTATGCAAGTCTGCGTTGAAATTTTTGGGTTTCATTATACGCAATTCGCAAACCTTCAATAGCATAGAATGTCTGAAAACCCTTTACTTTGCATTTGTTCGTTCCAGATTTGAATATGGATCATTAATATGGCATCCAACATATAATTGCTATAAAACTAGATTGGAATGTATCCAGCGTAAATTTATTAAGTTTCTGTCCTATAGAGTTGACCATACGTATCCACTCCAAGGTGCAGACCATAATGTGATGTTGAATAGATTTGATTTACTTTCTCTCAATACTAGAAGAGTGAATGTATCACTAACATTTTTATATAAATTGATTCACGGTCATATTGATTGTCCTGATCAGTGCCGGCGCTAGGTAAAATTTTGTTACAAGCGGCATCGAATATCGGCGCCCATAGCGAGCGAAAAAATGCAAAAGGAGCGAGGCCTACGATTTTGTTAGTTTCATATGACACATCAAATAAAAGGTTTTTGCGTAGGTTTTTCTATGAAACCATTGAGAGGTATGATGTGTGACAAAATAAGAGGTATACATTTTTTTTTAGTTTTCATTAGTGTCAAATTTTAAATTTAACTTGGTCAGGCAGGAATCAACTCGATTTTGTTAAGTTTCACATTCATCGTAAAAATTTAATTTAGGGACGTGACGTTTGTTATAAAAATTGGTGGAAACGGATTGAAATGAATGGGTAAACAAAATATATATTGTATTTTATTGTTTACAGAGAACTACATATAATTACAGGACATGACCAGATACAATCTCAAAACGAAAAAGAAAATAATACTTCTTTGGCTTATGCTGTTATATCAAACAAGAAACAAAACAAAAATAAATAAAAGTTAAAGAAACACCTTTCTTGACTTTTTCCGCGCAAATTCAGTAATATAGTCATTCATATTGATTTCGTTTAAAATATCGCCTTCACTTATGGCCAAAATGGCTAACCCATCTACCTAGGCGTTCTTGGGATATTGTTGATCTTGCAAGTATGTTTTGTCATTGAGTAAACAAATAACATAAAGAGGCGCAACTGTCATGGGGCCGAGATTTTAGTGTTGTATTTTTTTGCCAATAACTACAGAATTATCTACAATATTTAGGGCTATGCAACCGAATTAAAAATACCTTCCCGTAGCACTAAAAATAGTAAAAATTGATAACAATCCTGAAGCTATTGGCAAAATAGTATATTAAAGTATAAGTGGATATTAAGGTCTTTAAAACACGTGCGATTTTAGAGAGTGTTTTAAAGACCAGTTATCCACGAATACTTTATGCCATTTTTTTTATTGGTACACTTTGAAATCATAAATAATTACTACAAAAAATGGAAATAAGAATTAATAATGTAATAGAGCAAGAGCCCGCGACGGCCAGACCTTCCTTATTTTATAAAAGCTGAAAGTTTCTCTGCGCATGTCCCCAACACAGGTAGGAACAATCAGCGACTATGAAATTTGGATCATCGTGGCTTTGGCAGGTAACAGGTAACAAAGGTGTACAAAATTAATTCCCAAAATCGTGAAAGTATAAAGCGTAATTTTTTTATATTTTATTCGGGATAATATTAGAAATCACGTCATCCATAGCCAGACACTTGGTATCGTGGCAACCCCGTGCCAGACACCCTTATGCTTTAATAAATTGTAATTGTACTTACGTTATAGTATAAAATCTGAATTTTATATATGTTACTTGGGGAACTATCAGAAGATGTTTTCTTGGTAGCCAGACAGTTTCGATAGTTCTTACATCTTGCCAGACAAGTTGAAAGTCTGCCGTAGGTGCGAGCGCAAGGCAATATACATACCAGCGGGTGCGAGTGAGATAGTGAGTTAGATCTATTGCGATCTTTTGCTGCGCATCTGTCATTTTACTCTGTATTATGTGTTGAACTATTATACGTACATTATACGTTTTACTATTTGTTATGTTACTATTTAATTATGTAGAATTATTTATGACTAAAAAATAAATTTTCAAAATTTTCATGTTAATAAATCAATAAAAAGTAAATCTAATAAATTAATAAATAATGTTCTAGAGTTTTATGAACTTTCTTTTTAAAATTTAATTTAAATCACGATATTTCATTAAAATTTTATTATTTATTATGACTATAGGAGAAAACAATTATTTCAGTAGTAAGAAGTCCAATGAAAAAATAAGTTTATTACATGCATACCCATCGTATACAAAATAAAAAAAATATGGTTTTATTAGATGTATTATTGGATACTTAATGATTTTAATAATTTTCATCGTTGTCGTCGCTATCTTCATTATCTTCGTCACTACTCCTCCAGTCCGTGGCCTGATCGTTTTCAATATTGCCTTCTCCGTCAGCTTCTGTAAAAATTTAACCAAGTTAATACAATTATGAATAGCTACAAATTTATGTATAATAATTTGAAGTAATAATTACATACCTGATGGAGTTTGTAGAGAATCACTGACATAATTTGGCAACTGATCCCCTTCAAACCATTTAAAATGATATTGATCATTTTCCTGTACCCAACCATTATTTTCTGGTTGATATGTGGTTGGATTTTTCAGGTGAGCATTGTTCCAAATAGCACATATATAGTTTGCTCGCAGAAATTGTTGTAAAAGCTCGCTTTTACAGGGTGGTAGACTACTAGCATCGAAATTTCGCATTTTTTTTCGGTCAAAAGCTTCGTTCACATCTGAGACCGTGTACGAATCGATGAACATTTGAAGTCGAGCAGCATCAACATTTATTTCACCAACATTGTATACATTGCATATAAATCTTTGTATAATATTAAAGATGTTTTGTTGTTCGTCACTATTTTGAAATAATTCGCTGTCACCGAGCTTCATGAGCGCTTTTTGATATTCTTCTTTTTTTTAAAATATTTTGTAAGGTTTTAATTTTCCTTTCCTAAAAAATGCAGGATTGTAATCACATCCTGTGATTGCATGAAATCCAGGCAAGCTTTTACAAATAGATTCTCCTAACTCTGCGTGTATCTTTGTTAGGTCCACATACCTCAAGTTATTTCCAGTACCAGTAAGCATCCAAACTAACGAATCATTTTGTAGGTGGTGTATATGACCAAGCATTATAGCAGCAATATCAGTGTCGACACTTCTGATCACTATATTTGCTTGATAGTTGATGTTACACGCATGATATATTATCTTGGTATCTACTTCTTCATGTTCTGGGCATGACAACCCTTCAACAACACTTGATACAACGCTGTTGGAATTATTAACAACGAAAGAATGACACTTCCTGAAATTTATGTGTATGATTTTGTCACCAATAAATGGTACCATTTCATTAGTAGCCCAATGTAAAATAAAAAAATCAACAAGAGCTTCTTTAAAGTTTGAATTTCTTAATTCTTTTGTGAAATCACTTGGTCGAATTTGATCCGATCCAGTTATGGTGTACTCCAATTGTGCAGATTCAAATCGTTGGGAATGTTCGTAACCTTTGATCGATGGTGTAAAGTACTGATCAAATATCACGTCAATTCTGAACGCTTGCAATTGGGTAACCATTTGCAACATTTTTTTGGATATACTTCCAAATTTTTTTGGAACATTTTTCATCGTATGCAATAAAAAAAAACCATCAATTATTAGTACATCGATATGATGTGGTGGCTCATGCTGGACCTCTTTCTCTAAGCATTTCATTAAGGCAGATTTATTGGTCTTGCAAATAGTGCCATCTAAATGGCACATGGACAGTGGCACTGAGGTAATTGGGTAAGATAAAATTTTCGAAATGTCTACATTATAATCCATCGAAATTCCCAGCATACGTCCAAATAAATCTCGTTGAATTTTAATTTCTTGAATTTTACCACCTACTTTAACTTTCTTCTTTTTTTCATAATCTTTGGAAAAATTGTCAATCGATGTTTTTTTAATAGCTTTTTCAAATCTACTAATATCTGATAGACATTCGAGAATGAACTTTTTACGTTGACAATCTCCATTGTTTTCAATATATAGAAGGAATAATTCTACTGGTGGTGATGCAGATTTTCCAGATGAAATATTAATTAACTGGTCTTTCGGCACTTCCAAACTGAAGGGATTAATAAATTGATCGAAGGTGGTAATAAATTTTTGCAGTTGCTTGGTATTCTTCCGGATGTTATGAAGATTCAACTCTGCTGAAACATCTTGGTGAGATTGTAGTCCGAGTTCCAGATAAACTTGACTTATTATCGTAGATCTTACATCGTGGTTTCGAGCCCACCGTTGACGTGCCGAAATTGAATTTGTGAAGTGTATAACACCTGTGAGCCTTCTAGCAGCATCTGCATTTATAGTTTGCTCTAATACCAGGTCAATAGGTTGTCTTGAAAACGGCTTGGTGGTCCTTTTAATACCAAAGCAACCTTCTTTGAATCCTTTATATAAATCAGGATGAGTTTCTGCAATTTTCAGCAAATTATCATAATATTTTACGGTCCACCGAGCATAATTTTGCTGATTGCATATAAAAAATATATTTGTAGTTTTAGGCAATACTGATTTAAAAAGTTCGAAATCTCCGGTACGAATGCTTCGTGATAGGCTCAAGTAATGATGTATAAGATTAATGTAAATCAAATAAAATTGTGGAGTTTTACCATGATCGCCATTGAGACTTTGTTGCTTGTAAATACCGTAATTATTTATCAATTCCTTCAGATCTTCATTTTCTATGTGAAATGATGATATTTCACAGTTTTGTAGTCTTTGTACTTCCTCTATCACATCATCCGTTAATGTTGTATTATTATTTTGTAGAAATGATTTAAAATGTAGTATTTCCAATCCTAATGCTACCAAAGGATGTAATCTTTTGCAGCGATTAAAATGTTTTCCATCAAGAAATCCATTCACTGAACCATTTGCCAGCAAATTACTATCAACCATAACATTTGTTAAGCCACAATCACTTATCACTTTACCGATTGCTTTAAAATAAGCCATCATTATGTGAAACGGTCCTAAATGTATGAATAAATTATCAAATCTAGGTTTTTCCGTGGCTTGTATTTGGAAAGCCACTTTTGCGATCGCAAGATCGTATGTAACCTGTATGTAAGGTTGATGTAAATCTTCAGCTATTTTCTTACTTTGTTGCATAGTTTCCAAAACTATAGATGTACTGGTTGGTGATGCATTGATTGGAGTTAAATAAGAAATATGTTGTTGCGGGCTATCATTATCATAAATCCGGCTATTAAAACCAACCCACATAGGAACATCAGGTAATTCCAAAGCATGACTAATCATCCATATATTGTCTATTTCAGTATACAATTGCGAGTTTGTAGAGTGTATACTTTCCGTTTCGTCAACCGTTAATTGCAGATCACTTGTCATTTTTGGTTTTTTAGGATACGGAAGTTCTTCTGAAGATATGGCTTCAAAAGTTCTTCTTCTTCTTTTGTTTTTATGTGGTGAATTTCTTTCATTATTTGGAATTGGCGCTTCGAATATTTTAGATTCTTTAGTCGTATTTGACTCGATGTTTTGGTAAATAATTCCTACTGTGTCGTGTAGAGTATCTTTTCCACTCGTAGTTTCCACAAAACGGTCAAAATTATCATATGCCACACCAGTAAAAAGTTCAGGTTTCTTTTTAATCTTTTCTGGACATAAACTAGACTTTTCAATAGAAGTATATGTTGTTTCTGTTTCTAATTCTTCAACGCCTTGGTAACTAATACAGTGTCCATATCTATTAATAATGTCAATAATTTTTCTACTGCTTGTTAAGCTTTTTAAAGTCATACCCAACATGATGTGCTTTGACGTCTTCACTTGACCATTATGGACTCCAAAAATTATATCTTGACAATAAGAACGAACTTGACGAACACATTTTAAACTGCTTCTTCGTTTTTTATTACATCCACCAAGAAGGGTAAAGTAAAAGTTAATACTTGTTGTGGTATCGATACTTCTCCTGATATTATTTGTTGTGCTGAAATATTTTTAACCGGTAATTTTTTCTTTTCTATTTGCAGTATTGATTTTCTTAAAATTAATGCAGCTTTTTGTAGAATATTTTCTGCCTGTAAATTTTCAAATATTGTATCGTCTATTGCTTGTAAATAATTAGGTGCTAATATTTTTTTATTACGGATAGTAAAAAATTTAATATCTTTAGAAAATACTTTCATTATTTTTTCTTCTAGATGGTGTGGTGTAAAAGTACCGTTCATTTCAATCGAATTTTCTTCTAAGATTTTCTCCATTGAATCAGTATATAATTCATGTAAATATACCAACAAATAACAGCGCCCTTTCTTGATTACATCTTCCTCTATGATGTTACTTATTTCATCAAAAACAATTCGGTGGTAGTCTCGATAATAATGCCAATCACTTTTACTAGATGTTTTTTTAGATAATGATATTTTATTATTAAAATTTACTCTACACTCAGTGTGATAATATATTTTCGGCCCGGAAAAATTTCTCTTCTTGATCTTCTACATTAGTTATTATACTAGATTTAAATTTGTTTTTGTCAGTTTCATGGAGTGGAAGCATTTTTGATCGTAATTGTTTCTTTTTTCTATTGCAGAATAAACAAACAATTTTATAGTTATCCATACTAGCGTCACTTTCGGTCGGAATATTTACTTCCTGATTTGAATCGTTAGTTTCACTAATTTCTACTTCGGAAATGTCAACATTTTCTTGAGAAGTTGAATTGAAAGTTGGTTGCGATATTGGTAAAGATTCTGTAAGTAAAGACTGTGAATGAGATGGTTCTATTGTCAACTCATGTATCAACGACGTGGCTGGAGATAAATTGTCTGTAGGTATCTCTGTAGGTATACTTGCTGATTTTTCTTTTTCAATGTTTTTTTTTAGAACTAAAATATTTTTTCATGAGTCCTGTGAACGATTTATAACATTCCCTGTGATAACCACTGTCCAAGTATTCACTAGGTAAAATAATGTCTTTATATTTGAGGTTATGTTTTTTTCGGAGTTTCAAAACAGTTTGACATTTTTTTAACGTCTCCTCGGAAAACAATATTATTTTGCCACTACTTTTCTTACAAACAACACAAATTAATACGTCTCCCATGGCGATACTTTATTAAAACCGAATTATATTTATTTCATAAACTGCACAAACAAATAGTAAAACGTATAATGTACGTATAATAGTTCAACACATAATACAGAGTAAAATGACAGATGCGCAGCAAAAGATCGCAATAGACCTAACTCACTATCTCACTCGCACCCGCTTGTATGTATATTGCCTTGCGCTCGCACCTACGGCAGACTTTCAACTTGTCTGGCAAGATGTAAGAACTATCGAAACTGTCTGGCTACCAAGAAAACATCTTCTGATAGTTCCCCAAGTAACATATATAAAATTCAGCTTTTATACTATAACGTAAGTACAATTACAATTTTTTAAAGCATAAGGGTGTCTGGCACGGGGTTGCCACGATACCAAGTGTCTGGCTATGGATGACGTGATTTCTAATATTATCCCGAATAAAATATAAAAAAATTACGCTTTATACTTTCACGATTTTGGGAATTAATTTTGTACACCTTTGTTACCTGTTACCTGCCAAAGCCACGATGATCCAAATTTCATAGTCCCTGATCGTTCCTACCTGTGTTGGGGACATGTGCAGAGAAACTTTCAGCTTTTATAAAATAAGGAAGGTCTGGCCGTCGCGGGCTCTTGGGCTATAAAATACCTTTAGTTGTCAATTGTCATCGAAATGAGAAAAACAAAAATTAATTTGCAATCTGTCATTATAAGATTAATTGTTGTCATCACAGTTAAAGCTTTTGAAACATTTGTCAGTAATATTTTATTTGACGTTGCAAGGTACTTCTGTCAGATCAATAATAAAAAAATTGACATTTACGCTTCACGTTTCTCGGGTTATTGAAGTTGCCATGGTAACTTTAAAACACCCGCGTTTTTTATAGTTGGATTTAAACATTGAGGCGTACTTTAAATAAACAAAATAGGGTACTAATAAAAAAAAAAATAAAATCGGCCCCTTGAGGGTTGCGCCTCTATATTATTTATTTGCGCAATGATTTTGATCAATTTGAGTTTTGACTATTGAGTAATGGATGGCGCCACAACACATAACGATACAATATTTACATAAAAGCATGGATACCGAGAATATATTTCGGCCCAAGTATGCTACAAAATATCAAATTTCGAATTATCGAAAGCAAAATTATCAACACTGAAATATAGATATGTATCTCACATCCCTACCTTATATCACATTTACAAACTTTAAGCTGTTTAACTAAAGTTTTGGTTTTGGCGCCCCAGCCAGGCCGGCGCTCCAAGCGTTCGCTTGTATCGCTTGTACCTTCTGCCGGCGCTGGTCCTGATTTGTTGTGCAAAATAAAATTTAATGTACCAAGATTATCCATAAGGCATTTTAACACATTTAAATTACCTATATGTAAAACAAATATAATGTTAAGGTCTCCTATTAATATTATGTGTGCTAACTATAATGATAATGTTGTGTGTTGTGTGTGTCAATGTTATTGTCCATTATTCTGTTTTTGGGTATTTACTGTTGTATTTGTTATCTTTTGTTTGTATCTGTTTTGTACTTATCCTGTAAATGTTTTTTTTTTACTGTTGGATAAAGAAAGAATAAAAAATAAATAAATGAATAAATTACTTCTCAGACTGGTGGTCTGGTCTGGATGGAGCGTGAGCTAAACTGATCATTTTTGTGCGTTGATATTAATTATTTTATAGCTGTCTGAGTTGAATACTATGACACGTATCCCTACTCAAACTGCGAGACGAATTTATTCTGACACAGTAAAGTGGCTATTTTTGGTCCAATTTTGATCAACTTTTTTTTAGATTATTGCTCATGCAAAACTGCATTTTGTGGCAAATTGATAGAGGTCTATCACAAAAATCAAGGCCTACTTTGCTATTTTTTTGGAGCGAAAATTCGAGAAATCATATTAGCGATTTTTTTACGAGAAAACTAAGTACGCCACTCTGTTCAGCGTCCCCTAAAATGGGTCTGCACCAAATTTCATAAAAAAATAGCTCATGTTAAAAATTTATATTATAGTAAAATTAGTTTATACCCGGAAATGCGTTGTGAACATCAAGTAACTCATGAAACAAGTGAATAAAAGCAACTCATAAACAAATTATTTTATTGAGACGATTATTTGAACATTTCTGGGTATAAATTAATTTTTAAAAGTAATAATATCAATTTTTAACATGCAATATTTTTGGATGAAATTTGGTACAGCCGTTTTAGGGGATGCTGAACACAGTGGTGTACTTAGTTTTCACGTAAAAAAATCGCTATACTCTGTCTGTTCAAGACATAGAAATAGACTCCGCCCCAAAAATGCCCGCTAAATTTGAATGGAATTTCTCTATTGGTCGTATTTATAGAACCCGAATTACAAAGCAACCGTTAGATTTGACTGACAAAAGTCAACACTACAAGTACGTATTAAACTTTTACACATTTTGCAATAGACCAATCAGCTTATGTTATGATTGTCGTGAAACGCATAAACGCCAAAGGTATGAAAAACGCGAATAAATGGGAAGCCGGCTTCACTGTCAATTGTCATACTCGTTTTTGTGAAATTATTAATTTATGTCAGCTGTTTATGTTAATGAATTCAATGAGATTTATTTTATATAAACATATCTTACTCTTTTGTGTAATACGGTACGTATAAAAATTAACCTTATATGTTTTGTGTATAAAGTATGAAGGTACGTAATGCAAACGATTAATAATTGATTAAATGTTAAAACGGTTTTTAAGTTTAAGTTTTCATCGAAATCTGATGGCTAACCAAATAATATATTGAGACGTAATATATCTGTGGCTATCGCAGATTTCATTAATTTCATCGAGTAAAACTGACTATTCCGTACACCGTTCTACGCTACTATGAAATTAATGGGGTGGAGTCTATTTCTATCTCTTCGACAGACAGAGTCAGCTCATAGCGTACTACATGTAGTACATCAGGATTTGAATTTTTTTTAAAGAAAACTGCTTTTTGAATTGAGTTGTCACACATTTTACAGCAATCTGTACCTATGTTCCTTCATTTAAATTAATTGATGCTGCCATCTATTCTTTAGTAGGAAATAAAAACAGCTACAGTTTTTTATTTTGCTAATTTAGAGGTTCTATGCACATCGTATGATAACAGATTTTTTTATTGAGGGTTCCGAGGGAGATACATTTTTTAGTTTTTTGTTTGTGGTTTTCCTGTGTTTTGTGAACACATATTTGGTGGACTTTTGGTTAACAGTTTGATTTTATTTTATGTTTGAAGTTTGTGCTACAGGTAGTACATCGTGATTCAAGTATTACAATATTATCTGACAATCCAACCTCACTTTTTTAACTTTTTTTAGTTATTGCTCTTATTATTAACCATTGTTGGCTTTCGTCTAGAAAAAATGGATCAAAAACGTTCTCTAAATGAAGCAGAATTGTTTTACATTATTAATAAATTACTTTATTTAGGCTTTATACAAGCATAATAACAAAAAACATATCCAATTTGATATACTCACATTGATGTTTCAGTTTATCGGATATTCTTTAATGCATGATAAAAATTGGATTAAAAATTACAAAATCCAAAACGTCAAACTCGACACAAAATTCATTCATTATGGTCACCAACCAAAAAAACGATGTCCCCAAGAAGCTGAAATAACGGCGAAAGACATGTTCTTTCGCCGTTATTTCAGCTCTTCAGGGAGACCAGACCGCGTCAAATACAAATTCTACCTTTATCTTGAAAACTCATACAAAATAAATTTTCTTAGTCTATGAGTACATATTTCTTACCTAACCAAATTTTAGCAATATATTTTAATCTTAGAATCACACTGTACTACATGTAGTACATCTAATATTTTTGAAAAAAATATGTTTATCAATTTTTGACAAGAGACAAAAAAAATTAAAAAAAAATCATTCTGTATGTCCACCAAATTTCAAAATTTTTACTCAAATAGTTAAAATTCATGACTGAAAGGGATATGATTTCTCGAATTTTCGCTCCAAAAAAATAGTAGGCCTTGATTTTTGTGATAGACATCTATCAATTTGCCACAAAATGCAGTTTTCCATGAGCAACAACCTAAAAAAAAGTTTATCAAAATCGGACCAAAAATAGCAACTTTACAGGGATGGACCACAAACAAATGGGTCACACTGTATGTTTAGCTTACATAATGCCATTGGATATTCTTTTCTAACGCTTAAAACGGCTTCACAATAAATTTTTAAAATTGGTTAAAACAGTGTTAGTGATGTCAGTGGACGGGCTGACGTCACTAACGTCGACTGCTTGTCGAACGAATGCTGATAGAATGTCGCGCACGTAACGGTTACAATAATTAGTAACCTACAAAACATGCAGTTTTTAAGATTTTTGGATATTATGTCGCTTTTTCTGCTTGGTTCCTGTACTATCAATTAAATTCTTGTTCAGTGCACTATTAATGAAGTTTTCATTGCCTTGATCTAAGAAAATAAGATGCTTCTTGTTGCTTGGCAATCTAACTTACAATTACGTGATCGGCGTTAATAACGTCTCATAGTTTCGTCGGATCGACAGCACGGTACTAAAATTTAAGAATTTGTATCCGTAAATATTTAACGTAGGTACTTGAAATAAAATAAACTCCATTGTGTTTGTGGCAATTATTTCTAATAAAAACCGTTATATATAAATATTATTTTTTATTTTTTATAACCTCATCCTATCAACAACGGAATCATTGCTTTGGTCGCGGCATAAGTTATTAATATATAAACGGAAAAGAAGCGGTTCAAAAGGCTTGATCTGAAGTAAATTAATGTTAATTAAATTTTACCTGCCTGTTACGTACATTTTCAAATCATATATCACTTAAACTAATATTACCCTGGTGAGAAAAATCATTTCGTTACACCCTTTTTAATACTTATTTTACGACCATCAACAAATGCTATAATTTTTTTAAATTTGGCAAGCATGTTATTATTAGACAAATCGGTTTCCAGATACGAGAGTAAATATTATTTGCTTTCTTCAAATACTCTTTAAATTTTCACACTGACAGACAAATAGATCGATGGAATTGAAAGATTTTACAAAAGTCGATATCATGGGAAATATGAAAATCTCAGGAAATCTCGGAGGATGAAAATACAGCAGAGAAAGTACTTCATTTCAGAATGTTCATGCCGGTTTAAGAACCCTTATGGCTAATAATTTCCTCTATGTAGGGTTACCATAAAGTAATTAATTTAATTTAATTTTAATTTACAAAAAATCCATTACAAAAACTATAATACCAAAGTCACAATTACTAATTTCCACTAATCCTATTTAAAAATGGTAATGGTAAACAGACTATATAATGCACCTAGCTAATTAAACAGCTGTATGTGCAATTATTAACTAAATATAAATAATATGTAAAAATGAACAATATGCTAAATTATTATAATTTTGGATTGTACCTAATGCTAATGCTTAATTACATCTTTAACTTAATCTAACTAAAATTAAAATAACGCTAGACAGATTATTTCATACAATTATGTTTATAGAATATTTATAAATTCAGTATATTTCTCAACAATATAAGCTCTGCATTTTTTACTAATTTTTTTTGATTTTTTATTTTCCTAATACTAATTGGTAGCAAATTGTAAAATTTAGGTCCAAGATAACTCAGAAATCGTTGGTTTATGTCTCTATAGCTCATAGAAATTTTCAAATTGTTTGAGTTTGAAAATTTTTTGTTCAAAAACAAAAATTAATTGTGGTAGAATTACCAGAAAATAAAAACTTTATTTTAAAAATGCAATTGTTACAAAAGCAACATAAAAAATACGCAGATTTGCAAAAACTATTTTAGTATGATTGAGATTAAGTGAAATATCCACTGACTCTGATAAAATGGACGCCTATATGTAATTTAAAAAATTTTTAGGGTCGCAATGTTATTATCGAACAATCATGGGGATCTCCAAAAATTACAAAAGATGGTGTCACTGTTGCCAAAGGAGTAGAACTAAAAGATAAATTCCAAAATATAGGAGCAAGATTAGTACAAGATGTCGCCAATAACACTAACGAAGAAGCTGGAGATGGTACCACAACAGCGACAGTGCTTGCACGGTCTATTGCTAAGGAAGGTTTTGAAAATCTTGGTAAAGGTGCCAATCCTGTAGAAATTCGTAAAGGTAAATTATATTGTATTGTTACTGTCACTTTTGGCTGAATTGCCAAATTTTGTATTAATAACATTGAAGGTTGAAATCATAAAGATATGTCAAAATTTTATGGGAACTGAAACATTTGTGAGAAAATCTAAATTCTAGTAAAAATATTTCTTATCTTGACAAAACATGGCAATTATGTAGAACTAATTTGAATTTGTGGTTATATTTTTTACTTTCAACATAACATATAACCTCAGTAATAAAACTGTCATTCATACCAACAGGATTCAGATTTTCCAAAACCTACCCAATTTAAATAAAGTGTGAATGACATATAGTTGTAAAATAAAATTAGTGGAAATTTGACAAGTGAAAAAGAGTTTCTCAAATTTTTCATTAAAGAAATTTTTTAGAAATGAATTTTACATTTGAAATTTTTAGTACTTTAGCTGCATACTTGCAGTTTGTACAATAGTTATTTCACTAACAAGTGCAGAAAGTGATATTTTTCCGCAAGCGACAAGCAGTCGAGTGCGGAGAAGGCAGTTTCCGCATGAGTTAGGAACTCAGATCAACAAAGAAACAGATAAATACAGCCGTATAAATTACAATTGGCGTGTGTGTAAGGAGGATAACCTCAAAACTATAATGGGAATATTTTGACACACCGCCAAGGTCAGAGGCGTAGACATATAAAAGGGTTAAAGATATAAAAAATAGTAAAATAACTGACATTTTGATGAATTAATTTCAATAAATCAAAGGTAAAATATCTTGACTCAATACGTTATATGAAAGTAGAATTGGTATAAAAAATTATTGGAATAAATAAAACACAATTTGAAGTTCTACATTTAATTAATCTACCTAGTAGTACCAAAATTTAAACGACAAATTTTTAGTAACGCAATAAGGCGAACTGTTAATTCAAATGTAACGTCCAAGGCATTGTATAATATTTTTTTAAAACCAACCAGAAAGTAGCACTTTCTGGCTTATTTTCAGGCCAGAAAATTGCATTTTGTCAAACTGAGGCTGATAAAGCGATGGTTGCTATGGTGAAAGTCGGTAAAACTTTTACAGGCCGCTCACCATAGCAACCGAGTGTTTGTATACTTTAAAACTATAAAATAGGTAAATATTGTCTAAAATAAAGAAAATAGGTAACTTAAAATATTTTGAGGTTTAGTTGACAACGTGACGGGCGTTATCATGGTAGAGATATAAGATGGTATGTCACGGCGCACATTTTGACTACCGCTAGGACTACGTCATCAAGTAGAAATCTTGGCGCGAATTTTAAATATAAAGTAGAATAATTGGATTTTGCTGTTTCTAAATAACATCTAATCTTGAAATTAAGTACAAATTGAAAATCTACGATTTATATATAGCTCGTGCTTATTATCGTAATGTTTACCTGCACTTTTAATTAGAATGTAATTAATATGAAATAAACTTTGAAATTAATCATGATTTTTAATAAATAAAAGTTGCAACATTTCACATTTGTAGACTTTAATTGAAAATAATTTATTCTTTCATTGAATATTAAGAATATTAGATAATGTTTACATAATTGTTCATAATATTCGATGAAAGAATTAATATACAGTTTAAAGTAATGAAGGGATATTCAACAAAGTTGAAATCTACTTACTATTAAAAAGACATGGAAAAACATAATAATAAACTACATAATAAAGCATAATATAACTATTTTTTGAATCCTGTAAATTTTGTGATCTTGTTTGTTTTTCTAGAGTTATCTTGTATTTTTCTGTTGATTTCTTGTAGACGAATTTAAGTTAAGTTCTTGTCCAAACGACACAATGAATAGCATAGCTGGCAAGCATATTTTGCTATATTGTCAAAGATTTGATCCTCTTCAATTTCTCGCCGTGGTTAAAGGAGTCCTCCATGACCTTTGAGCATTTTCAATTAAAACTGATACCACCAGACTAAATTATTAATAAATTCAAATAACCAAAACTTAACATTCTTAAATGTTGTGTAGCAGATTTGACAATTTGTTATTTGACAGTTGAAAGTTCCCACTTTGCAGAAAGCATATAGCTATTTAGTGGCCCTCAACAAGTTTTTCTACTTGCGCAGTACAGTACGAAAATCGAGCCGAGATAAAACTAACCATATTTTATCTCAACCATGGGACGTTATAAAATTTCGAAATGACGATTGCGAATTAAAGGCTAGTTTTCACAGTGCGATCTACTGGGTGGGCAGTTAGCCAGTTGCTGGCCTCCTTACTGGGTAGAGAGCTACTGGACCGTGAATGTACAGGGTGGTCCACGTAAGACTGACCCCCCCCTCTTATCTTGTTAATTCTCAACATATTTGAATTTTTCAAAAAAAGAATCCATTTAATTTTTCTTGTAGTTTTCGATTTTGCTGTCAAAATGAACCTATATGTTTTAAAAATATGAGGCAAAAAAAATTTTTTCCAAATGGAACACCCCATATATTTTTCGATATTTAGATATTACTCATCATTCTGAATACAACGGTATATCAAACTTTTAATTACCATTTTAAATAACCGAGAAAAACCGACACAAACATATTGCAGGATTTCAGTTTTTAAATAAAAAAAATGCTATCATTAACTAACTAAACTTTTATTATATCATAACTAATCATTATATATATTAACTTAATTTATATCAGCGTGTTTTTTCTGTTGAAAATTCCGGCTGTCGAAAAAGAACATTCGTCGGTCCATAGTATATTTTTTATAAAATTGGGATCTCCATTAAACCTTCGTAGCATTTCTTTACAAAATCCTCTGCGGAGTAAATAGTAATTTGGAAAGTTTTTGGCTAGGAAAGATAATATAAGCTTTAAATTTATGTTTCTTCAGAACTCTTAACACACTTGTTTTGGAAGTATTAAAATATTCTGCAGCACTTCGTGAAGATCTGTTGGGGGTCCTCTTGAAAATATAATAGTATATTCAATTCCATTTCATCTGTTAAAACACGATTTTGATAATTGCGTTTTGTAATTGCCAAACTGGTGGTCGCTGAAAAATTATTAGCGATACTTCTAAAAGTTCCCTTATTGGGAATTTGCTTGAGAGGATATTTGCGACGGTACTCTCTTCGAGCTTCGCGTAAATTTCTACGGCATTCTATAGAATAGAATAGAATAGAATAGAATAGAATAATTTATTATCACATTGGATATACATAGTATATATATGAACGTCACATGGTGATTAAAATAGTATAACAATTATTATAAATTACGGCTTTACACAAGACATTATATAATATATAAAACACCAAGATCAAGTGATCTCAATATCTAATTTCTAACCTCAATTTTAAAAACATTACGATGATCTATGTATCACTGTGTATCATACTTCAAATATTCATCTACCGAATAGAACCCATTAACTGCTAAAAAAATTTTTAAACGAATTGAATTTTTTTACGGGCTTTATATTTTTTATTGCCGGTGGCAATTTATTATATAATTTAATCCCTGCATGATATGGAGATTTCGTATATAAGGATGTATTATGACTATTTATTTTTAACATGTATCCATGTCTGGTGTTGTATGAATGGGAATCTGAATGTGTTTCAAATTCAGGTAAATTTTTCTTGACAAATTTAATAGTGTTATATATACAGTAAATTCACTTTTGAACCAAAGCAGTTTGTGAGTGAATAGGAGATAGCAGTAAAGCGAGAGCACTACATATGCGTGACTGCATGTCGATCTCAGAATGTTAGCGCTCTCGCTTTATTCTCTCCTATTCACTCACAAAGTGCTTTGGTTAAAAAGTGAATTTACTGTATATATACAGTGGATGGTTAGAATTTGGTTATGTTTGAAGTGTGGTTTACAAGAATCTCTGGGTGCTATATCAAACAATAGCCTTATAAGTCTCTTTTGCAGGATGAAAACACGGTGTATACTCGAGGCTGCTCCCCAAGCCACAATATTGTAAGAAAGATGTGAATATGCAAGTGCATAATAAACGTTTAACAAAGTTTCAATGTTAAAAGTACTCTTCAGCTGTCTTAACGCAAAGTAGGCATGATTTATCTTATTGCAGACATGCTTAATTTGCAGATCCCAACAAAGGCTACTATCTATCACAGTTTCAAGAAACTTGACTGAAGTTGAGAAATTACCAGTAGGAATTGTTTTAATTAGGGTTTCAGTAGGTGCCCTACGGTGGGAGAAGTATAAGCATTCAGTTTTGTCGATGTTCAAGATGAGTGAGTTGCTGTGACACCAATCTTGGTATAAGAGTAGGATTTCTTGGACTTTATTTTCGAGTTCCACAGAATCTCGCGCTGAAAGCAACATTGACGTATCGTCAGCAAACATTACGACTAGTATATCCTGCATAATTGCAGGCAGGTCATTTACAAATAGCAGAAATATTAGCGGCCCCAGCACGGACCCCTGAGGAACCCCATGATCTAACCTTATAGTTTTCCGATACAGTGCCATAAATTTTAACGTGCAATTTTCTATCTGATAAGTATGATTTAACAAGATTTAACGCTGGCCCTCTAATTCCTAGTCGTTGCAGCTTGAACACCACGAAATCAAGATTAAGGGTGTCAAATGCTTTACTCAAATCAAAGAATAGGCCGATAACATGATTTCTTTTATCAATTTCACCATATACAAACTGCAAAAGCTGAATGGTGGCTGATTCCGTAGATTTATTTTGCTGGAATCCGTGTTGATACATGGTTATAATTTTATATCTGGTCATAAACGCCATGATTCTATTGAATATTATTCTTTCGATTACTTTTGAGATTACACACAAGATAGAAATTGGCCGATAGTTTTCACAATCAAATTCATCTCCTTTCTTGAATATCGGCAATACTGATGCTATTTTAAAAATAGAAGGATATTGACCTTCTTCAAAACATTTGTTGATTAAATGTGTAAGAGGTACAGAGATCATTTCACATGCATACTTCAATGCTTTGGCAGATATTCCGTCAACGCCAGTAGCAGGCTTATCTTTTAATTGTTTTATAGTGTCTATAACTTCTTCAGGTGTTGTGGGCTGTAAGAAAAATGTGTGTTCGATATTTGGGCAGCTAGTGCACACAGTCGAGATATTGCCTTTAAAGTATTCCGACATCTTTTCCGATGCAACATTGGAAAAATAGTTCCCAAAGTGTTCAGCAATAGTTTGAGAATTTGTGGTAGGTATGTTATTTATATTTATTTTTAATATTGTCTGATTTCTAACATTTCTATTGAGCTCTTCATTGACGAGATTCCAGATTTTCCTTGGATATAAATTAATTGCTGTGTTCTTTATTTTATTCAAAAAATATTCTTTTTTTGCTTTTTTTATGTTCTCATTATATTGTATCTTCGTGTCTTTATATTGCTTAGTTAGATTACTATTACCTAGTTGATTAGCTAACCAAAATAGATTTTTTAGATCCTCCCCTTCTTTAATTAGTTCCCCAGTAAGCCAGTTTTTACAAGTGATTTTATTTGAATTATTACTGCAGTGGGTGACTATAGGGCATGATCTGTCAAGGCAATTCATGAACAACTCCACAAAGTTATCAAAAGCATCATCCACATTCCCATTGAGATTGTCCCACCTGGTATTTTCAAGCATGTAATGAAATTTTTTTATATTTTCATCTGAAAAGTGTCTGACGTGATAAAAGATGTTATTGCTAACTTTGGTAGTTTCTATATCTTTACAACAAATGATCTGGGCTAGATGGTCTGCTATACATGGATTAACAGCATAAGCTAAGTATCTTTCCGTTGTTAGGTTCGTGGCTATATAATCAATACAAGTTTTTGATGTTACATTATTTGTGTTTGTTACAATACGCGTGGGTTGCTTATCAAAACACGACATGAGACTGAAACATTCAAATGTATCTTCTAGAATATCTTTTTCTGCGGAATCTTTTAATGAGTCAATGTTAAAATCACCACATAGTATGATAACCGGATTTTGTTTACTGATAAGTTGTAAAATGTGCGATAGATTGCTAAAAAATACATCTAAGTTGCCTGTCGGAGGTCTGTATATGGTGATTATGTTTATTTTGATCTTTTTATAGCATAGCGAAACTGCACATAGCTCTATGTTAGTTTCGGATGTAAAAGTTATTATATACTTAACATTTTTTGGCTGGAGAGTACCCTTAACATTGTTACTTACGTATATGGCTACACCACCATGCTGATGGTTTACTCTGCAAAAGGAACTCGCTAACATAAAGTTTGGGATGGTTAAACTTTTTAATTCAGCTTCGGTGGCCCAATGTTCAGTGATACATAGAACATCTAAATTATATTGTTTTACAAATATTTCAACGTTGGGTAGTTTGTTTCTAAGACATTGAACATTCACATGTCCCACATTTAATTTGGATTCTGGATTTACATTGTGGATTTTATTCATGCTGGTGGTCACTGATTGTTTTATGCTGTTTGCCTGATGAGCGTTGTTGAAAGGGTCTTAGTATGACTTTGGTTGGCCAAATATCAGGATCTAATAGTTCATTCAATTCCATTTCGCTGCTACCCACTTTATAACATTTTTTGCGGAATTTAGACTTTAAGTCATAACAACTAATATCCTTTCCGGGAAGTTTTTGTTTAATATATTCTTGAACGTTTTCAATTGTTATCGTTTCATTTAATCCACCAAGCCAAATCCAGTTTCTTTCCGGGGCAGCTACTAACAGATCATTAAGTTGGCCTTTTCCATAGATTTTTTGTGTTGTGTTGTTTTGTATTGTATTTTTGGGTTTCTTCGTGTGGGACTTGATTACAACTTCGTTATTTTTGTCACTTTTATTAGATGGGGTAGTTTGATTATTCTTTTGAAGCAACTCCGCATAGCTTTTCTTTTGTCCATTATGATTTATTTCCTGAGGAGGGGCAATCTGCAATATTTCTTTGGTTTATGTCATAAATATTTCGCCTCTCATCAATACTGTATACCATGATTAATTTACTAATATGAATAACAAATAGATCTACAACAATTATGACACAAACTACAAAATAAATAAATAGTGGCAACTAACTGTCATTCCAAAAAAACCAAAATAAGCCACTTTAGATCAGCAAACGTATTTTCATACATTTATATTTATTATTTCTCGTAATAGGCCATATCTCGGTTATTTAAAATGGAAATTAAAAATTTGATATACCGTTCTATTCAGACTGATGAGTAATATCTAAATATCCAAAAATATACGGGGTGTTCCATTTGAAAAATAAATTTTTTTTTGCCTCGTATATTTCTAAAACATATAGGTTTTTTGACAGCAAAATCGAAAACTACAAGAAAAATTAAATGGATTCTTTTTTTGAAAAATTCAAATATGTTGAGAATTAACAAGATAAGAGGGGGGTCAGTCTTACGTGGACCACCCTGTACTGACCCGTACCATTTACACGATGCTAGTAAAATAGTGACATGCCAGTAAAAAAATTGCCAGTACAAAGATAAGCTGTCATTTCAACAATGTGGTAAAGCCATTTCTTCCATAATATGTCGCAAAGAGGTCATCCGAATATCTCTATTTTTGTAATCTGGGTTAAACATATCCCACAAATTCTCCTCTTCTCTATTATACAAGTCAACAAACTTAGCGCTTTATTGCTGGTCACTCACTCCACCTTCCCGACATTTTAAATATTTATGTATTGAGTGGCCGAAGAAAAAAGGGAGAACTAACCTAACCTATTTAAAACACATGCATCAACTGTCTACTATGTAATCAGCTACTGACCTTGTGCTTTCACAAGGGCTAGTGGCTGGCCCATTTACATGGTGAGGGAGGGTTAGTGGACAGTGGAAACAACAATATTTGAAGTAGCTGACATGCCAGTAACTGGCCCACTAGTACAGTCAGTAACTCTCCCGTTTTGTTTTCATAAGGTCAGTAACTGGCAGACAGTTACTGACTCAGTCAGCTTGCACGCCAACTCGCACCCTGAAAACTAGCCTTAAAGGTACAATACTGTGCCCATTAAAAAGAAATTGTACATAACACGCCCCAAAAATGCTTTTGCTGGGTTCGCAGGCTTCCAAGATGAGCCGCAGGCCACTCGTTCAGTAAAATGCGGTCTCCGTTGCTGATGTGACTATGTGTCTCGATTCTCCATTATTCATTGACCTGTGAAAAAAAAATACATATGTGCATTATCTAAATTATGTTTGTTAAATTATATGTAGGTATTCAATAAATTATAAACTAAACTGATCAACAAAATAAACGTTACACTGCCAAATTTGCCCTGATTTTGGAACAGAATAAATTTGGATTGCCGCCGCCGATTTAGTTTCTGTTTGAAGTGTTAGCTAGTAAAATCCTTTGTCTACCAGTTCTTGTTTTTACTAAGATTATGTGTTTCACATAAAGTTTCTACAGGGCAGTAAATAAAACAGTGCTAAATTTCTGAAAGTTCGGCATCGTCCCATTTCAACAAAAAATATTTTTTCTGGATTTCAACATGAGTGCTATAAATATGGACCTCATATCTCGAAATGGTTTTTGAAACTACCGCTGATTTGCTTTATTTACATGGTGACCTCAAAAACATCCATTTTTTGGTCTTGCATTGATAACTTTTTTACTCCCGAACCAACTCTCAAAATCTAGGGCTCATGTTGAAGCCAAAACTGCAGCTAATAAGGCGCGAGAATGGTAATCGATTCCAGACAAAGATTAAATATACAGGGTGGCATCAAAGTTGAACCAAATCTGTATAACCCCCTAAAACTGATATTATGAGATAATTCAATTAAAGTCAACTTGCTTTCGAAGAAACTGTATAATCTGAACACTTCAAGATGTTCTTTACTTGCATGAGTTAAGAATTGTTGGTGTAGGAACAAATTAACGATTGCCTGTTTTTGAAGAAGAATCGTAACTCTTGCTTATCTGAAAATTCTCGTTACCATGCAACGTACCGAGAATGGGAATAATCGCACTGGCTTATTGCCTGTCACTGGTTGTCATTTTGATTTCTGTCACTTTTAATGTTGTTCCTTCGATTGCTAATAAGTTAGTGCCTCTTAATCGCAAAATGCCAAGTTTAAATGAAGACCAATTGGCCATAGTAGGCAGAACGCGTGATGAAGGCTTTGCAGTTACAGTAATCGCCGAATTTTTTAACACCTCCAGGCAAAGCATTTATCGGGCCATACGTCGGCGCTTAGCTGGCGATATTAATTACAACAGAAGGGGGGGCAGAAAGCGAAAAACCACGGCAGCACAAGACAGATTCATTAGGAGATCTGTTCTGCGACATAATCGTACCTCAACTGCAAGCGCAGTAAACAATATTCTAAGAAACGTTACTGGAATTCATCTCTCCAACCAAACTGTGAGACGAAAGCTCCATGATTGATGGGTTATACCTACTCGAACTTTTATTTGTTATTATCATACGAGTAAAATAAGGGCGTTTAAGTAATATCAAAATTGAACCAAACTTGCTTTCAATAAAAAAAATAATTTATTTTTTACAAACAATAACAAAATACATAAACAATAATAAACAATTTGGGGAAATGTCAATATTTTGTCGGGCCCCCTCTCGCACGTATTACTGCTTCAACTCTTCTGGGCATTCCTTCCACCAGGTTGCGCAGAAACTGCTGGGGAATAGCTTCCCATTCTTCCTGAACCGCATTCACCAAATCGTCCAAATTTCCATTTGGCCTTCCCTTTCTTTCATATTCCTTTTCATTCTACTCCAGACATGCTCGATCGGATTCATATCCGGAGACAAGGGTGGCCACTCCATTCTTTCAATATTGTGGTCCTCCAGAAACACGGTGACGATTCTAGCGCGATGAGGTCTCGCATTGTCATCGACTAAAATTAAATCGCCACCAATGTTTTCAGCATAGGGGACCACAATATCCCTAATACACAAATCTCTATACCGTTCACCATTCATGCTTTCCCCTCTCTTCATTCTACTCCAGACATGCTCGATCGGATTCATATCCGGAGACAAGGGTGGCCACTCCATTCTTTCAATATTGTGGTCCTCCAGAAACACGGTGACGATTCTAGCGCGATGAGGTCTCGCATTGTCATCGACTAAAATTAAATCGCCACCAATGTTTTCAGCATAGGGGACCACAATATCCCTAATACACAAATCTCTATACCGTTCACCATTCATGCTTTCCCCTCTCAGTATCACTAATTTAGTTTTCACATTCATTCCTATTCCACCCCAAACAGTCACTCCTCCACCTCCAAAAGCTACCCTTGCCTCCATGTGTTCTTCCATAAATCTTTCATTCATTCTTCTTCATACCAAAACACGCCCATCCGACCTAAAGAAACAAAACCTACTTTCATCTGTAAACAAACACCTACTCCACTCTGCTATTCCCCAGTGCTAGTGGTCTCTGGCCCATTGCAGTCGAGCATCCCGGTGTTGAGGTCCTAACAAAGGGCAAGCTGCTCGCCTTCTGGCATGAAGTCCACTTTCATGGAGCCTTCGTCTCACAGTTTGGTTGGAGAGATGAATTCCAGTAGCGTTTCTTAGAATATTGTTTACTGCGCTTGCAGTTGAGGTACGATTATGTCGCAGAACAGTTCTCCTAATGAATCTGTCTTGTGCTGCCGTGGTTTTTCGCCTTCTGCCCCCCCTTCTGTTGTAATTAATATCAGCTAAGCGCCGACGTATGGCCCGATAAATGCTTTGCCTGGAGGTGTTAAAAAAGTCGGCGATTACTGTAACTGCAAAGCCTTCATCACGCATTCTGCCTACTATGGCCAATTGGTCTTCATTTAAACTTGGCATTTTGCGATTATACTCGATCTGTTCAAAACATAGAGCTCGACTCCGCCCCATTAATTTTATGGCCGCGCAGAACGGTCCACGCAATAGTCAGTTTTACACGATGGAATTAATGAAAGCTGTGATAGCTTCAACAAAATTTGTTTATTATACGTGTTACATTGTATACTGCAGCGATGTTATATTTTTATAATGTTTATTCCCATTAAAGTTTCTATTATACATTTGCAATTTTGGACTTTTAAAAATAATACTTATTCCCTCGACGTTTCTTTATTAAGTCCGCACTGCGCAAACTCACGATACTTTGTTTATTTCCTGCCGTCTAGACGTAACGACCCAGCTGCCGATTGCTGGTTTGTTTACGTTTGTATTCGTTTTTAGGTTAGGTGCTTTTGCGAGTAATTTCCACATACTTAAGAGAACGTATGTGGTTATTTCAGGCAAAAAAGTTTAGTTTGTGATTTACTGTAACAGTTTCACATAGGTTACTCTACTGGATAAACTCCAATGACCACAATGTACAGTACACTATTAAAAAATAGCCAAATCTGAGTCGTTTACTTTTCGGTTTCCACCACTGTACATACTATGTATTTATTAATATCTATCGTATGATTCTTTCGGTGGTACACTTTTGGTGATTGGAGTTGGTGTGTTGCTTTGTATTCATGAAGAATATTGTAAACACTTGCAACACTCACACCTCTGCCGTTGCAGTGAACTTCACGCATTCCGTTCTTGGCTTCTCCGGATTCTCCCTATCGTAGGCCTTGAAGATATTCAGCACGTTTTCCTTTTTCTCCACTGAAAAATGTCTTGCTTTTCGCTTTCTCGGTGGAGAAATTGCACCCACTTCAGCCATTTTATTTCGATTTTTCACACAGAACATATTTTTCATAACCTGTTCATGACACTTGACAGTGCAGGCCGGCTCCCCATTTATTCGCGTTTTTCGTACGTTTAATGCGTTTCGCGACAATTCATAACATAAGCTGATTGCTGATTGGTCTGTTGCAAAATACGTAAAAGTTTAATGTGTGACGCAAGTTCTTGTAGAGGCGGCCTTTCAGTCAAATCTAGAAGTTGCATTGTAATTTGGGTTCTATAAATACGACCAATAGAGAAATTCCATTCAAATTTAGCGGACATTTTTGGGGCGGAGTGTAATTCTATCTTTTGGACAGACAGAGTATAAGAGGCACTAACTTATTAGCAATCGAAGGAACAACAATAAAAGTGACAGAAATCAAAATGACAACCAGTGACAGGCAATAATAAGCCAGTGCGATTATTCCCATTCTCGGTACGTTGCATGGTAACGAGAATTTTCAGATAAGCAAGAGTTACGATTCTTCTTCAAAAACAGGCAATCGTTAATTTGTTCCTACACCAACAATTCTTAACTCATGCAAGTAAAGAACATCTTGAAGTGTTCAGATTATACAGTTTCTTCGAAAGCAAGTTGACTTTAATTGAATTATCTCATAATATCAGTTTTAGGGGGTTATACAGATTTGGTTCAACTTTGATGCCACCCTGTATATTTAATCTTTGTCGGGAATCAATTACCATTCTCGCGCCTTATTAACTGCAGTTTTGGCTTCAACATGAGCCCTAGATTTTGAGAGTCGGTTCGGGAGTAAAAAAGTTATCAATGCAAGACCAAAAAATGGATGTTTTTGAGGTCACCATGTAAATAAAGCAAATCAGCGGTAGTTTCAAAAACCGTTTCGAGATATGAGGTCCATATTTATAGCACTCATGTTGAAATCCAGAAAAAATATTTTTTGTTGAAATGGGACGATGCCGAACTTTCAGAAATTTAGCACTGTTTTATTTACCGCCCTGTAGAAACTTTATGTGAAACACATAATCTTAGTAAAAACAAGAACTGGTAGACAAAGGATTTTACTAGCTAACACTTCAAACAGAAACTAAATCGGCGGCGGCAATCCAAATTTATTCTGTTCCAAAATCAGGGCAAATTTGGCAGTGTAACGTTTATTTTGTTGATCAGTTTAGTTAAAGAGCATTCTTCAATATACTGTAACGTACAACATAATGAGCATCTCTGATAAAACACCGAAACTATAAATATTCGAACATCGAACATAATTCAAATAAAGTATTCAAATGTATGGAAATTTATTTTGAAGGGATAGCGATAGGCTTATTTTTGGCAAAACAACGACACTTTTGCTGATTTTGAAACTTTTTGTCTCAATTGTTGCTTATGATAAATAGTATATCCTGGTAAATGGTAGTAAATCAATTTTGTTTCACATTCGGAATTATTTATAAATATTTAAATAACCACTTGTACTACCAAAACATCGTCTAATATTGTTGGCCAGCATAATATTGTCAGCGCCAAAAAAATACACTGACGATCAATTGAAGTGACCCAAGAAAAATTTGCATCAACTTCCAACTCATATATCTTTTGATGCAAGAATCGCAAAGCCATAAATCTTTTTAGGTATTATAGATATACGCCTCAAGAATATGTGACACATTTTGCTTGTCCTTGTTTCGTTTATTTTTGGAGATACGGTGGTGAAAGTTGCGCCATGTTTTTCTACCAAAGTTTGAGATTGTGCTTGGAGTGTCCCAAACCGTTTTCGGATATGACAATATAGTCATTTTGTACCCTCATTCATTGCGTTCATTTTCATTTTTGATTGATTGTGCTAACTTAATTGTTGTTGATTTTATGAGGATTTCTATACAACAGGACATTTTTTGACTTTAAATGCTTACTTTTTTAAATGTTTACAATTAAATCTTACACGTACATAATACACAAATAAAAAATTTTAGCATTAAATGTCAGTAACGAGTTGGTCCACGTCTTGCTCCTATAACAGCTTGATACCGTCTGGGCATACTGACAATGCAATTATCTATAATTTGCTGATCCACAAGAGGCCATTCCTCTGAAACCGCAACAACAAGTTATTCCAAATTGATAGCTGGTACTATTCGTTTGCGAAGGCGTCTTCCAAGTGCGCCCCAGACATGCTCGATAGGGTTAAGATTCGTCGAGCAGGAAGGCCATACCATTCTTGTGATATGTTCTTCGAAAAAATTGTTTACTACTCGAGCACGATGTGGTCTTGCATATATAGAAATTCAGGGTCTCTTTGATTCGCAAAAGGCAATACAATAGGCCGCAAAATTTGATTGAGGTACCTATGCCGCGCATTCGTAATTTCATTTGCGAAAAATATCAATTCAGTTCTCCCCCTGTCAAAAAGTAAAAAAATGTACTGTTGTATAGAAATCCTTATAAAATCAACAACAATTAAGTTAGCACAATCAATCAAAAATGAAAATGAACGCAATGAATGAGGGTACAAAATAACTATATTGTCATATCCGAAAACGGTTTGGGACACTCCATGCACGACCTCAAACTTTGGCAGAAAAACATAGCTCAACCTTCATCACCGTATCTCCAAAAATAAACGAGACAAGGACAAGCAAAATGTGTCACATATTCTTGAGGCGTATATCTATAATACCTAAAAAGATTTATGGCTCTGCGATTCTTGTATCAAAAGATATATGAGTTGGAAGTTGGTGCAAATTTTTCTTGGGTCACTTCAATTGATCGTCAGTGTATTATGTTGCTTATGATAAGTTTTTAACCACGTGTCAGTAAAATGACATGAGTTGTTGTATGTGTATTTTAAGTTATAGGTTTATGTATGTATTTTTTTGCTTGCAGAAACAACGTAATAAACACCTAAATTTTGCAAAGAAATTATTTTAAACAAAAATAAATTACTAATATGAATTCATGATAATAAAAAAGAGCTGCACTACACATTTCAATATTGTATATTTAAAAGTAAATCATTAAATCAAAAGTCTTTCCTGTAAAATTGATCACTTGTTGCTTCGACGTTTGCCAAAACCCCATCGATATAATAATATAACTTCCAATCATTTTCCAGTTGGGGCCACATAAATATCTTCAAGCTTGAAATGATCTTAACATAAGTAACCTACAGGATAGCATAATATTATATTAAAATCTGTATAGTTGCCTTCTTAAGTTTTTTACTTAACAGCGTAAAGGAAAGGTACAACGAACAAAATTATCTTTATTCTTAAATCAAAAACCCTAATCTATGTCTATGTACCAAAACATATTTACATATGAAACGAACGAGATTCCTCCCTTTTGTAGGAATTTAAACAAACTAAACAAGTATTCATTTTTGAACAATACAAAACTACAAAACCAACACAATAGGCCAGTCATTTAATACACTTTAGTTCGCAAAAAATCCGGTAGTTATGAATTTTTGATATGTTGTTAGGATTCATATCAGCTGCATAAAACCAAGTTTGCAGCTTCGAAAGACTTGTGCTCGCTGCGAGGTGGGGGAAAAAACCACGATATTTTTTTACTTTTTTTAGTTTTTGGGTTATAACTCGTAAATAATGGATCCTACGTAAAAAAATAATCTCAGCTTTTTTCAATCCGATAAAATTTCCTTCATTTAGCGACTAAGTGCAGCTTTGTACGACCAATAGGTTTTGAGATACATGACTTCAAAAACTTGTTTTTTTTTCTTTCCAGCAAAACATCAACTATATAATCCATGTTACAAATAAAATCACGAGGTATATAAGTAATGCAGTTCTTCATTAAATTAAAAGAAGAACTTTATTTAGGATTTCCTAATATTACACAAACATAATAATATTCATATACACATTAAATTAAGTACAACTAAACAATAGAGGAAAAAAAATACACACATATACAGTAAGGACGTAAAGTCAGTTCCCCCCCTGCTAACTTTTTAAGGAATTTTAATACATTGAAATAAATTTAAGGTCATTTTCCCAGATGGTAAAGCAACTTTTTGAACGAAAAACAATTGACCCGATTTCCAAAATGGCGACCGGCCGCCATATTGCTTTTTTCAAGAACGTCCTAGAAGGCCGAGTCCTCCGTCAAATTAAAGGTATTTGCTGGCTTAGGACATGTCTAGAATTTGGTTACATTTTATTGACGAATAACAGAATGGCAATAATTTAAAAAATCATATTAGGCGAATTTAAGAAAAATAGAAAAATATTTCGTTAATGGATCTGGACTTTATTATTATTATTATTATTATTATTTTCGGTTACCCGATGCTGGACAGTCTCTCCGTGGCCTCTGACACCACACAGCGCCAGCGAATAATCTACAACCACTGCGTACAGAAATAGTCCCACTTATAAATGAAATTATTGAAGGCTATCCTGACGAATTTCAAGGGAACATCATGTTTCAGCAGGATGGTGCCGCGCCTCATTTTTATAGACCTGTAAGGGACTACCTAGATGCCACTTTCCCGGACGTTGGATTGGTCGAGGGGGGCCTATAGTGTGGCCGGCCCGATCACCGGATCTGAACCCCTTAGATTATTTTTTATGGGGTACGTGAAGTCAAAAGTATACCACAATATCTAGGAGTTGGAACAAAATATTACAGAGGTCAATCTCACATAAATGGATGAATTTTACTAAAAATTCGTGAGGAATTTGAAAGAAGAAATCAAATGTATTTTGATCAAAATGGAGGTCACTGGTCACTTCGAAAAGTTTTTAAAATAGTGATGTAATGACGTTAGCATTATTTATTATTAGTACCTACAAGTTGCAAACTGTTTTGTTTATTACAGTTATTAAAATGTACCTAATATTTTCAATCGTTTTTAAATGTATCCACATATTTAAATTATTGCCATTCTGTTATTCGTCAATAAAATGTAACCAAATTCTAGACAAGCACTAAGCATGCAAATACCTTTAATTTGACGGAGGACTCGGCCTTCTAGGACGTCCTTGAAAAAAGCAATATGGCGGCCGGTCGCCATTTTGGAAAAAGGATCAATTGTTTTTCGTTCAAAAAATTGCTTTACCATCTGGGAAAATGACCTTAAATTTATTTCAATGTATTAAAATTTCTTAAAAAGTTAGCAGGGGGGGAACTGACTTTACGTCCTTACTGTATATACAGTAGAACCTCGATTATCCGGAATAAGGTGGACCGGCACGAGTGCGGATAACCACAATTCCCGGATAATCGAAAGTATTTAAAATGTAGGTAGGTTAAAATAAAAACACAACTTTACAGACTTTACATATTTATAAGTTTACAAAAATCAGTTAAAATCTGTTATTTCCGGATAAAATGGAGCGCGACAAAATGCGATTGCGGATAAAACGGAGATTCTAAAAACCTAATCTGTTTCGGATAATATGGAGTTAAGCGGGATCCGGATAATCGGGGTTCTACGGTATATATAAAATAAATAAATAAATAAATACACCACATGTAATTACGACCTCCTTTATCCCAGAAGGCCCTAGGAGCCTTGAAATACTTGTTTTTATGAATGCAATAAATCCTAATTTACAATTTAACTGTAAAACGATACGTTTTACGGAAAAATTAAAAGAGGACTTTTTATTCGTAAACTGACAGTAGATTTCAAAAATGCAAAAAAAAATGAAATTTCGCTCATTGGCGTACCCTTTTCCTTTAAATAAAAGGTTTCAAACCCCCGTGGATACGCCTCTGGATGAAGTAGGAAAATGAAAATAATGGTTAAACGTGGTACTTATTCAGAAACATGTACACACAAAATTTCAATAAAAAATTCCATTTACTTCAGCAGATATAAAAAAAAATAAAAAAAAAAAAGGAAACTTCAACACCCTGTATTTCTGAAACGGTGAAGTTTTCGATATATGTTTATTAAGAAAACTCACATTAATTTCACATTTTTTATCGATCCTCAAATTATCGAAGGTAAAACTCGGACCACCCTGTATATGCGAATTCCAACAATTCAAATAAAAACAAACACTTTAAAATAATTATCCTATATGAGAAGTACTAATATATTTTAAGAGCTCATTTTTAAATATTCTGCAAGACTTGGTATGTTTAATATTATGAGGCAATTTATTATATTTGTTTATACCTTTAAAGAACAAAGAATTCATTGTACTTTTGTAATTAGTTCGGTAAATATGTATATTATTTAAGTTTCGAGTAAAATGGTTATGATGAATAATTTCATGGTTATAGTTTAAATATTGCAGGAAGTACGGTGGCGCCAGATTATTTAGAATTCAGAATAGAATTTTTAGAAGAGTGTTTTTAACTGGGAGAGCGCGTGACCGTGTCTCGGATCATAACGTGTGATGTTGCTGTTGCTGGCAGCGGTAAATCGCAGGAAGTGTCAAATCTGAATTTCAAAGCGGCATAAGTCGGCCAATTATAAAGATATTGCAATAATTTTTTTTTGTTCGTTTTAGAATTTTTAAGACTATGAATGAGCGTATTTTCAAGAAAATGGATACTTGTCGTTCGCATTGGTTGTTGTTTGTCGATAAGGTAGATACTGCGGATCTTAGTTGTGATTGGCTGAAATAAATTCCTATTTAAAAATACAACAATCACGAGCTAAACCGGAGTTTGTGGTTTGATATGCCAAAATATGCTTTTTGTTTGTCAACAGTGTTTTAGGTTATACTAGTATTTCGAGTTTTGCGAATTTTGCGATTGTTAAGAATTGAAAATTACTATGATTAAACTTTGCTCTGTGCCAATATGTACAAATAACCTTGTAAATACGCCTGACAAGTTATTTATAACAGTACCAGTAGATAAAACTCGGCGACAGTCGTGGTGCGATTTTGCATTTCTCAACTGCGCATTTAATAAACATTGCTCCGTATTTTCACAAAATTTAAAAAAACAGACGAAAAGAACATGAAAACAAACATCCTGTCATGATCCGTGATTAATATCATTAATGTCAATTGTCATACCTAGCCTAATAGGATTCGTGCGTGTACGCTGGGAACTGTGATTTAAGAAGTTTCTGAGTCTGGGAATTCAAAATTATTTAGTGCTAATGCAAATTTCAAACTTTAAAATAAAATACCAATAGACGATAAATCAAGACTTTGTTGCTGTTTTTATTAATTAAAACCCCTAAGCTATTCACCACAGGTATTAGAATATCACGATTTTGATATGAGGGATGATTCTATTTCCAATACACTATAGATATTGGTCGATATTGATTGGATCCATGAGTTGTTGAAATGAATACGTTAATATTCATTTTCAATAAATCGTTTTAATTTCAAATTTACTTTTTTAGGAAGTTTTAAAATAATTTGTTGTTAATGTAATTTTTTTGTTAATGAAAAAGGTATTATGATGGCCGTGGAAAAAATTACAGAAACACTGAAAACTTTGTCCAAACCTGTTACCACACCTGAAGAAATTTGCCAGGTAGCCACCATTTCTGCCAATGGAGACAATTCTGTTGGCAATCTCATCGCTGATGCAATGAAGAAGGTAGGAAAAGATGGCGTTATAACTGTTAAAGATGGGAAGACACTTAACGACGAATTAGAAATTATTGAGGGTATGAAATTTGACCGTGGATACATTTCTCCATATTTTGTAAACACCACCAAAGGTAGATTCTAATTAATTATAAAGAAAAAAAATTGTCAATGCTTTCCTCGTATTTTATAGGTGCCAAAGTTGAATACCAAGATGCATTAGTGCTTTTCAGCGAAAAAAAAATTTCCTCGGTCCAGAGTATTGTTCCAGCTTTAGAATTAGCTAATGCTCAGAGAAAACCCCTTATAATAATTGCGGAGGATGTTGATGGAGAAGCTCTAACCACCCTTGTAGTCAATAGGTCTGTATAAATATAAGTATATTTACGTCTAAATTATATACGGGGTGTCCCAAAATAACGTGAAAAGCTCTTAAGGGTAGATTCCTTATCAAATAATAAGTATAGTCTTTTATATACAGTAAGGTCGAAAACGGCCTCCTTGAGCCGCTAGACCTCCACAAAGGGACACTAAACAGACACAGTGATTTAATTTTTTTTTCTTTCTTGAAGGTGACTAAAGTTAGCAGAATGAAATTTGGGCAGGACTTTGTACTTATGGAAGGTCTTCTTTTCAATGTATTTTGAATTTTCTACTTACTTTTTAAATAAGTTAATTGACTTTTCAGTCAGAACTTTTAAACAGTTGAAAGTTTTTTAAAAATTAAAATTGTTTTAGAAAGCGACGTGTATTTTACTACTTTTACTTCTCTTAAAAAATTGTAAATCTCACCAGTTTCAAATAAAATATTTTCTGACTACCCCATTCCTTCAAAAGTTTCAAATGCTGCAAGCAAAAATGTTTCATTGGTCGATATAAAAATATTTTAATCGGTTCTGTATTATTTGGGCATTAAGTGATAAAAAATGATTTTATATGATAATAAATCAATTTTAATAAATTATAGCTGTTAACCTGAATATATATTTCGCCAAGATTTATCGTATTTGGTAGAGTTTTTTTGTATCAAACTCTGTTTTCAATTTAACAGAAAATGCTACTATGCAAGGAGTCAGAAAATATTTTTTATTTGAAACTGGTGAGATTTATGAGTCTTCAAGAGACATTAAGTAGTAAAATATGTCGCTTTCTTAAACAATTTTTATTTAAATAAAATTTTCATCTGTTTAAAAGTTCTGACTGAAAAGTCAATAGGGTTTATTTAACTTATTTAAAAAGTAAGTAGAATATTAAAAATACATTGAAAAGAAGACCTTCCATAAGTACAAAGTCCTGCCCGAATTTCATTTCGCTAACTTTAGTCACCTTCGAGGAAAAAAAAATAAAATCACTTTTTAGTGCCCCCTTGAGAAGGTCTAGCGGCACAAGGAGGCCTTTTTCGACCTTACTGTATATAAAAGACTACTTATTTTTTTATGAGGAATCTACCCTTAACAGATTTTCACGTTTCGGGACCCCTGTATAATCTATAAAAATGGTGCTATTTATGACCATTTTTCAGGCTTCGAATTGGACTTCAAGTTGCTGCAGTAAAAGCGCCTGGTTTTGGAGACAATAGAAAATCTACTTTAACAGATATGTCTATTGCTACAGGAGGAATTGTCTTTGGTGATGACGCTAACATTGTTAAACTTGAAGATATTAAACTATCAGACCTGGGTCAAATTGGTGAGATAGTAATCACTAAAGATGATACTTTGCTTCTTAAAGGCAAGGGCAAGAAAAATGATATTGACAGACGGGCAGACCAAATCAGAGATCAAATTGAGACCACAACATCTGAATATGAAAAGGAGAAATTACAAGAAAGGCTTGCTCGTTTGGCTTCAGGTGTTGCTGTGTTGAAAGTAGGTGGAAGTAGTGAAGTTGAAGTGAATGAAAAAAAGGATCGTGTTAATGATGCTTTAAATGCTACTCGTGCTGCTGTTGAGGAAGGAATCGTCCCTGGAGGCGGTACTGCTCTTTTGAGATGCAGCAAAAGTTTAGATTCTATCAAACCAGATAATAATGATCAAGTTATTGGTATGTGTTTTTAAATTTAATTTTAAACATTATTTAACTACAGTGAGGTCTCGATAAACCGAATCGCGATAATCCGGATTCCTCGGTTATCCGAATCAAATTTTTTTTTCATTATGTACTTTGTAATCCGGATTTTATATGATTTGGTTATCCGGATCGCGCGTGCGACGCTTTTTTACCGGCTGTGATTGGACGATTCTATGTAATGTTAAGCTTAAAAGGTTTATTCACGCCAATTAATTCGCGGATTCGCGCCTATTCGCGTAATCGCGCTTATTTCACCTCAGTCATTTGACCGTTACAAACGTAGCTATGGCCCCACGACCAAAACACGTGGATTTAACCATTCAACAAAAATATGATATAGGTACTTCAAAAGCTGAAGAAAGGATATTAAGTAAGGGCAATCTCCTCAATGTAAATATAGTGTTTCGATAATCCGGATTTTTTGCTAATCCGATTCGCCGCTGTTTTCATTGATCCGGATTATCGAGACCTCACTGTATTTACTTTCATTTCATTAAGGGCCAGTCTTTTCACCTCCTAATAAACTATCTTATAACATTTATTTGGTAAATAAGCCTATTAAGCGTCTTTCCACCTCCAAATATAGTTATTCGGCAAATAAAGTGAGTTATTTGGTAAATAAGTTATTAGCCAGTCCCACTGGCAAATAGCAAGTTAATCTTCGAATAAGTACGAACGGAATAAGCCGAATATAAACGACGTAGGACGAACGGTGAACGTTTGGTTGACAACTCAAGAGAAAACATGCACCATAACCTCGAAAATCATTCATCTGTTAATTTATTTGTGAAAATTTTCTTAAATACTGTTTCATATAATTATTAAATTATGGATATACCTATTTGAGGATGTTGATGGTATGTAATAACGATTTGGAAGAACTAATTAAGGCTGTTTATCCTGATTCATGTAACAGGGTCGGTATGCTTATTTTCTGACTGACATATTTTACGATTGTGTTTAATAATTTAATTTCACCGGCACTAAAATTCGTGACGCGGTCACGTTTCTGTTTGTTATCCATTATTAATTATTAAATAATAGCACAGAACCTTAATAATAAAAATTAGAATACTTGTTAACACAGCCAAAAACCAAATATACAAGAAACGATTGACAGAAACAGTTTAACCTTAACTTTTATTGCCGACATCATGAAACATCTGGTCTACGGTCTACGTTTGTTTATATCGCCCACTTTTCGGTTTTTACCAGAAACTTTTACCACACCTGTTATCATCTCTTTCTTTATTATGTTTAGATGCATACTTTTGTCTTTGTTATACACAAAACCTTCTTGAATATAGATGCTAGCAACGGTACCAAAGTTAAATTTTAAATTTTATTTGTCAAATAATTATTTGCCAAATAGCGGAAGGTCCAACTGTTTGAAAAGACGCACGGTCGCTATCGACAAATAACATCTTCCTAATAAGTTATTTGCCAAATAGCTATTGGGAACTTTATTAGGAGATGAAAAGACCGGCCCTAAGTGTCTTGTTATTGTGCTTTATAAATAAAGAAAGCTAATTTAAAACATTATGAGGTGGCGCAGTAAAAATATTTTTAAATTTTACATTTAAATTGTGATTATCAGTTCTATAATATATCGGGTGACCACGAAATGACGCTCGCCCCTGTATCTTCTTGGTTTTTGTTTTTTTTTTAATAAATAAATAACACCACATGTAATTACGACCCCCTTTATCCCAGAAGGCTCTAGAAGAGCCTTGTGTGAGAGGGGGCTACACATTTAAAGTCAAGGGACACACATCCAATTTCTGTGTATAATGGAAAAATCCCTCACAGTAATTTCCATTGCCACGGCCGGACTTTTAGGTGAGAGGCAAGTACGCTACCATCTCGACCATCAGTCATATATTTTTTACAAGATATTAACTTCAAATTTGGGCACGTCCAAATAACGTCTAAATATGCATTATTTCGGCCGATTAATCATTTTCTATTGCTTCCGGTTTCACCAGAAATGACACTAACTTTGGTTTTTTAAATTCAAAATACCGGCTAAATATTCATTAAATCGACCGATTTAGAATTTTCTGTCACTTCTGGTTTCACACCGGAAATGATGATAACTTTGGATTTTTAAATGGAACACCTTGTATATTTTTACATTTTTTTATTCTGGAGGTCAAAGGCATGTACTTGATAGAGATCCACTGTTAAATATTATGAGTTTCTTTACACTTATATCTTGTTAAATGTTATTCTTATTTATTTGTAATATGAACAAATAGTGAAGTGTTTGGTACCAAGTTATCAGTAATAAAATGTTTTATTGAAATAACGTAGTGCCATTTAAAAAAAAATAGTTATTCTAAAAAAAGTGTTTAAGATCTTATAACACAAATGTCATATGACATATCATAATTGTATTTTTTGATTAATTATTGAAGCAAAACAAAACTTTTTTTTTGGGTCACTGCCACATAGATGAAGAATTAAATTTGTTCATAAAAATGTCAGTCATTAATATTTTTATCTCAATACGCCATAACTGTATCCTAAATGACCTCCTGAATCCAAAAATGTAAAACTATATAGGGTGTTCAACTGATCCATTTAAAAAAACCAAAGTTAGGTATCATTTCCGGTGAAACTGGAAGCAATAGGAAATGATAAATCGGCCGAAATAATGCATATTTATTCTCTGTTTGTCGAAAAAATATAAATAGACTCCGCCCAAAAAATGCCCGCTAAATTTGAATGGAATTTCGGTTGGTCGTATTTATAGAACCCGAATTACAAAGCAACTGCAAAGTACTCTCGAAAATCTTTTGCAACAGACCAGCTTATGTTATGATTGTCGCGAAACGTATTAAAAACGCGAATAAATAGGGAGCCCGCCAAACTGTCAACTGTCATATTCATTTTTGTGATATTATTTCTTAATTTATGTCAGCTGTTTATGTTATTGAATTCGTTGAGATATATGAGATATATCTTATATAAATATATCTTACTTTATGTATTAGGATAGTAGGTATAAGAATTAACCTTATATGTTTTGTGTATTAAGTGTTAAGGTATGTAATGCAAACGATTAATATTATGATTAAATATTAAAACGATTTTTTTTTACGGTTAGGTTTTCATCGAAATCTGATGACTATCGCAGGTTTCATTAATATCATTGAAAACTGCCTATTGCGCACACCGTTCGGGGCAACCATAAAATTAATGGGGAGGAGTCTATTTATATCTTTTGGTCAGACAGATTATAGCCGTTATTTAACGTGCCCAAATCTCTTGGTTTCATCTATATAAGAAGATATGATATATTGTGACTGATGCTACACAAATTTATACAGGGTGTTCGAAGAAAGCGTGACCGACCAATGTTATGTTTTTTTATTGGAACACCCTGTATATTATTGGATTTTCTAAATCTACGACTTATTGCGCTTCCGGCGATATAAATATGTTGTATACTGAATCCAATCCTTTCCAAGATATATTGCTATAAATGAGTCACAAGTAAAATTAAGTTATCCATGAAAAAATAACAACGATTGTGCATCATTTATTGTCAGTGCAATGTGTGCCATATTAAGTTGAAAATGGGCTTGTCTGACGAAAAGGAACGAAAAATTTATGAAATTTATGTAAAGAGCAGATACAACATGCACGAAGATCAGCGTGAGTATACCAGCGTCTCCTTACAAACCTCAGATCAGCTTGTACAACTTTTTTTTGAGACTTTATTTCTAAATTCAAAAATAGAGGAGTTAAGGAGGGGTGGCATTTATAACCAATCACCCTGTACAATTTAATAATAGCTTCTGAATTACAATGTTGCTTTCAATTATTTTTCCAAAGCATACTGGATTTTATAAATTATTTTTACATTAATTCGAACATCAACATGTTTTTAAAAAATCAGTCTATTTTGATGACATAGGTGAAAAGAGAATTATTTTCTTTAACTAATGGTGTAAAAATCCAATATGGCGGCCATAAGAAAAAAAAATTGACTATCGTTGCTCAAAATCTAGAAGGCTTGGAAAATTTCTAACAACGCCATTGAATTGGTAGTGATAAAAAATATAACCTTACCAAATTTCATTAAATTCGCATAAATGGTATAGATATTAATTTTGTTTTGAAATCACGATTTTCAATTTTTCCCAGCATAAACCGCTAACGAATCAAGATATCCAGCACTTCTCGGCAGGAAATTGTAGAGCATAAAATAGCGCAACTTTTGTCTAATTTAACCGATCCTCTATATCTTATAGTTTCCGAGATACCAATAGTGGGCATCGAAAAATTCACCACCGTTTATACATGGATATTGGGTGTGGGTCCTTTTTCTCTAAATGTGTGCCCTCTCATGCACGTTAGTTCAGGGATACATGCAGGGGGTTGTACTGTATGTATTACTAGGTATATGTGGTGTTATAAGATTCGAGTTAAATAGATGTTTAAACTTTCAACCATATTTAAACAAGGCGTATTCTTTCGACACTGATCACATAATCATGTTCTTTCGATGAAAATCGATTTTCTAATTCACTCCCACCAAAACTTTATATGATTCGTAATCCCCTTCTAATCTTCTAAACAATAAACATACCTCATAGTACGTCCTCACATGTGGAAAGCGGAATGGCAGAACAAGATAGACGATTATGATTGGTGGTGTAAGTCACAGAAATGAATATGTCTATAGTTCCACCAATCACGACCGCCGAATCTTGTTTCGCCTTTTCGTACATGGGGATGTACCATCTGATGAATTGTTCATCTGAGATGTATTACTAGGTATATGTGGTGTTATAAGATTCGAGTTAAATAGATGTTTAAACTTTCAACCATATTTAAACAAGGCGTATTCTTTCGACACTGATCACATAATCATGTTCTTTCGATGAAAATCGATTTTCTAATTCACTCCCACCAAAAGTTTATATGATTCGTAATCCCCTTCTAATCTTCTAAACAATAAACATACCTCATAGTACGTCCTCACATGTGGAAAGCGGAATGGCAGAACAAGATAGACGATTATGATTGGTGGTGTAAGTCACAGAAATGAATATGTCTATAGTTCCACCAATCACGACCGCCGAATCTTGTTTCGCCTTTTCGTACATGGGGATGTACCATCTGATGAATTGTTCATCTGAGACACACCACGTCTTTTGACACTTATTTTCCCAACTGTTCTTTTGTGTAACCAAAAAGTGAACATATTTTCGATGATCCTTACAAACATGATTTCGTAAATATGATTCAAGATTATTACGAAAGAATGCGCTACAATATTTTCTTAAAAATGAAAAATGAGATTATTCTTTTAAATTGGTTCTGACTTAAATCCCCTTCATCATTTCACTATCAGAGTCTGATTATTCTTCGTCGTTTGAATCTGAATCAGATTCTGCTAGTGAAATGCTAAAAGGAGGCATATCTTCAAAAGATGTTTGTCCCATTTCCCGTACCCATTCCTCCCTCACCAAATTTTCACAATGCACAACAATTCTTCCATATCTGAGCAGTACATTGACGCAAGGATTCAAGCCATAAATCTTCAGTCTGCTTCAGAGAAGAAGACTGGAGGTTTATGTGCTTGTTGTAATAGTCCTTCGTTACGTGCCATGCCATTTCAATTGGGGGTTAAATTGACAATGGTATGGTGGTAAACGAAGGACTTCGTGTCCTTGCTGTCTTAACAGTTCGTCAACTATGTTCTTCTTGTTAGTCACGCCGAAAAGGTTTTATCATCTCCCACAGTTCTTTTTTATTTAAATTTTGATAGTCTTTTTGAGTTCTGTCAGTCAACCATTTCTGCATTTCGCACTTCTTAGATGCAAATGTTGGTGGCTTATCCAGTAGCATGGAATGGTAAGGAGCATTATCCCATCACCACCACACATTTACATTTAAGCTGTGCCAATGCAGGAATAAGTTGATCTGTTATCCATTTTTTAAAATGGTCTCCAGTCATAGTTTTGTGGTAGTCTGTCATTGTTTTTAGAATCTAAAAGCATATAACATCAAAATACAATAAATCATATGAAGGATAGTATTTAAAATACCTCACCTTTAGTCAATTGTTTGGGTTTTGAATAACTTCATCTTATCACTGGAGACTACTCCTTTAAATCGTCTTTTATCTTTGGACAAACTTCCGACATGATACCTATCATTAGGAAGAACTTGTTGTACTCTGACGGGACCGATGTATTTCCCAACTAGCTTACCACTGGTGAGCCCTTTCACAATTGGATTTCTTTCAATCATAACCATGTCACCTACTCTATAAGTAACGGCTGGGTCGCGATTTTTATCATAACGCCTTTTCATTGCACTGGCACTTTTAGTTATTTTATCCGCAGCTTTAGTACGCATTGCATTTAAATCGTCTTTCCTATCTACTTGCTCGTTATCATCAACACTAACATCAAATTTTAGTCTTGGTCTGAAACCGTATAAAAGTTCGGCTGGTGCATAACCTGTCGTCGCATTTACCGTTCCGTTTATACTATGTTGCACTTCAGTTATCTTGGCTTCCCAAGCGTCATGTTCATCACCAATGGCAGTCCTCATCGCATTTAAGATTGTAGCATTAAACCTTTCGACTTGCCCATTGCTCCTTGGACAAGCAATGGCATTTAATATGTGTTTGATATTTTGCTCACCGCAAAACTTTTTCATTTCTGAAAATCACACCCTCCCAACCACCCAAACAAAATATGATTTTCAAAGCCTTAATGTGTTTTTGCTAGTGTTGTAAATTTGACCAGTCAAAAATGTTTTGGTCAATTGACCGCTATTTTTGACCGATCAATGACCCGGTCAAAAATAATTTTTTTTATTCCACTGAATTTGAATCGTTCACTTCAAGACAAACATTTTTGACACCAAATACATAAGGGTTAATTATTAAATTCCTTTTGGCGTGGCACATATTGTTGTTCGCAATAGACACACTGGGCAAATCTTTTCTTGTAATTCCAAGTGCTTGTATAATACTTCCAAATGAAGGAGTCTGTTCTTGGCATAATCCTAGACAGGATTAGCAATATTAGGATATTACAGGAAATCATGCATGGTAAATTTTTATTCAGGCACTTGCCTCAAAATAGTAGGTTGACACATCAATCACAATTGAAAATATTGAAATATAAATTTAGAGGTTAGAAAACGCGGAAAACTTCAAATTTAGGGCGGGAAATAAAATTTTTTAATTTTTGACTATCTTGACCAAAAATTCATTTTTGACTTGACCAATTTTTGACTTTTTTGACCCGTTTATTGACTGGTCAAAAAAGTCATTTTTTTTGCTCACTTAAAATTTTTCTCATTAGCAATTTTGAATTTAAGCCCAATTGATCTTAAAATCCTATATAAAGTAGTTCCCTCCCTTATATTCTAATAAATTTTACGCAGCTTCCAATAAATTATCCAAATTAAAAAATTGATTTTTTTTCGTTATATCCATTGATAATTTCGACCAGATCCCTTTTAAAAAAATAACTCCAATTTTCAGATTTTTTCCTGTGGGACAGAGTCGTCTCCTGTATGCTCCCTGCCTTATTCATTATAATACCGCATCTTCTTACCTAGAAATTAAAATTACATCCCAAATAAAATGCATAGTTTATCAATAGATTCATTATTCTTACACTAAAAATGTCCAGCAATTTATTTATAATGGCATCATTATTCAAATCAGGTCTATTTATTTTATACTGCTTAAAGCATTTTAAAATGTTCAATTTTTTATCTGCCGATATTACTTTTGGTATTATTAAGAATTTATTAAATTAATTGTCACTAATGTAATTGGTATAGAAAAATTACAGTAGTACATCCCTAAACTAATTGAAAACAAGAATTAATTCAGATTCCTCAAAATGGGCTGAGATTGTTGAGAGATTATGAGTGAAATGAATGCACCTAATAAATTTCACAACACAGCAATTCGAATTTGATACACAGCTCACAAAATACCTTACCTTAAAATATTTAATGTTGTCAATCTATTATACAGGGTGGTCCAGATTTTAATACATTAATTTTGAGAGGCGATAGAGAATCGCAAAATAAGGAGACTTTTCTTAATAAGCATACCTCGAAAAATGCACCATAACTTAGATACAGGGTGTTGAAGTTTCATTAAAAAAAATTTTATAATTTAATATCTAAGGAAAGACAAAAGCCATCTTTTTCAAATTTGGCACACCGCCTTTCTATGTAAATCTGCATCTACTGTTTAAGGCAAAAATAGTAACAGAAAGGCATTGGCGCAGATATGGGGGTTACATATCCCCTTTCTAGAAATATGTAGTGCACCACTGGATATTTTTGAAAAAATTATTAAATTTCTAAATTGCCTATGGTATTCTGAAGAAAAACGTGTTCTTATAAAATTTTGATAGAACAAGCCGTTTCCGATTTATCTACAGTTAAACACTTTTGTGCAGGCATAATAAAGGAGATAATAGCCCTCCAAATATGATTAAAAAATATGTTTTATTGATATTTAATAAAAAATTAACAAAAAACAGAACGAAAGAAATTCATATATAGTCCAAATCACGAAAGAAGACCGTTACGTCATCATTATAATTCGTGTGAATCAAATCAGTACTGAGTTAGTCAAATTCATGCTTGTTGAAATGACATCCGGATGTAAACAAACTTAAACGTCAAAACAAAACATAACCTGCAATTTGTCTGTTAAATGTCAGAATAATTTAACGATCTCGCCTGTCTAAATTTGAACTAATTTTATATTCTTATCGAAGTTTTTAATATATATAATTTGGCAAAATGCAGTTGTTTTGGAGATTTAACTATCGTTAGTTCCATTGTGAACTGTTTTTAATGTGCAAAAATCAATGGAATAAGGAAAACGGTAACAATCAAACTCAAAGATAAACAAATTCAAATTTGACAACTGGCTGACATGCAGAAACAGGAAACTATGAAACATGCGACAACGGCGCTAGTCAAAAGCGTTCAATCAGGTTGATCGAATTCTCGCTTGTTACTGAGACATACGAAATTGGGCCCTCTCTTTCTTTTTCGTCAAGGAGGTTAGGTTTTCGTATAACGCATCAGCAACGTCAGTCGGAGATATTAACAGTCACATATAATGGACTTCCTTTCCCTATCTCTCTCGTTTTACTTTGTTGTAAACAAAGAACGCTTGAACAGCGTACGTTGAAGATTAGAAATTAATTTGTGACGTAACGGTCATCTCTCGTGATTTGAAGTATATGTATTTACAATAAATTTTCAAAGTGCCATCTTTCGGCTTCAATACACTTTTGACATTTTCTGGAAATGGAGTTGATTGACGCCAATATTTGAAGTCGATTTTCGCGTAATTGATGGCAAACTTGACGATTAAATCGGAAACGGCTTGTTCTATCAAAATTTTATAAGAATACATTTTCCTTCAGAATATCATGGGCAATTTAGCAGTTTAATAATTTTTTCAAAAATATCCAGTGGCGCACTACATATTTCTAGAAAGGGGATATGTAACCCCCATATCTGCGCCAATGGCTTTCTGTTACTATTTTTGACTTGAATGGTAGATGCAGATTTACATAAAAAGGCGGTGTGCCAAATTTGAAAAATATTGCTTTTGTCTTTCCTTAGATATTAAATTATAAAGTTTTTTTAAATGAAACACCCTGTATCTAAGTTACGGTGCATTTTTCGAGGTATGTTTATTAAGAAAAGTCCCCTTATTTTGCGATTCTCTATCGTCTCAAAATTAATGTATTAAAATCTGGACCACCCTGTATAGAGTCAAATGTCACGAAAAATCAAAGCCACCCTTTATTTTTTAATTTGGAATATACTACACCCCTATTTTCTGATATTACGCTCTAGATTCTAGAACGCTTTCACGTTTATTTTTTTACGTAAATTATTCACTAATAGTATGTAGTTCCGTCTTGTTCATAAGTCATCATACCTATTGTAAAATAATATAATTCAAGATCCATTCACTTATTGTGTATCTTAATTTATCACACTAATTCTGCTTGTAATTCTTCTATCAGTAAATTAATTGCAAAAAAAAAGTTAACTTATTTTTTTAATTACTTGGATATTTTCTATTTATCACTTTCATCTCTCAGTCATTAATACATCTTTTGTCTTTTTAAAACTTTTTGAATAAATTTTTGTTTATTCTGTGCCTTTTTACTGTTGGGTTGTTATTTGTACATTTTTTTTACTGCTAAAATATGTAGACCTTTAATTAACGATGGTATTCATTCTGTTGAACGACCCGTGTTAATAAATTAATAAATATGGTTGAGTTTATTATTATCTTTAAGTTAGTTTACGTGTTGAAAAAATTCTGTTGAGAACTGCCCATTAGTGCCCATCTCAGTAACATTTTCACATATTGTGATACATTAGAATTTAGGATAATAGTTGGTTAACGTATTACAAAATGAGGATTAATATTGTGAATAGCCCCCCGAGGTCCCGAACTTTATTTTTAGGACGTCTCTATCTCTATCAAACGAATTCTTACAAAGATACAAATGTTAGACATAGTTTTTCTATATTATACATATATTTATGTATATGGAATTAGTTTAATCACTTCAATATTGTTTTAGGGATAGAAATTGTGAAGAGGGCTCTAAAAGTACCATGTATGACAATTGCTAAAAATGCAGGTGTGGATGGTGCGACGGTTGTTGCAAAAGTAGAACAACAAGATGGTGATTATGGCTATGATGCTCTTAATAATGAATATGTCAATATGTTTGAAAGAGGCATCATTGATCCAACCAAGGTACGTAAAATTCTTCAGTTTCTTGTATACAGAGTATTCTCGAAAGAGACAGGGTGATTCTTTTATCAGGGGAAATGCGTTTTTCTCATAAATGGCTAAAGGAAACTATTTTCTGTAAAATGTATTATATTCTTACCGATTGTTACTAAAAACTAGGATAGAGATATAACATAAATGTGCAGGGCTCTAGGCATCGCGACGCTACAAAAAATTTTTTCCCATCAACATACCACTTTTGTTACCATTGGAAAGGTCTTTTGATTTTGAGTATTTTTTCTATATTCTATTTTTCTCGATATTTATTCGTTAAAAAGTTATGATGTAATATTTGCTCCCTGAAACGGGTTTTTCGCTCTCTTTAAGGGGCTGTAGCTCCCTTAGGAAGCATATTTGGACATGTTTGTATGAACTTTTATACTTATTTTTACATGTAGAATTAGCTCCAGAATTTGTGGACAGTAATTTAGAAACACCCTGTATGGGTGATGTATTATTATGGATGATGTATCCATGTTTCTATGATGTTAAATGATTTACTGTATTGCTCTCTAATGTTTATTTTATTTGGTGTCTGTTAACAGAAATGAAAAAAAATATATTATTAAATGTCTCTATTGCCTCTCAATTGCTTTATTTTCCTCTTTCAATTTTTAAAATCGTTTCAAACAATTTAGACTGAAAACGACCAAAGATGATAAAGACCCTTTGAAACGACTTTACGTAGTAGCAGACACCGGCTCATTGGCAAATAAAATAAACATTAGGGAGCATTACAATAAACCATTAACTCAATTAACCGAAAAACTATAAAAAATAGCGAAAATTTACTAGAGACATTTTATGTTCAGAAAATAAAAAAATCATATCCATTTTTTGAGACGACCATAGGCGTAGAAGTTCTTTTTTAAAGAGGGGTCCGTGGTCCCCATATCTACGCCTGCGGGGGCGACATTTTCAAATCTTTCAGATCATTTGATAAACTTTAATCTAACATAAACAAAACCCAAATTTTATAAAAATCGGTCTAACCACCAAAAAAAAAAGTTCAACGTCCTGTATCTCGAAAACCAAGTCCCATATGAAAAATGTTTATAGAATAAACTGCACTTATTTTTCAATAAAGAATCGATTCTTGAAGTTTTCCCATTTAAAGTGAACTCACCCTGTATAATCTAATATCCAAGGAATTGTTCTTAGATTTAGATAATCTATTCTTTGGATTATATAGGTTGCTCTTTTTCCGAGTGTTATGGGAATGAATATCAGAATGTGTCAACAAATGACCTTTCCTGTTATGTATTTCAAGTAAATTGTTGAAATTGTACAGATTGGGCAACGACATTATTTTTAATTTCAAAAACAGTGATTTACAATGTTCTAATATGAGCACCTGCAATAATTCTTATAACTTGTTTTTGTAAAATGAAGACTCTATGAGTAACCAGAGTTACCCCAAACTATTACACCGTAACTCGTGTGAATGAAATAACGCAAAGTAAACAGACAACAGAGTATTTACATTAAATTTACTAGTATGCTTATCCTCCTAATGACAAAAATTGAGCATGATAACTTACTACAAAGTTGATCTATATGTACAGTTGGAATCAGTTGCTTTCGAATGACCTGCGGCTCGCTTTTCTGAATATATTGTTCCGGATGTATCGGCTTGGCAACATAGCTCGTTCCCATTTTCCAACTGGCTACAGGAGTCATTTTAAATACGGCATATACACAACCCACAGCTAGTTGCACACGCTGTTGCCACGTCTAGGATATTGGGGCAAGTGGGCATGGAAACAGGCCGCAGGTCGTTTGAAAGCAACTGATTCCAACTGTACATTCCATTTTAGACCATCATCAATAGATATACCCAATAACCTAACACTATCCCCTCTGGCAATACACGAATCAGAACTAATGATTAAAATCTGAGTCTTATTTTCATTTAATTTAAGTTTATTTGACGAGAACCACAGTTTGGATTTCTCGACAGCAACTTCAGCTTTCTCATTGAGTTCTCTCAAAGTTTTTGCGGAATTTTTCAGGGTTAAGTCGTCTGCAAATAATGTGCTTTTGTGATAGTGTCAAGATATATAGGTAGGTCATTGATGTATAGAATTTATAAAATGGGGCTAAGACGGAGCCTTGAGGAACTTCATAGCTGTTAATTCTGAATTTATATTCAAGTTTTTGTATTAATATTTCGTGGGAAACACAATCAAAAGCTTTACTTAGATCGCACAGTGTAATGGACGATAATAAACTTTCCTCAAAAGCCTCAACTATATCCTCTATGACACTTAAAATTGCCTTAGTTGGAGAAGTTTTTCCTAAAACCCCATTGGAAACAAAAAAAATACAAAATATCAAGTATCCACAACAAGAAACTAAATAAAATGTACTATCTAAACAATAACAAAGAAAAAACTATTATCCGCGAGTGTAAGAAAAAAAAAAAGGAAAAACTAAAAAACTTAATAGTAACAAATAATGAACAGAAAATTATTTTTTCTAATTACAATAAATCTTTACTTATCTTGGATAGGCATTTCTCATAGCAGGTGTTGAAACTGTCCTGCGTTATTTTCCAAACACGCTGCAGCTCGCCGCATCACTACACACACACGTAGAAGTACACCTAACTCAATTATTATCACTAAACACAAACAAAACTTCCACTTTAAATTTCACTAAAAACTTAAACTATTTAATTTTATAATCACAATAAACCACACTACCACACTATAATAATAATAATCTTTATTTATCCAAAGATAATGAGATACAGTTTACAGATTACATCGTACTATAGTAAGGTTTCAACAAAATATAGGTTAAATTGATACAAAAAAATATAAATATCTAATAATAAACATAATAAAAATAAAAATAAAATTAAAAATAAAGTACACATAGCATAGAAAACAACTACATAATTGGAGTATTTTTAATAAAACATAACAGTTGAGATTTAAATCGTTGAATGGTTTTAGAGATTTTAATTTCTTGAGGAAGAAGATTGAATTGCACAACTCCTTTGTGAAACAAATTTTTCATTGTACTACTCTTAATTGTTCTTTTTACATAAAAGCTATTTGTATTAGCTGTCCGTGTATTACGCAGGTGTACATCAGTAACAGGCAATAACTGTTGCCCAAGATAATCGGGTAGGATATTATTATTCATTTTAAAGATAAAAATCATAGTTTGAAAATACAGAAATTGTTCAATGTTAAGCCAGTTTAATGTACTTAGCATTAGTTTACTACTTGAGAATCTGTTACATTTTAAAATTACCCGCATTGCCTTATTTTGGAGAATCTGTAGTCTACTGAAATTGGTACAACTGACATATAATACTGAGCTACAATAGAGAAAATGGGGCAATATTAGCGTATTATAAACTGTTAACTTTGTGGACGTAGATATAAAAGGAGAGACTCTGCGGAAAAATCCTATCTTTTTGCCAATTTTTTTTGATATATACTCAATGTGTTTATTAAATTTTAGTTCACGGTCAATAACTAGTCCCAAGTATTTTATTTCCTGAACAAGCTCCACTTTTTCGTCGTTCATTACAATGTCAAGATTCAAATTGACAAATTTGTTGTACAAATAATTATTACCCACAAACATGCATTTAGATTTTAATTCATTTACTTTAAGTTTATTGCTTTTAAATTTTTCTGTTAGAAGCTTTAATTCTAAGTTTACAGTACCTATCATTTCTTCAAAATTTGTATTGTCATAATATATGAGGGTATCGTCTGCAAAAAGATGAATTTTACATTTACTTAATACATTTCCAAGGTCGTTTATATAGAGAATAAACAATAAGGGGCCAAGAACACTGCCTTGTGGTACTCCAAAATTATTTAGTATAGGCTCAGATAATTTCCCGTTCAATTTCGTTATTTGGTACCTATTAGTTATATAACTTTCAATCCAACTTAAAACGGTTTGATCAAAACCATATTTTTTTAGCTTTAATAGTAATATTTTACGGTCAATTGTTTCAAAAGCTCGTTTAAGGTCAACGAAGATTGCGCAAATTCCTACCCCTGTTTTATCCAACAGCTGTTTCCATTCAGAAGTAACTAGTTGTAGCGCTGTTTCACACGAGTGTTTGCCACGAAAGCCTGATTGATATGTACATAGAATATTGTTTGAGTTTATATAATTAATCACTTGATTGTACACTGCTAGTTCTAAAATTTTTTCGCAAAATGGCAACATATTTACAGGTCTCAATTGCTCAGCCAAATTCGTATTAGGTATTTTTGGTATTGGTACCACTATAGAATTTTTATAACATTCAGGCATAACACCCTTTTCTAAACTTAGATTAATTAAATTTAGAAGCGGATAACCTAGTATGTGAAACAGATTTTTAATAACATCAAGACCTATTTCATCAGTGCTGTATTTCTTTATTTGATTATTAACTAGTGTTCTCAGCTCTTCCAAAGTTACTGCCCGAAATGATGTCATGTTAGAGTTTACAACCGGTATAATATCACTGATTCTATCAATATTTATATCATCTGTTCCTATACTAATTACTATACTTTCAATACTACCTACGTAATACTGATTTAGTACGTCCGCCATATTGTTATTATATATTACGCCATTACAATTTAAACTTTGAAAAATATGTTCACCTTTCTTATTTCCAACTATTTCTTTTAAATTTTTCCACATTAATTTCGGATTCGATTTATTTCTGTCAATGTTTCTTTCATAAAATATTGTCTTCTCTTCGTTAATGACTCTTACAGTATTATTTCTCGCATATTTATAATTATTCCAATCTTCCTCCTCATTTGTAAATACAAATCTTTGATATGCTCTATTTCTATTGTCAATTGCTTCCCTACAGTTCCTGTTTAGCCACCTGTTTTCCGATACCCTTACTTTTACAATTTTTTTGGGGGCTACAACATCTAATGCATCTAATATATTAGCTACAAAAGTCTGACCTACTACATTCACATTTGTGCATGAATATGCCCATTCCTTTTCAATTAACAAATTCGTCATTTCATTAAAATTAATTGGGGTTCTAATTTGCTTTGTTTGATATTTTATTAATTCTCTGCTCTTATTTATTTTTACTTGAATTATTGAATGATCTGTGATTATATAATTTTGTTCAACATAAGCATTTATAGTGTAATCATTACTGATAATAAGATCAATTATGGTGCGAGAATCGTTTCGCACTCTAGTAAAATTTTGTATAAACTGTTTCATGCCATGATTCTCAATGCCTTCTTGTAGTCGCTTTTTAGCATAGTCATTTTTGGAAAAATCTATATTGAAATCACCTGTCAAAATTATACTGTGATTATTATTGTTATCAATATAAACATCTAACCATTGTAAAAATCTATCAAGAAAGTGTGTCACGTTGGCATTTGGCGATCTATACACAGCAGCCACACTGTAGGAGGTTTTATTTATTTTTATATCTACAGATAACAGCCAAAAATTTACATCTGAAACCAACACTTTTACATTATCAAATTTTATACATTTTTTTGTGAATATTAACACTCCCCCTGTGTGGCGACTGGTTGAATCACAGCGGATTGTATTATATCCTTCTAAATCTAATTCCCTATCGGTAAAATTGTCAGTAATACAAGTTTCTGTAAGACACAATATTAGAGGTTGATACTTAACTACATACTCTGCAATTTGGTCCTTATTTCTATAATAGCTTGCAGCATTCATACATGACAAAAGTAGTTCACCGTCACTCTGTAGTTGCTATTCCTTATAAGCTATTTTACTTTTAATTGATTTCACAATTTTTTGATAGCACTCACATTCTCTATCAACAGCAGCGTGATGCACATCCAAGTTAAGATTCAACTTTTGATTTACACGTACACAATTAACACACTTCTTATTTTCATTTCTGCAGACATTACTAGTATGTTCTTCAGCACATAGTACACAAGCAGTTTTTTCTTTACAGTCTTTTACCTCGTGGTTATATCCTCCACACTTGAAACACCTTCTGATGCTAAAATGTTCATAGATTTTGCAGTTATTCCATCCCACATGTAGTACTTGGTCCTCCTTGTTTATTACATACCGAAATGTTGCTGGATCAACTTCTACTATGAGATTAAATCTCCCTTTTCGTATCTTGGTCTTATGAATACTTTGAAATTTAAAGTTATCTTCTTGGGGCATTCTATTTTGTCTAATAATTTTCTGTGTTAGCTCTTTATCATCTTCATCGTTTTTTAATTCATCCTCTGCAATACCCATGATAATAAGCCTAGGATTTAGTTTTTTTGGGACTTGAATTTCATAGTCCTCCCCCATTCTAGTTTTGATATCATTCTTGATAGTATCCAATGCTTCAGCATCTGAACATTTCAAGATTACTCCTCCATTGCGCGTGTTTCTATCTATATTCAAGCCAACTTGTAAATCTGCTGGGTTAATATTACTTCTTATATCTTCTTTTACTTTACTGACTTCTTTTTCATGTCTTGGTTTAACGACCAAAACATGTTCCTGCTTTCTAAGAATCTCTGCATATGTAGGCTGTATACATTCAGATACTGTTGGTTTATCTTTTAATTCCTTAATTTCATTTTCTAATCTATCAATTTTAGAATTTTGCTCCAATATAATTTTATAACATGCATCTAACTTCGAGTTAATCTCTTTAATACCTTCCGTAAGTCCTGTACACTCACACGGTATTGGAGTTTCCAGTTTAGCTCGTGTGCTACGCGCCATTGTTTATTTAGTGGTATTGTGGTATATAACTAAATTTGTCATTACCCTGCCAATGCCGTATGTTTTTTATCCTAAGTGTAACTTGATTCTTCCTATTTTACAGAATTTATGGCACTTATTACGTGCCAGATGGTCTTGTTTACTTGAGAACGGAGGTATAAAGGTTTATGTTGAAACTACCCTTGCCCTGCTCTTTCCAACACGTGTTGGCCACTTTACCATGCAAAAGAAAGTTTTTAAGACTAATTATTTAATATTCAATCACTGTTTACCAATTACTGCTTACATATGCTCGCTTTAAATAACTTTTCGTTTATACTGATCGACGCGGAATTTCTTTACCTTCAATTCACATAAATTTTATCACTTTTATTAAAGTTTTCACCACATTATTTTGAAAATTTTTAGGAGCGACATGCCGCGCGTCTTCACCACACTATAATTGTGCTGTCTGGCCGTTCACTGTCTGGCCGTTCACTAACACTGTAAAAACTAAAACTTAAAAAAACATCGAACACGAACTGGCACGCTTCGCCGTATGCCGTGATAGCCATGCTCGTCTTTTGCATTTCAGGAGAACCTATTTTTTATCGCTACTTTTTGTTAATGCACCTGCTTGTAACTAGGTCAGTGTCATAGCTTGTAAAGAGTTCAGTGACTCTAACAGCTGATGGGTGGTAAAAGTCCTATAATCAAATTCTGTTTTTAAAATCTTTTTCATTTTGTGTCATAATAATTATGCAGACTATGCAGCCGGCTTTTTCATTTTGTTTTGTATTACAATTTTCCGTATTTGAAGTTAAAACTGCGTATTTCAATAAACCTGTTTATCCAATTGAATTAATTTTTCATTTTCACTAGGTACCCTTATCTCTCTCTCGTGATTGGGTATCTCTGGATTATTAATAATAATAATAATAATAATAAACTGCCTTTATTGAATAGCATTGTAATATACAATGCTGTGGTTACAACTAAGGGCGAAGTCTAGCCGAAGCTACTCTACTTAAACCTAAAAGAATTTCAAAACCAATATAAATGTAAAGACCTAATGTAATTACTTAGTTGTCTAAAGTATGATAGTAAAAAAAAAACAAAATATAAAAATAAATATTACATGATATTAATTTCGAGTAGAAAGAGAAAAAAAAAACAAAAAAAGAGAAGAAAGAGTGAAAGAAAAATATAATACAATGCAAGTAGAATAAGTATACCATTAATATACCTATACAGATCAGGCCATGAAAAGAATTATTTTTACTGTGACATGAGTAAGGTATCCTTAACTTTTCTACGAAATTTGTTTAAGGGAAGAATTTTCACAGAATCACTTAAATTATTATAAATTCTAGCTGTGTGATACGTATGATCTAGAAAACAAAGCTGAAGAAAACCTGGGCAAAGATATTTGATTTTCATGCCGTACATTTCCATTATGTAATTCGTGTCTAAACACAATCTTTCCGTAAGTAAGGAGGTGAGGCAGTGGACAGTATGCGCTTAACAAGTACTGACATCTGACATATACAGGGTGTCCCGAAATTAGCTAGCAAGATTTTGCCATCAGTTTCTACGTCCAAAAATAGTAAAAAAAGTTCCTATAAACATGGCCCCGAAAATGCTTCCTAAGGGAGCTACAGCCCTTTAAAGGTGCATCCTTAAAGACGGTTTTTATTTATTAACTCCGAAACTGTTCAAGTTAAAGTAATGAAATTTTGCACATCCACTAAACTTTCTAAGCCTAACAAAATGAGGTAAATATCATCTCAAAATTTTTACCAAGGATGGGTCAAGCTGTAGGGGTGGGGGGTAAAAATTACCGCAACTTTTTTATTTGTAAATTTTTTTGAGTTTTGACTTCAAATTATGAATTGTCAGAGTTTTTCACAAAGAAAATGCCCTCTTGTGCAACTTCGATCGGAGGCACCGTTTTCGAGATAAATTCATTTTAATATTCAAATGCATGCTCTAAAATGATTAGATAAGTGGAGTGAGTGGACTAATTTTTTCCTTTTCTCGTCAAAACAAAATTTAAGAGCCAGATCAAACCAAGATTTTCTTATTTATTTTAACAACTGCTCAAAATGCTTAAATTTTGTTTCGACGCGAAAAGCGAAAAATTTGTTCACTTCCCTAATCATTTTAGAGCATGCATTTGAATATTAAAATGAATTTCAATCCAGGCCATTGCTAGATTCCGCTTGTATTGCACAGAATCCTGTGTAATACAGGGGTCTATCAGCAGGTTTTCCTTACAACCTGCCAGGTCCTTCTTGGCACCACGCTGTTCATTTATCTGTTGGTAGACCGAATCAACAGACCTCAACATCCTGGTATACAAGATACGAGTAAATAACTTGTATAATCTGTCTCACCAACAGATGCAAATAGACTCCGCCCCATTAATTTTATAGTAGTGCAAAACGGTGTACGCAATAGCCAGTTTTACACGATGAAATGTACATGTTTATTTATTAATATCTAGCATAAGATTATTTTCGGTTCTTTTTACGAATAGTCGTGCAATGAAAACTATACCAACTATATACCTACATCTTGTTTTATTTATATTGATAAAAATCTTTAAAAACTCTTATCATTTGCTAGAAGACGAGAACTTAACTATAAGTTTTAGCATGTTCAAATGAATAAAACAACACATACCTACCTATTTTTTCTTTATTTTCACAAAGTTCTATTACAACTCGTATAAAAAAGTTTAGCGTTTATGCGTTCTAACTGGGCCGGAGTCTATTTGCATCTGTTGGTGAGACAGAGTATAGCAGGAGTTGAGACAGGTAATCGGTCTGTAGTTTTTCGGGTTGGATAGATCTTTCTTTTTGGGAAGTATCGCCCCTTGACGAGAGAAGGCGCGATACTCCAGGTGCATATCGCACCACAACCGGTGTAATCGCGCCATGTATCTCCTGCGCTCAGGTTCGCTGCTCTCATAGCAGTTAAGCAGGTCATCTCTTAATCCCTCCATCTTGAACTAGAGGGTTTGGGATTACAGGGTGGTTAGCCCTGAAATCCCATGTCTAACATTTTCAGACAGGGAGGGGCTCCAGGATGCACCGCGAGGAGGTTGCCGGTCCGCATTTCGCACCCCACTTTATTATTATTATTATTATATTTTCTTGTATATGTAATATATTTTGTCTATCTTTGTACTAAACTTTAAAATAGAGACAATTTATTATTATCATTAATATTATTATTATTATACAGTAACCGGCAGCCAAGTATGTATACGTACAAACTTATGAGTAACTGGATATTTCATATTCTCGGGTGCAACAGAACGACTGTACAATAATTCAATTTGCGTGCGCTGCAACTCTGTTGCTCATTTATTTCTCTGTAAACCCGGTGTGTATTTAGCTGCCGCTTACTGTATATAGACGCTCTATGCATTCAAATGCTCATATATTTTTATAAATACAAATTCCGAGACAATCACTTCTGTTAATCTTGTACAAATCATATGATTTTGATATTTTTTTTTTATATTAATCAATTTGACAAACTTAAGATTTTCGTCCTTTTGTATTGTTTCAGGTTGTTAGAACTGCAATTGTTGATGCTTCTGGTGTTGCATCTCTCTTAACTACTGCTGAGGCAGTAATTACAGAAATACCTAAAGAAGAACCTCCAATTCCATCAGGAGGCATGGGTGGAATGGGTGGTATGGGCGGAATGGGCGGTATGATGTAAACGTAACGCGAAATTGTTCTAATTTGATGCTGACAGACTATTCAGTGAATAACTTTTGGTGTGATTTTTTGAACAATATTTGTCGAAAAGTTCCATTATTATATTTGACAAATTAAAATCATACTAGTAGTTATGGTTTTTACTAAATTGAACTGAAGCTAAATATATTACGCAACATGGTCCAGAATATTTGAAACTAATACAAAACTTTGGTTAACAGTTTTATGAATACAAAAATTTGTATTAGTCTGGATGCTTATGCCATTAAATTGAGTTATTTGGTATTGCTTTAGAGATAACTGCCCTTAATATGTAATATATCGATTTTTCATTTTAAAATAGTTTTTCCCATTTTCTATGTCCATCCAAATATAAAATTTCTTGACGAATTGGAGTAATTAAAATTATGTCCTTAATTCTACACTAGTCATTAATTGTGTTGTAAACATATTCATAAAAAAAAAAAAAAAATTGTAAAATAGTTTACTTTATTACAATTTTACTGATGATTTATTGTTCAAATAAATGTTTCAGAAAAACATAGTTTTTGTTTTATAAAGGTTTTCATTCAATAATTTATGAACTATTTTTACATACCTATAGGTGGGTGGAATGGATTAAGCGTTATTTACAACTTATTTATCGACTACCTAGGCAGTTTAGTCTTCAAATAATTTGTTTAATTGTCATAAGCACCTGGTACCAATACACACCCGAACTTAATTTGAGCTATGCTGCAACTTTTCCCAAAAACAAAATTTCCTACGAAATCATTAAACAAAAAGTTTTTTGTTTCAAACAATTTGCACTGTGTTGTATTTAACAGGAATTTAGAGTTTCTGTTACCATGTGACTAAAAATGATTTCTAATAGAGCTACTACAAACTTTGATGCTTATTTTTTTTTTAATATTTTGTATTTATATCAATAATTGCTTATTTATAAGAAATCATTTTTGGTTATGAACTGATCTGCATTTAATTTTGTTTCGACCCTGTATGTAGTTCTATAGCTATTTGTAAAATGTATATTGTTATAAATATATTGTTATTCTTTTAATGATTGATTTTTTTCGCTCCCAAAAACAGTATTTAACTATCGTTAGTTTTGCAGATTTAAAATTATAAAAATCTGTGTTTATAGCTATTTGTTCAACTAGGGAGGAAGGTATATCATTTCCACTCACGGATGAAAGTTGCTGCCCAAGCGAAGCGATGGCACCAATCGTCCAAGGGAGGAAATGATATATATTTACTCCAGAGTTGAACATATGATTTTTTTGACACCACATATTTATTATAAGGTTTCATCTCTTCAATTTTTCTGAAATCAAATATTTTTATAGTGGTTTGTACAAGAGTGGATATATCCATATCGCATGAGAAAAAAGTTCTTTCGAGTGTGATATGAATAATCCACTCGAGTTGTACGAGAGATTTGGACATTTGTTTATATAAACTTTTTTCTTTATTTTATATGATTTTTTTGACACCACATATTTATTATAAGGTTTCATCTCTTCAATTTTTCTGAAATCAAATATTTTTATAGTGGTTTGTACAAGAGTGGATATATCCATTAGGGTGGGCCGAAAATTTTTTTTTTGCGAATTTCGTGTAATAACAAAACAAAAAAGTTGTCTTAGGGACGAAAAATGACACTGATTTTTTATTTTTATTTTATGAAAATATCTAGCCGCGCCCCCAGCGACTCGAAGAAGCCCAATTTTTTTTTTGTAAATCCGGACCTGTAATACAGCAAAACGTTTTTGTATAGAGGTCCTTATTGTCACAAAAAAATATTTTGTCTTTAAATTTATTTTTCACTGCGCCCCATGAATAAAAACACTGTTGTGATCTAATTACAAACGTGTATGAACTTGCATAGGGTATTACATCAGCAGTGAGTGGGAGAAAGTAGCCTAAGTACCTAATTAAACACGTCTGGCCACTCAGTTGTTTCGGATACAGTTCAGTAAGTTGCACACATCTCCCCTGAATAGTCTCGTACTAACGTGATTATGTTGGGGAGTCGAAATTGTTAGGGGAGTTGGTGCAACTTACTTAACTGTATCCGAAACAACTGAGTGGTCAGACGTGTATATAAAAACTATGAGCTTCAGAGTTATTACAACTATGTTCTAGAACGGGTGTATCAAGATATCCTAAGAGTGTATGTAAAACGTGTATTTTGCACTAGTGTATTCGACATAATAATAATAATACAAGAATTTTATTGGACGAACCAAATGGTTATTGACCGAGGTCCTTCAGCCAGTATTACAAAGTATTTAGTACATTTCATAGAGATAAATAAGCAATAACAAAGTACTATGTTCTAAAAAAAAAAAGTTATAGTAGTTCTTGTTTTTACATTTCTTCTCTTAGGGAGTTGATGCATTCCCAAATTGATAATAATAATCTATTTCATAGTTGATATTGGGTGTTTTAAACTAAATTTACAATTAGTGTATTACGCTATCCGCATAATAATAAACTATTTCATAATTTTTATTTGTGTGTGTTTTGAATTGAAATTAACTAATTTGATATGGCAACACTATCGGTAAAAACTCGAGCATCTGAAACTTTTCCAATAATTGGCACCGCTGCAGTTATTGACTCCACGAATTGCTCTTTTCTTCCGACATATGAGGACGTTATCAGGTGTTATCAATATATCAGAAACTGTTTGTGGAGATTGCAAGGGACGGTTACATCAGAGCCAAATTGGATGCACGAAAGAAGCTTCCAAAATTTGATTTTAAAGGACAATACTCTCTGACTTAATAGTATTAAGGGCGGGAGGGTGGACGGAACTCGATATACAGCCACCTCCTCGTGGTGAGTTCTGGGTTGATCAAATAATTCTGGAACTCCATTATATGAGTTAAAATCAGTTGATTCTATCCGAAAATATTTGATTAAGCTGTGAGCTGCATTCTAGTCAAGCCAAACTTAATATTAGACTTACATTAACAAGCTTATGCTATTTTAAAGGATATGGGGCGCGGCTAAAAATTGAGACAAACCATCCAATTTTTTTTTTTCGTAAATAGAACACTGTTACCTAGCTTTTTGGCATTATTACCAATCTAATTTTCAAAAAAAAAAAAATAGTCCTTTTGCAGTCCTTGGGGCGCAGTTAAATATTTTTTTAAAATTTAAAAAAAAATACAGCTTCATAAATACCATATTTCACAACTTTTTTGCGATATTATTCTTGAAAATTCAAAAAAATTTTAAAAAACGGCTTTTTCGGCCCACCCTAATATCCATATCGCATGAGAAAAAAGTTCTTTCGAGTGTGATATGAATAATCCACTCGAGTTGTACGAGAGATTTGGACATTTGTTTATATAAACTTTTTTCTTTATTTTGATGAGTAGAATACGCTCCCAAAGTAGCGGACCACATTTTTGTTACATCCTGTATATGTTATATATTTGCTCCAGCCGTTTGTGCAATATGCCTAATTCAATTAAATGTTTGGAATTTTACACAAAATCAGTAAAGCTAATTTTAGAAATGGTAAGAAAATTGAAGAATTGTGGGGCAGAGGTTCATAGAATGGTTGTTATCTACCAATAGAAAGATGTTGATGGAATTTAGAATTTCGGGAAAGCTGCATGTCTAATGGAAATAATAAAGCTGTGCATCCCAGCGACTTATAAAGAGGAGACTGGCGATAAGCTGAATTCGTTTGGCCTGAACAATATTACCCAGTTGATGCCACAATTGCCACAGAGCGGTTGCACAGTTACTTTCGTTTTGTTATTCTACACGGCTTTGCACGCTATTTTTGAAGTCTTGTTTGATTTATGTGTCAGCGCGCTTTTCTATCTATTTTCGTGTTAATTCTATTTATCTGGTTAATTATCTGCTTTGTGTTGTTAATTATCTGCTTTGTGTTTAAAAACATTATAAATATGGTTAAACAGTGTTTGTATTGTAAAAAAACTTTTGTGTCAACCTCAAATCGTAGTTTTCACATGTAAGTACATAAAAAGCATATAAATAATTTTAAGTTGTGTTAATTATATTTATATATATATATAAAATTATATATAATCTGATTTGGTTAACTGACAGTTTTTAGAAATACTGTAGCAAAAACCAAATTTCGAAATAATTTATAATATCAGAGTGATTTGCAATTCCTTACTGCCTCCGGAGCCATCTTAATTATTAATCATAATATTTGAAATGAAATTTATAAAATATCTTTTTGCTTTATTATGCCATAACATTAAAAAAATAGGGCAATTTAATGCTCTAATTACGCCAGTGTAAATCTATTTCTAATTATGTAGTAGCACACAAAATAAAACAAATAACAATTTTATTTGTGAACTTTACTGTACTACTTAGTTTTTCTTTTTCATGCTCTACCACCGGAGAATCTGCTGTTATAGTAGATTTTGATGGCGATTCAACAGATACTGTAGAAGAACGTGAATGAGATAATGGTTCTGACCTGAAAATATATTCCTTCTCTTCCTTTTCTTTTTTGGGATTTATTACCACATTTCTTGAGATTTCTATCCAAAAAAGTTGAATTATCTAAAAAATATTCAAAATAATCAGTTTAAAACTGGGAAATAACCTCTACGCCTTTGACGTAATGTTCTCTGACATTACGTCAAACAATCGAACAAGACTTTAAAATAGCGTCGCAAAACCGTGTATAATAAACAAAACGAAAGTAACTGCGCAACCGCTGTGTGGCAATTGGGCATCAACTGGGTAATATTATTCAGGCCAAACAAATGCAGTGGATACATAGGCGATCTCCAGTCTTGTATTATTAAGTCGCTGGTGCATCCTATGGACGATTCGAGATTCCTATATTTTTTTTCAGATACCCCTCATCTAATAAAATGCTTGCGTAAACGATTTTAAAAAAACAGAGCTTTCATAATGTGTAGTTACATTTATTTTACCTACGATCACTAACGTAAATATAGCTGAAAACGCACTCTCCGCCACCTATGTAAATTGAACCTTACACACCGTAAACAAATCGCTCGCTCAGCCGCTGCAAGAAGGATAGCTCAGTTCCATAAGAGCAACGTTAGCCTGTTGGCGGACCGGCATTGAACGGTAGTGACGTAGCCATCAGTACAGAATTGGCTGTCAATTAAAGCTTGTGTGTTTACGTTGTACTTTGATGTGTTTTCTCTTCAGTTTTTAGTGACTATTTTTTAATTTTCAAACGTTGTAGAGTGATAATGAACATTCAGGAATATCATAAAATCAAGATTTTGTGTGTTTTTTTGTTCGTGTTTACAAAGTCCCAATTTGTGATTAGTATTTGGACGTTTTTGTATTCTAATCTGTTTTTTGGAAGTGTTTTGGTAAGTTTATTCAATACAACACAGGAAAAGACATTCTAAAATATTATTTTCTCGTTTTAGATTGCACTGCAGATTTGTGCTGTTGCCTCGTGTAAAAGCAATATAATTAACCCTTAAGAAAGAAGGTGTTAAGTTGACATTTCATTCATTTCCAAAGATAAATGATTTAGTTTCATCCACAATAAAAAAAGAGTGAATATATCGTTGTAAAAGAGAGCATAAATTCAACCCAAATACATGTTCGATATGCTCCCCTCGATGCTCCCTATATTTTACATCAAATGATTATGAAAGAGACCTACAAAATGAACTTCTAGGTATAGTAATATATTTATTATTCATATTAAAATACATTTTTTTAAAATCGGCATTAAAGTACCCCAAAATCGGCATTAAAGTGATAGAAATAGTCATAATCCATTATTCTACAATTTTTGCAGTTGGCCGAGGTGACAGATAAACGTAAACATAAATATTTCATTGCTTGTGACAATAATAAAAGGTAAATAAATACAGTTTTTTACATTCAGAATTGTATTGTAACAAATGTACAACTCGTTGCCAGTGCGCAGGATAGAGATCACCCAGTATGAAAGTTTTTTCATTTTTAAGCTGTAATTACCATTAAAGAAATAGCAGTCCTGTTGCTTTTCCCAGAAAAGACACTTTAGCCATAATTCGAATGTTTTTGTAAAAGTTAACAAGAGGGTCAGTCCTTAAATAATAGACAAGTCAACTATAAGTGTTATTGCTTCCTTTAAAAACTTATAAATCACAAACAAATCCAAACCCCTCTGTACAAATTGATTTATAACGTGCACTTCTAGCATTTCGAATAATACGATCTTTAGAAACCCTTACTGGGGTCAGTAAATCGAAACTACATGTTCTTGGGGTACATTGCGAGCGTCCGAAAGACCACTAGTCCGGGACCTTCTGCTAAATGTCAAAGAAAGTTATCTTGGGTTATGCATACTTATACTGCGTTCGGTTTTAAAAATCCAGAGGCGAGCGAGCAGATACAGATTTATCACACGTGATCACCGAGGCAAATGAGCCTAATTTAATTACCGAACGGATACCAAGGAGGAACATAAAACATAACCCCATAAATTATTATTATTTTTTTATTTTGGTGTATCACTCAGAAAAAACAATGCAGTTTATTTAAATCTATGTGTTCTGTTATGTTGTACTCAAGAAACCTAGAGAACAGTCTTCTTGGTTGTACTTAGATAGTGTCTGATACACAGATCACAGAAGAACCCTAAAAAATCTGTTTGCTCGACGTCTTGTCTTGAAGCCGAGCTAAACGAGGTAGCGCTGACCGCTCGTATTTATGCTTACCGAACGCAGAGCAGATCTAATGGTAAGTCCCCACGGGCGGAAAACGCGGAAAAGCGGAACTCCGTGATTTTTAGCGGAACGTTCGAATGGTGAGGTATTTTTGCGGAAACTGCGTAATACCACCTAACCTAAAAGTTATACGAGTTATATTATACAGAGAAAAAATTATAAAAAGCGATTCGGTTTTATTAGCTATAGGTGCACTCGTTGTCAAACACAAGAGAACTTCTAAAATCCTTCAGGATGCGTCTCGTAAAAGAATATTAACTCTCTGTAAATTATATATTAAAATAGAAGAAATGGAAAAGGTACAAAGAGATTTCTGGGTCAGAGATATCTTTATGGAAGACGAAAGGCAAACGCAACATGTAATAATTGTACCATAACCTTATTCCACAATCACGGAATCCGCAAAAAGTTAAACTAAATTCAACTTTTTGCGGATAACCGGCGGAACATCAGGGGAATTGACAATTACTAATATGGCCGACTTTTGACCAATCATATGTCTAGAATAGTTCCGCCTTTTCCGCTATTTCCGCACGTGGGGACTTACCATAAAAGAGCATGCATTGTCTATTACCGAACGGCAAATGTGGTAAACGAGCAAAGCGAGCTTTCAGATATGTAAAAACCGAACGCAGTAATAGTAACAGCCGGACAGGTAGTTATCGCGCGATCAGATTAATAGGGTAGAGCAGTTGCGCAATTAAGCGATCATACCTGAAGGTATATCTCTATCTACGGGGTAAATTGAATAACATAACTGGGGTAATTAATTCTTGAATCATTCCATTATCGACCATGTAAGTAATCTTAAGTGAGGTAGAGTCTATATACACCTGAGCTAGGTTTTGTCCCAATAATAGCAAATGAATCGTAAGCATGGGTTTCCCTCAGGCTAACATCATGGAACACAATGGGCTGCTGGATGACGTGGAAAGTCACAGTATCTTAGGAATGGTCTCAGATGTTATGCCTACCAGGACCAACACCAAACTGCCCTTCAACGTCCTATTTCCTGGAAGAGACGAATGGGAAGAAAATAAAATCGACCTCTTAAGGGCAGACAGCTGTTGGTTTACTGATGGCTCCAAAACATCTGAAGGAATTGGAGCCGGAGTGTATAGTTGCAACCCAGAGGTCAGAATATCCACAAGCCTGGGGATCTATGCAACTATATTTCAGGCTGAAGTTCACGCCATTGAGCTGTGCTTGCGGAGGCTTGAACAATCGCATCCCAAGCGCAGATCAATAAAAATATTTTCAGACAGTCAAGCAGCTCTCAAGGCTCTTGAATCATATCGGTGTAATTCTAAAACGGTATGGAACTGTCAGAAAGTCTTAACCCAACTGGGAAAAAGCAACAAAATAACTCTGGTCTGGATACCTGGACATTCTGGAGTCAGCAATGAAATTGCTGACTCCTTAGCCAGGAAAGGTGCAGGATCACAATTCATTGGACCAGAACCTGTACTCGGCATATCGTCAAGTACTGCCAAGACAGCAATCTCAGCCTGGGCTGAAAGTAAAACACTCCAGCACTGGCAAGACTTACCAGGATTGATCCATTCAAAGGCGTTCATACCGTACCCTTCGAAATCAAGAAGTAAGAAACTATTAGAGCTTAACAGGTTAAACCTAAAGACTCTAATTGGCCTGTACACAGGGCACTGCAGACTAAATCACCACCTACACAGAATTGGACTGGCGGAAAACGCCGAATGCCGTCTGTGTTTGGAGGATGATGAAAAGGCAGAGCACATTTTATGTGCATGCCCCGCTGCAGCTAGAATTCGGTTCTCAATGTTCGGCAAAGGGGAACTTCTGCAGGAGGACCTGGACAAAATATCACCCATATCAGCTTTATTAAAAGACTGAACCTGTTGGGTGAAATATAATTTGGAGTGAGCCACAATAGACCGAGCGGTCGCAGTGGAGGGTCTGATCAACAGCCCACTCACAATTTACCAATTACCGACCCATCTAAATGTTATCCAGGCGTTAAGCTATACATTCGATTTGTAACCACTGCCAGCTAGTTAATAAGTCACTAATAAGTTGTACATATATTGTTTTATTGTAAGAATTCCACATCTTGTTGGGAACTATCACCCGTTATTATATTTGTTCTATTCATTACCATTTCCTTTATTCATTTATGTGTAAATAAATAGATACTAAGAGTTTTGAGAATCATTTGTTTTATTGGAAGTATGGTTGGCAAAGTAAATTAAAAGTAAGATCAGAATTGGCGAATAAGCATATTCTAAGTGCCGATTAATATTCGGAATATACGTCGCGAGTGGGTCAGTGTCCAAAGGTGGCAGCGGATCTAGTGCCAAAAGAAGGCCGCACACTGAGGTGTCTGATCAACTGTATTGTAAAGGAGTAAGATCTAGATAATAAGTAGTCATACGGAAAGTCCTCAGAACAATAAAGATTAGTGATCACCGGGTGAGTTACCGTCTCCCCTTTTAGTCAACACCAGAAGATATTGTTCAGAGCGACTATTCGTAGAGACCTGTCGTTCTCGCGTCGATAACGAATCGCGGTCAAGGTTTAGAGTAATGGCGTTGTCTAGAGACTAATTAATTATGCATATCTTCATTTATGTATAAAGTATAAAATGTAACTCGGTCAGTAAAGAACTGTTATAGTATTATCAATATTATAATTGCTAAAAATAATGATTTTCTTACAAAAAATTATTCTGATTTGACATTTAAAAATAATTATGACTTAATGTCACTGAAAATTATTTAAAATATAGAGTTAATTAATCTTAATTTCACAGTTTCTGGATTTAAAAAAAAATTTAATATGCACCTCAGCATTAAAGTTCCTTTTTATCACGCAAGTGGTTTATTTAAACTACTAAACTCCACATTCATGATAAAAAGTTAAACTTTAATGCCTTGATACATAAATAACTATTTAATAATAAAAATTTTTTTCAATAAAAAATTTGTAGTTTGTTTAAACATCAATACCTATACTAAACTTTAATATCAGTTAAATAAATAGTTATTTTTGTATCAAGGGTGCGAAATACTACTTTGGTGATCGAGAACGAAAGTTTTTTGACGAGGCGCAGCCGAGTGAAAAAATCGTTCGAGATGACCAAAGTATTTCGCACACGAGTTGCAAACAATATTTTTTCTACAACGACTTTAATTTGATTAATCTAAAACTATAAAACGATATCTTCAAATATAATATTTAATTTTATTGCAAATTAATTTAAAAAGTAATAGCGGCAGATGTCTCAGGTAAATATTTTGCAACCTAATGCACGAAAGATTTTGGCGCACGGGGTCATGGTAACGTAAAAAAAATAATGGCAATGAAAAAATGTCTGTTTTAGACTCTGTCGTTAATGCGCAAACATAGCCTTTTTTTTACAGTGTAACGAAGTGATTTTTCCGATCAAGGAATGTTCATTTTTGCTTTAAATATTACCGTCACTTGGGTACACCCTGCCGCTGTTTTAGTAATTAAATTCTGTTCTAGTTAAGTTATAAATGAGTTGTTAAAAAGTCCGCTGGTAAACAAGCAATCAAGTAATTAATTGATTAATTTTCGACAATCCCTCGTATAAGTAAAATCCGAGAATTATTAGAAATAATGGCCCAGTCTGAAATAAAAATCATTCGTTACTAAAATATTAATCCTTGCCCGTTTTAATCCGTTTCTTTTTGCGATATAGTATAGAAAGTGTAAGAAACTCATTTCCGGTTAAATACGTTCTGAGTTGATGCACCAAATTGCATAATCCGCTGCACCTCTGCAAGTTACGCTGGGATGTGCATCTGAGTCCGTCGTTTAAAGTCGGTGACCACCTCTCTTTTAACACGACCGATAGCTACGTCAGAAAGGTAATAAAAATGCCAAATGGCACTTCCGTCGACATCAGATACGATTTACCGTCAGCCATTGAAGATATAGCTAAAGCCGTTCACATTTCAGTACCGCCGCTTCGAGTTATTAATAGTAAATTTCTTTGCATTAAATCTTGGTAAGAATTCACCGTAACCTGCTACACTCTGCAGGCACTGCCTTCAGTTAAGATAGATATTTAAAGGTCTTATTTTCCGTGAGTATCGCCATATATTGCTACCAAAGCAAACTAGAGCTAATTCAGAATACCTCCGTTGGTTGATTCGTGTTATTATCTGCAAAATTGTGCACCAACTGAATAGATTTTTCTCGCTCGGGTGATCTGCCCAGTTGTCATGCACAAGGGTTTCCGGAAAACCCACTGTAATTAGAAAAGTCATTCCTAAATGTACACCCACTGAATAGATTTTTCTCGTTCGGGTGATCTGTAAGGTGCCAGTGTACCAGGGTGACTCGAAAACTTGCTATAAATTAAAATAGCCGTTCAAAAATAGCTCTACGTTTGTGGCAATAGTTCGCCCTATTTTCAAATACCAGAAAAGACGTAAATATCTATAGCTAACGGATTGCCCGCCGTTTATAATACATCCTATTGGAAAGGTCCGTTTGCTTGTCGTACAAAATAAAATATTAATTCAACGTCTCCGAAAATTCCGCCGCAAAAGCGCGTAAAGATTCTTGATTGCCAGCTTGACTTGTTCGTAATTACTTTGAAATAGTTTTATACACACTCGACTGTACAGTCGTAGAGGTTTTTAGAGTAAATTAATTTGTTCATTATTCATTATCATTGAATAAATACGTTATTTGAAAGAGGTAAAATTCACGAGTCATTATTTCTGTCATCTTATTTCTGATTAACCCGTTTGAGCAGTATGATCGAATTCCATTAGATAGATCTCCAGCTCCGACCCCTAGCAATTCTGTGTCTCCGCTGTTTCGCTATTCAGGGTTGTTCTCCCAATTAGGAGAGCCAAAAACAAGTGTAGTTCTTTGCACTTAAAAATTAAAGGACTGGCGCCCGAGATTTCCGTATAAAAAGATTACGTAAGTATCTGGAAAAAAAGCAGACATTCATTACAAATGGCGCCCTAGAGCAGGAACTTTATTAGGTACGTTAATCAGAAATCCGAAATCGTAAAGTTGTCCAGAAAACCGATCCGCCGTAAAATTACAAGTCTCGTGTGAAATACACGTATAATTAAATAAATACCGAAACACCAGAAATTTGCAATAAGACGCCGATTTAAAATAAAATACGTGAAGCCTGTTTTTTCCCGTTGTGAACGCTGGCATTTTTTATAAAATACAGTTTTTTTTTATTGATAAGAAATAAAAACTTGTTCACCGTGCACAGGGTTTTATCAATTTAAAATTAATAAAACCGAACAGTTTTATTTCCAGTAAAGAAATAACATTCTGTTATCAGGCGATTTAAATTAAATATCGTCTGTCCGTCAGCTAAGGAATAAAAACATTACTTACTGAATTAAGCAATAAAAACATTTCCTATTTAACTCGGAGGATTTAAACATCGAAATAAAATTGAAATAAATTACTTCTAGGTTTTACATCCGTCTGTCTGTCTGTCTGTAACCTAGCCAAGTGATTGCAACTTAACTTGTTATACGTCCGCATTGCAATTACAACCGAAGGTGGTTTATTTTAATTTTACAAACCGCTGCTGGCCTAAGTACCTACTTCCGCAAAATACACAAGCTGCTACCGCCGCCGTATACCGAATCGTTAGGTGACTTCCGAAATTATTTTGACTTTGCCATGGTGGTTGATACCCGCTACTCTCTGTTACCTCAGTTTTGAGTAGAAAGGCAATTTCAAAAATAATTGATTTGACATTATACAGGGTGTGCCTACTGTACTGATACTGCATACCTTACTGTTACCGTTTACCAGGGATTTAAATAATCTTAGCATTGGTTTTTTATCTTGACGCTGCCATAGGGGACAGATACCGCTGTTGCCCTATGCCGAGTTGATAAGCAACGCCAAACCTGATTTCTGTTACCGTATACCGAGGATTTAAACAATCTTAGGTTGTTTTTTTTATTTTGACGTTACCAGAGGGGACAGATACCGCTGTTGCCCTATGCCGAGTTGTTAAACAACTCAAAACCGGAAAATTATTAACCGATAACGTGTTGTTAGGTACTCTAGCTTACAACAAATTATTTTGACGTGACCAGGGTGTGTTTACACCACTGTTGCTTTATAGCAAGTAAGTAGGCAATTTCCAAAAATCTGCAACGCAGATTTACCGTCTTCTGTTAGCATCCGACTGCCGATCCGCTGGGTAGTGCACCGATCTGTTAGGTATTTTGTGAATTCGGCACGCACCGAACGCGACCAGATTTTTACCAGCCGCGGTAAATAAGCTTGCGACGTGTCGATTCTGATTAAATCGAACCTGAAGAACCGATTGCGACTACTTACATGCCGTTTCAAACCCTATTGAAGAAGTTACCCGTACCTTCTTGACTCTGCCTGACTTAGAAACCAAACCAAGTTTTACGTGACTAGATTACGTGAAGAGGAGCTACGATAGCACTTTCTGAACTGAATTACCGTCGGTTGTATCCAAGGTCATCCAGAAATACCCAGGTACAAGCTAGCCTTGTGGGGTGTCCTTTTTAGGGTAATCGCCCCCTAGAAACCGATTGGTGATACTTGCAACCGGATCCGACACACCGTTTTTGAAAGACGCCTACCGTCGCAACGCCTGAGGTTGAATAGCATCTCAACCTGCAGTTTTCCGTATCCGTGATCGTCAGATAGCACCCGTGACGTCTTTTAGTATTTTACCGGAGTTTCACCGGAGTATTTCGTGACTCCGGGGTCAGAATTTTCCAAGGGTGTGACCCCTCAATTAATAGTAAACCGAGGACGCTAAAGCGATAGCCGATAGTTTCAACTCGATACGACCAGCCGTTCCAGACTTAGGATTTTTCAACTCGTATCGTCCGTCTGATTCGTCTTGAACCCGTTGTACCGATACCATTGGGGAGTAACGTCATGCCAAACGAGGGAGATAAAACCGATACACCCGTATTACCCATCGACGATGCCGCGAACCTTGATATGGGAGACATCCGGCTAAGCTGGATATATAAATTAAAGAAAGAACAAATAGATGATCAATTAGGGAAGTTTGGTCTACCCGTAACCGGTACCGTGGACGAGAAAAAGCGCCGTTTGGTAAAGTTTATCAAAGAGGGGTGCTTTTCGCCTAGACCAAATACCGCCCCACCCGTTTTTCCGCCGCCGTTACCACCGTTGATGATACCCCCAGTAATGAACAACCCCCTTGAATCCACCGCCAGCCTGCCACGCGTAACGACGCTCACCGAACCAGTCCGCCGGATGACAGTTAGCACCGTATGCGAAACCGTCAGAAAGTGGAATTTACACTTTAACGGAAAAACCGACGCCGTGGAGTTCCTAGAAAAATTACAAGAATTCCAGGAACACGGGGACATTCCGATAACCGACTTGTTAACCGCCCTGTACGAAATTTTCCAAGGCAATGCGTTGGCCTGGTACCTTAACAACCGCGATCTGTGGTCAAGTTGGGAAGATTTTCTCTCCGACTTTAAGCAATTCTATTTACCCACTAATTATCAATCTGTCCTAGAGGAGCATATCCACAACCGCCGTCAGCTGCCGAATGAGGCGGGGCGCGACTACGTCGTGGCCCTGCAGACCTTACTGCGCCGGCATGGTGGATATTCACCCGAACAAGCGTTATACCGATTGTATGGGAATTTAAGACCGGAGTACCGTCAGTATATCCGTAAAAATGACATAACCAGTCCGCGGGATCTGGTAGCTCGAATCGACGAATACCAGGCACTCTGTCTCGAGCTCGCCGCGTCACAACCTGTGAGCCTATCCCCTGTACCTGCCGTCACCCGGAAAAAGTACGATTATTCGACTAAACCCCAGCATCCCGGTTCTAGGGATCGTACTTCCGAACGTCTGGCAAGGACATCGTCTCCGACAGTTAAGGAGCGACCAAGTACTACGCCGCGATCCGAAAGAACGCAAGAGACGCGAGAAGAGTCTCGAGCACCCACCGCATCCGCCGCCGTCTGACCGAAGTACGATCTGTTGGCGTTGTGGCAAGACCGGTCACTTCCGCAGTGAATGTCGCTCGCCACCCCGCCTGTTTTGTTCTCGATGCGGCCGTCAAGGCACGACCCGCGACTGCCAATGTAACACAGCGGAAAACTAGACCGGAACCGCATCGTACCGAGGCCAGGTGGGTTCCGAAACATTACCGCCTCGCATCAGGAACTGACAGCTGAACATGACAACCGTCCCCATGTCCCAATACGCATTCATAATAAGACATTCTCCGCCCTTGTGGATACCGGAGCCGTCCGTTCGTACGTCGGTAACCAAATACATGAATTTTGTACACGATTAGGGATTAAACCGCGAACCGTTACCGCACCTTCCGCGCGTTTGGCTAATGGCGACTTGGCTACCGTCATCCGAGCCTATGCGTTAAAATTTACCATAGGCCAAACACAATTCTCTGAAGATCTACTGTATCTGGAAATCTCTCGTCCGACATAGTCCTGGGGATGGATGTAATGAGCAAGCACGCCTTTCTCATCACTCCAGGAACCGCTTCCGTTTCACTGAATGGCCACGTGGTCTCACGACCACGTGCCACGCCCACCAGCCCGTTAGGCACAGTTTCCTTGACCCTCACTACCAGCGAGGAGCATCGCTTGCAGAATTTTCTTGATACCGAATTACCGAGTTTTCAAGAAATCCCTGGTACTACCGGTCAGGTACAACACCACATCCGTCTGTCGCATGCCGAACCGATCAAACAGAGGTACCGTCCGCAAAACCCGAAAATGCAAGAGATTATTAACCAAGAAGTTGATGAGATGCTTAAAAACGGGATCATCGAACCATCTCACAGTCCGTGGAGTTCACCGGTGGTCATCGTCAAGAAGAAAGATGGAAAACCCCGGTTCTGTATAGACTTTCGGAAAATAAACGAAGTTACCGAAAAAGACGCATACCCGCTACCTTACATCAACCATATACTGGACAAGTTACGCCGAGCCCGATATATCTCTAGTATCGACCTGAAACAGGGATACTGGCAGATACCCCTCTCCAGTTCCAACAAACCCGTCACCGCATTCACCGTTCCTGGTCGGGGACTGTTCCAGTTTAGAGTAATGCCGTTTGGACTGCACTCCGCCCCCGCCACATTCCAAAGATTACTCGACAGCATTATTGGACCCGACTTGGAACCCCACGCTTTCGCCTACCTGGATGATATAATCGTCCTCGGAGAGACCTTCGAGGAACACGTGGCAAACCTGAGAGAAGTATTCCGCCGACTTCGAGCCGCTAACCTACAACTGAACCCAGACAAATGCGAATTTTGTAGAAAGTCACTAAAATACCTAGGTCACGTCGTTACGTCTGAAGGAATCAATACAGATCCCGATAAAGTGGAATCCATTCGTCAAATTCCGACACCACGTAACGTCCGCGACGTCCGCCGATTCTTAGGAGTAGCATCCTGGTACCGCCGATTTGTGCCTGCATTCTCGCAAATCGTAACCCTCCTGACCAGACTGCTGAAGAAGAATCATCGATTTAAATGGACTACCGAACAAGAATACGCTTTCAACCGACTGAAAGGTTTTCTAACCGAAGCCCCCGTCTTGACATGTCCGGATTTCTCTCAACCCTTCACTCTGCAAACCGACGCATCCGACCAAGGCTTTGGGGTAGCATTGACTCAGGAAATAGAGGGTCACGACCGTGTTATAGCATACGCTAGTCGTACTCTCTCACCCGCCGAGAAAAACTACTCTGTGACAGAACGAGAATGTTTAGCGATTGTCTGGGGAGTAGAAAAGATGAGACCCTACCTAGAAGGTTATCGTTTTACCGTACTAACCGATCACCAATCTCTCCGTTGGTTACACTCTATCAAGAGCCCGGCAGGACGCCTAGCTCGCTGGAGTATCTTTTTGCAGCAATATGATTTTGAGATTAAATACCGAAAAGGCACCTTGAACCGAGTAGCAGATGCCTTATCCAGACAACCGTTACCAGGACCGTCGTCCGCCCCAGATTCCGAGGGACTGGGATCCCTGACCGAAACCATCGACTGTTCCTGGTACAACCGAAAAAAGGCAGAAGTAGAAAAAAATCCCGAAGTCTTTCCAGATTACTGCATCCGAGATAACCGCCTGTTCCGTCACTTCTGGGATGCACATGATCTGACCGAACCCGAATTGTCCGACCCCTGGAAGCTATGCGTACCCACGTCTCTCCGTCCTACCGTGTTGGCCGAAAACCATGATGCTCCGTCCGCTGTTGGAACTGTATGATACTCCGTCAGCCGATGTCGAATGGGAGCTGCTAGAAGCCGTTGCCGAATCCAACCCCCTGCCCAATCCAACCCCCTGCCCCCAGAGACCAATTCGAAGGAGGAAGAAGTGGAAACCTGTGCCAAGTTCAGCCCCCTGTCCCTCGCAATGAACCCGGAAAAAGAAGTGCCCAAAAGGGAGAATTCGGCACTACCCCCCCTGATCCGAACCTCTCCGACACTACCGCCGGCGATTGACCCCGCACCCCAGGGACTGACTCGCCCCAAACGCCCACCGACGATGCAACCGTATGAAACAAGGCGACGTGACCCATACCAGCCTCCAGTATACCTGCCCGTCGAACGAGATCTGTGCTGGAGATGTGGATACCCTGATCACGACCGTGAATACTGCACGAGACCCCGGATCACGTTTTGCTCACGATGTGGACTCGTGGGATTATTATCCCGCGACTGCCAGTGTGGCACCATTGTCGGACCCCCTGCCCCTACTCGTAGAGGAACCCGCCGCCGAGAGACCCGGACCCAGGGGACCCAAACCGCCCCACTATACCTTCGAAACCGACGAGCTTGTCCTATGTGTGACTGCCATTGCCTCTACAAGGTCTAAGCTCGCCAATCCGAAATTCCGCCGTCCGCCGTAAAGTAGCTTCGCCGTCATTAAGAGTTTTTGTGCTTTCAGAAGGACCAGCCAGGGAGCCGTGACCGTCCAGGACCATGTTAGGCCCAGCTGGTAAGAAACACCGAATGAAGATACCCGATAGGTAATGACACCTGTCCCGGGAGGCTGTTTAAAGTTAGTTTTGTTTTTTTATATACTATTTTAGAATTTAGTCCTGTAAATACTAGAGTAGGGAGCTTTCCGGTTCAATTAATTTTGCCTTTGTTTACCTGGAGCCTCTCAGGGAGAAGAAAAAAAATTGTATAATGAATTATTATTTTTTTTTACCGAAGTAAGAGGGGGGTGTCACGAAGTGATTTTTCCGATCAAGGAATGTTCATTTTTGCTTTAAATATAACCGTCACTTGGGTACACCCTGCCGCTGTTTTAGTAATTAAATTCTGTTCTAGTTAAGTTATAAATGAGTTGTTAAAAAGTCCGCTGGTAAACAAGCAATCAAGTAATTAATTGATTAATTTTCGACAATCCCTCGTATAAGTAAAATCCGAGAATTATTAGAAATAATGGCCCAGTCTGAAATAAAAATCATTCGTTACTAAAATATTAATCCTTGCCCGTTTTAATCGGTTTCTTTTTGCGATATAGTATAGAAAGTGTAAGAAACTCATTTCCGGTTAAATACGTTCTGAGTTGATGCACCAAATTGCATAATCCGCTGCACCTCTGCAAGTTACGCTGGGATGTGCATCCGAGTCCGTCGTTTAAAGTCGGTGACCACCTCTCTTTTAACACGACCGATAGCTACGTCAGAAAGGTAATAAAAATGCCAAATGGCACTTCCGGCGACATCAGATACGATTTTCCGTCAGCCATTGAAGATATAGCTAAAGCCGTTCACATTTCAGTACCGCCGCTTCGAGTTATTAATAGTAAATTTCTTTGCATTAAATCTTGGTAAGAATTCACCGTAACCTGCTATACTCTGCAGGCACTGCCTTCAGTTAAGTATAGATATTTAAAGGTCTTATTTTCCGTGAGTATCGCCGTATATTGCTACCAAAGCAAACTAGAGCTAATTCAGAATACCTCCGTTGGTTGATTCGTGTTATTATCTGCAAAATTGTGCACCAACTGAATAGATTTTTCTCGCTCGGGTGATCTGCCCAGTTGTCATGCACAAGGGTTTCCGGAAAACCCACTGTAATTAGAAAAGTCATTCCTAAATGTACACCCACTGATAGATTTTTCTCGTTCGGGTGATCTGTAAGGTGCCAGTGTACCAGGGTGACTCTAAAACTTGCTATAAATTAAAATAGCCGTTAAAAAATAGCTCTACGTTTTATACACACTCGACTGTACAGTCGTGGAGGTTTTTAGAGTAAATTAATTTGTTCATTATTATCGTTGAATAAATACGTTATTTGAAAGAGGTAAAATTCACGAGTCATTATTTCTGTCATCTTATTTCTGATTAACCCGTTTGAACAGTATGATCGAATTCCATTAGATAGATCTCCAGCTCCGACCCCTAGCAATTCTGTGTCTCCGCTGTTTCGCTATTCAGGGTTGTTCTCCCAATTAGGAGAGCCAAAAACAAGTGTAGTTCTTTGCACTTAAAAATTAAAGGACTGGCGCCCGAGATTTCCGTATAAAAAGATTACGTAAGTATCTGGAAAAAAAGCAGCCATTCATTACAACAGTTGTAGAGAAAATAGTTATTTTTTTACTTTAATATCCATTGTGGAAGAAAGTAAAACCTTTTTACATGAACTATAACAATAAATACTTTTTATAATAACTATATATTATTTAATTACTACATACCTATAATTATTCTTTTCTTATTTTCTTAATATTAATAATTATCTTTGTGTTAATATTATCATAATTATAAATAAAAAAATATATATTTGAAATCGCTATTACGCGTGTTTAAAAGGAAGGTAGGTACCTACTTGTTTTGAAATATGAATATTTTTAAGCAATAAACAATTTTTTATACTTTTATCACTTAATATATCATAAAATATAAATTTGGACTTACAGACCAAATTTCTCAAATTATATGTTTCATTTAATAAATATTTTATAATAAAACGGCTATTATAAATAGTCGTCTGACTAAAACTAAAATTCTAATAATTTATTACTCATGCAAACTTCAGATATATGTTTAATTGTCTTCTTGGTTGAATGCTCATTTTAAAGATCTAAATCTAAAACATACGTTTTATTCCAAAAATAAAAAATGATTTAAAACAGCGTCATTTAAAAAAAGACAATGTGTCGCCGTACATTTTAAATGAAGTGCGTCTGTTAAAGCCTACCCTTTATATTTACTTTGAATATGTTCATATTGTGTCACAGAGTAATAGGTACTCTGTGATTGTGTATGATTTGTAACCATAGTTAATAAAAAATCCATAAAAATTAACAACAATAATGTCAAACAAGAATTGTGACATAAGTTGAACAAAGCTATAAAATACATAACCAGTACTTTTATATATTCAAACAAAGTGTTTACAGTCCACTAATATCAAAAGAAACATTGGTCCAGCGAGCTGGATGAATATACAGCAATTTCTCAAGTTCGTCTTCGTTGTATAGTTAACGTAGCAGTCTAGCAGCAGAAGAAACTCAAGACAGTGAGTGTACATTAAGCCGCGTCCTCATTGAGTCGACATTGTCGAGCAACACTGTCGACCAACAAATCGAAAAGACTTCACCTGTCCACACTGGAGACAGGAAGTTTAGTCGAAACCGAAATGTACGATGAAGATGAGGTCATTATTGCTTGTACCGCGTAAACGAAGATTTTGGCTTCGACCAAGTTTTCAAAGTAGAAATCGGTACAGCGGTAGTAATCTGATAGATGATTTAAAAAGGGATGATGTGGACATTTTAAACTTGGAATACAAATGTAACGGTGGTTTTAGAAATTTTTTTAGAATTTTTCGTTTTTTTTTTGTTCTACCGTTCCATAAATTTGATTTTAATTTGTACGCTTCAATAAATGCTAGTACTTTTTCTTTTTCCCATCCCATTTTGCCGGTAGAAACGATGCGACGCTCACACAATAAAAATGACGCGGATGTCGAAGGTCGAATGTCAACTGGACACGTACACACTAGATTCAACACGTCGAACGCCTTTGATGTTACCGACAATCGGCGGGAAAGCATTCGACATGTGGAACAACATTTTTTGTCGATCGACAACGTCGAAAGCCACGTCCACATTTAATTGACATTGTCGGTCGACAATGTCGACTCAATGAGGACGCGGTTTTATACATCGCTGAAGTCATATTCAAACCGAAAGCAGAAACAAGTTGGTTGTGCAGTACTAGGAAAGAGAATTTAAACAAAAATATTTTCAGTAAGTTCTTACCGATTTAGAAGTTTTATATATCAGAGAAGATATCTAGGATTCCAGATAAGAGATCTGGACTTGCAATAATTGAAACGTATTTGATTTGTGTTTTTACTGTGTAGAGAATGTCTAAGCTTGGACATTTGATAACAAAAAGAGGTACAATTAAAGACCAATTAACAAGATTTTCCAATCATTTTAATTCAGTAAAGGATAATGATGTCAATGAAACTATTATCAGAGAAGAAGGATCACATCTTCTCTGCTATTATTAATGTTTTAGAAGCCATATTAAAAAAAAATAGAGCCATTATGCGATCAGTTTGAAAATATTCAGTCAGAAATTGATTTGCTGTCACAAGGTGACTTGGATCATGTAGAAAGAGAACAATTTGAATCAATTTATTTCAACATAACCGAATCTGTCAGATATTTTATTGGTAAATTTTCTCAAAATGTTTCCGAAGTTAATAATCTAAATACCAGTAAGATATCTAATGGAAACGCTCCTAATATTAAATTGCCTACTGTTAATTTGCCGTCCTTTGATGGTAATTATGAACAGTGGCTGGAATTCTATGACATTTTTAATGCGATAATACAATACGCTTGTGTAGTCGCGTGTAGGCGAGACCGCCGTGCCATCTCGCGGATTTGCCGTGTCAATAAGTGGCTGGTGAATGTCAAATTTGCCTAATTTAACCGTGAAATGCCTGTGTAGTATCTAAGTGATTTGGTGTAAAATTAAGTATTATTTCTCCAAATAAAATGATAATTGAAATTACTTGAGGGTTTTTACCTGTAAATACAAGTATTTTCCGCAAAAAGAGCTTGAGCAAAGGGAAAAAATTGCTTGAAAGTACGTGAAAGAAGTGGTTGACGGACAGAGTAGAAAATTAATTGGAACAGTTTTAAAGGAAACCCCAGGAACTCATAGCACTCGAAGACACGAAAATACGTATACTCCGGTTGTACAGGTATTTTCTTAATTACAATAACAAATATAAAAGAGGTTAAAATTAACGAATATAAAATGTATTGGAAATCCTAGCAACAGGTGTAATGCTGCTAAGTTTTTGCAAAAATTGCTTGTTGTAGAATATTGTAGGAGAATTTGTATATTTGTGTTAACATTTATAATATTTTTTTGCAGCTCGAATTTGACCGTACAATTTTGGACACACATTGCAACTGCAAAGCAGGAAAGAGCTTCCTCGAATCGCACAATCAAATAATGCACGAAAGAATACTTGAGCAGGAAAAAAGATATATCGCAAAGAAAAGTTTTCTTGAAAAATTGTACCATTTCAACTCGAGCTTTCAAATTTACAATGCTTTTAATCGTTTCTCAACGCAAAATATGAAGACAAAATTTGCGAAAATAAGTTGCCCACAAGAATATTTATGTAAATATGAGGAAATCAAAGTCGACAAAGAGAAATGGATGGAAATGGCTTTCAATTCTATAGGTCATTCAAATACTTATATGGGGTTGCAACAACGATGCACAAGGATTACCTGCAGTGAAAAGGCACATAGAATCAAAACAAGAGTAGCAAATTTTCACACACTGACAGAGCAGAAAAATAAAGCACTAAAACCGATCGCTATCCAATACGGACTTAAAATGGAATTAACAGCAAGATTACTGTTTGAAGAAACATACGGATACCGTGTTCACGAAGTCGGTCTGATTGTGTCTTTAAAACAACCATATCTGGCATGCAGCCCTGATGGTATAATAGACGCTGGTGAAAATATGGAGCTTTTGGAAATCAAGTGCCCGTACAGTTGCGAGAACACCAAGATTGTGTATTTCCAGACTAAAATGTCATTTGTTTCATATCTCATGGATGAAAATGAAGAATTGTTTTTAAAAGAAAATGACAAGTATTACACGCAGATTCAAGTTTTCATGTATATTTCGGGAATTCAAATGTGCCATTTCTTCGTATATTCGTAACAAGATCACGTGTGCCTGAAAATACCAAAAAGCGAGTCATTTTTATCAATATTAATTCCAAAAATCGAAATGTTTTATTTTGAATATTTTATTCAGTCTTCTTAATACCATTGTTTATAAAGTATTATTATAAACAATGTTAATACATAGGCAAACGTCATTTTGATTCGTATTGTGATTAAAAAACATATTTCAATGTTAATTACAACGCAGATTTTAATACATTTTATAATAAAGAATTATAAAATCCTTTTTTTATTTTTTGCGGATAAGGGGTTCCTTGTTATTAGCCAATACACAGGCTACGTACATGATTTTATCCATGTGTGGAATAAGTTTTATATTTATGTGTTCTAGGATTTTAAAAACTTTTATACGTTGAATGCTTCTTTCTCCATCATGGATTCTCACTGAAGCTATTGAGTATCCATGTAATACTTCCTCGCACGAAAATTGCGGATTAAAAGCAAAAGGAGGCATAGTAAGTGTACATTTTCTTTGTGACAATTCTTGCTCTATTCCAGGAAATCCCTTGTCAGCTAAAATTTGATCTCCCGGCTCAACCAGAGTCAGAAAACCAGTCATTAACTATAATGCAATCAGACGTAAGTACGACCTCCATATCCTTTCGATACAAAACTTATATACCCACTTGGAGTAATAGCCATCAAATATTTTAATGTAAAATGAGTCTTGTACGTGGAATACATAGGTCATAGATGCTCGCATTTTCACAGTGGGAGGAGTTTCGACAGTTCGGGTAATTTTTGAAGGTTTCTGGTAAAGTAGCTTTTACTGCTTTTTTTGACGGCCAAAAAATCCATATTTTTGTGTGATAAAATACAGTTTCCAAAACACTATAAAAAATATCACTTGCTGCCGTGGTTGATATTTGAAACAAGCATGCAAGAGCAACAAAATTCAACCCCAACTCCATTTTCATTAAAAATATTAGCAGTCTGTCTTCAGCTTTCATGACTTTAAAATAACCTGGCTGGCCATACACATTTGGCTTGATAAAATTTAATAAAATATGGAAAAAGGATTTTGTTATTCCACACAATTGCTTGAAAGAACTATCGTCTTGCATATCATCGTACCACTGAAACCCATTTCGCATTTCACAATCAGGACCCACACGAACAGATTGCGTGCAAACCTTCCGTGGTTTTTCAATAACAAAAACTTTTTCACTTTCCTTCTGTAAATTATTAACTGTAATACTCGTTTGAGTTGCAGCTTCATTTGTTGAAGAGTCTTGCCAGCAATATAAAGTAAATATAAAACTAATTCCGGATTTGCATTTCGGCGCAAAAAGCATGCCCGACGTTTTTTACACCCCTTTTGTTCATTTGACGCGTTAAAATGTTTATTTCGCACAAAAAATTGTTTTTGAAACTCTTTTTATCGTGGTTTTTATCGGCGTGATGAACAGAAGCCATGTTTTGACACGATGTAACCACTACGCGGCGCCACTATAGCTACTACACAAGCGTATAATACCCTCACTAGAACTCAAAAGTTCTACTATCTGAGGTCGTCAAGAGATGAAGCTGCTGGCATAATTCGATCATTGGAGGTGTGTGACAAAAATTATTCTGTTGCATGGAATCTGTTACGTGACCGATATGAAAATAAAAGATTGATCACAGACAATCATGTTCGGGGTCTTTTTGAAAATTTATTGCAACCGAAAGGAGTCGCATATTGCGTTAAGACAGTTACTAGATGATGTTTTAAGGCATTTTAGAGCATTGGAAAATTTAGGTCATCCTACCAAACATTGGGATATTATTTTGATTCATTTTATAACAAATAAATTAGATCCAGTTTCCAAGCGGGAATGGAAATCATATAAAATCGTGGATATCTATCCTACAATGGACGAAATGTTTTTATTTTTAACACAACGTTGTGAATTTTTGGAAAGTTTAAATCTGTCAGATTACGGAACAGAACAAAATACTAATTTCAAGGTAAAAAGGGAGCATAACTCATCATGCCATGCTTCAACGTTTTTTTACTGTTTGTATTGCAAGGAGTCCCACAATATTTATAATTGTGAGAAATTTTTAAGCTTGCCTATCAATGCATGAATTTCTGAGATAAGAAAATTAGGTTTATGTATAAATTGCCTAAAAAAGAATCATGTTTATAAAGATTGTGCAAATCCGAAATTGTGTGCAGTTTGCAAGAAAAAGCACAATACTTTATTACATTTAATAATAATAATAAATACACCACATGTAATTACGACCCCCTTTATCCCAGAAGGCTGAGCCTTGTGCGGGAGGGGGCTACACATTTAAAGACAAGGGACACACATCCAATATCCGTGTATAATGGAAAAATCCCTCTCACAGTATTTTCCATTGCCACGACCGGGATTCGAACCCGGGACTTTTGGGCGAGAGGCAGGTACTCTACCATCTCGACCATCAGTCATATATATATTGTAAACAATTCCAAAAATTCTTTAGTTACCTCTGAAATAAATTCAAACGTTCAGGTAAATGATCAAGAACCTAGTCAGCATTTTTCAGATTCTAACAATCACGCTTCAGTCGTCAACCATTCAGTATTTCAACAAAAAACAAATCAAATTTTATTATCTTCAGCATGGGTAAAAATTACAGGTAGTGATGGAAAAATGCATAATTGCAGAGCCCTTCTTGACCGGTTCGCAGTCAAATTTTATGACTAGTGATTTAGTTGAACAGTTAAAATTGAGTAAATCAAAAATAGACTCAGGTATATCCGGAATTAATCGAGGCATTTTTAACTTAAAATATAAAACTAACGCAAAAATATGTTCTATTCATAATGAATTTAGTGTAAGCTACCTTTTCTTGTAATTGGAAAAATAACAGAAAATTTGCCCTCAATATCTTATGATTCGTCTATTTTAAATATTCCGCAAAATATCAGACTGGCTGATCCAAACTTTAATAGAACAGGTAAGATCGACCTATTACTTGATGCATCGATATTTTGGAACCTTTTATGTGTGGGACAAATACATTTAGAAAAAAATCTACCAACTTTGCAGAAGACGTGTTTAGGATGGATAATAGCGGGTACTTTATCAACATTAGAAGATCAACCAAGCACATCTATTAGTCTTTTTAGCAAAGAAATGAACCATTCCTTAGAAGATAAAGTGGAGAAGTTTTGGTCATTAGAGAAATGTGAAATAAAAAATATTAATTTTACCAAGGAAGAACAAGAAGTAGAAGAACACTTTATTAAAACAACAACAAGAGATAAATTTGGACGTTTTATTGTTTCCATTCCAAAGAAAGAAAATTTTAAAAAATTAGGCGATTCTAGGGCTACTGCCTTAAAACGTTTTTACAATATTGAGAAGAAATTACAAAAAAATCCCATTTTGCGTTCTGAATATAAACATTTTATGCAAGAGTACGAGGAATTGAATCATATGGTAAAAATTCATGAAGATTTATCAGACTCAAATACGAAATACTATCTTCCTCATCATTGTGTAATAAGGAAAGCAAGTTCAACGACGAAGGTTCGTGTGGTTTTTGATGGTTCCTGCAAAACTAACACCAATATATCACTAAATGATGTTCAAAAGGTTGGTCCTACAATACAAGACGATTTATTTGCAATTATATTACGTTTCAGACTACATGCTTATGTAATTACCGCTGATGTTGCTAAAATGTATAGGCAAGTTCTATTAAAAAAGGAGGATCAAAGATTACACAGAATCTTCTGGAGGGAGGACCCTACACATACGTTAGAGTGTTTTGAACTCAGAACTATTACTTATGGTACGGCTTCAGCGATGTATTTATCCACCAGATGTCTCAAACAGTTGGCTATAGAAAATCAGAAAGAATTTCCAATGGCAAGTAAAATTATATCTAGTGACTTTTATGTTGATGATTTAATCACAGGCAGCGACACGATTGAAGAAACTGAAACTATTCAAAAGCTAGTAACACAAATTCTAGAAGGTGGAGGTTTTCAACTGCGTAAGTGGCTATCAAATGAACCTAAAATATTTGATAATATGATGCTTAATTCAGAAGAAATACACCAATTTGCAAAAGCTGATGCTGAAACTAAACCCTTAGGTATACTTTGGAATCCCAAGGTGGATATTTTTCAATTTTCTATAGGAAGTAATAAGCAACCGCATGTGACTAAACGAACAATATTGTCTCTGACAGCTCAGATTTTTGACCCCTAGGTCTTCTTGCACCTATCACTATCATAGCGAAATTAATAATTCAGAAACTTTGACAATATAAATTGTCCTGGGATGAATCCATTCCCCTTGATTTAAGTTCAAGATGGATTCTTTTCAGGAATTATATTAAAGAATTGAATAATATAATAATTCCGAGATTTGTTTTATTAAAAAATTATCTCATAATTGAAATGCATGGATTCGCAGATGCATCTGAAAACTGTTTTGGATCATGTATATATATTAAATGTGTAGATCAACACAATAATGTTGCAGTTAAACCGATATGCGCAAAATCACGTGTAGCTCCACTAAAGAGTGTTAGGTACTTTACCTCGCCTGGAACTTTGCGCGGCTGTTTTGTTGGCAAATTTGGCTAAAAAAACTGTGGCTTCTACAGGTATTAATTTCAATAAATGTTTTTATTGGTTAGATTCTATGATTACATTAAGCTGGATTAGGGCCTCTCCACAAAAATGGAAAACATTTGTTGCTAATCGTGTAGCTGAAATACAGGAACTAACAAATATTGAAGATTGGAGGCATGTTGGTACTGACGAAAATCCCGCTGATTTGATTTCTCGTGGCGTTTCTCCTGCAAAACTACGAAATTCTTTGTTATGGTGGCATGGTCCATGTTGGCTTATGCATGATATATCCAAATGGCCGTCTCAAACATGTAATAAAAAGGTTGACTATACAGACTTGCCTGAAATGCGTAATATTAATATTTCATTTGTTTTTTAGATTTTTTAGATTACAGGTGGCTCGTTAAGGCATCTAAAACCTCCCTTCACTTCGACCTGGACAGATCTTTTGTGATAACCCTGTGTCTATGTGTACCCGTCAATTCTTAGGTTTCTAAGGAAACCAAGAATTTTCCTGGGGGCATGTTTTCCACTTCGGCAGTTAGAAACACCTGTTCCAAGTGTCGCAGCCTTTGTCGGATTAAGACTCTGCATTCACAGAGTATATGCTCCGCCGTTTCGATCGCGTCTGTACAGAAGAGACATGTGTTGTCCTCAGCTTTACCCATTTTTTTTGAGATGGTATCTCAATGGGCAGTGACCTGTGAGCAGGCCTGTTATTAGCCTTATCTCCGGCTTGCTAAGTTCGAGAAGCTCTTTAGTTCTTTTTTGCGAGTAGTTAATAAACTTCTTCGCTTGTCTTTGTCCTGGAGTTTGACTCCAGTATGAGGATTTATTTTCTTTTTCCCATTTTCTGACCGCATCCGCTGTGTGACTTTTTGATGTCCCACAAAACGGTTCCGGTCCGATGAATGAAGGTTCTGCGCCTTCTCTCGTGAGGCGGTCTGCAATCTCATTCCCTTCTATTCCTTCATGCCCTGGCACCCACATCAAGGTTACTTTGTTGTTTTTTGCCAGTTGCTTTACTGTTTGCAGACAATCCCAGGTGATTTTAGACTTAAAGATAAATGAGTTCATTGCTTTAAGCGCTGCCTGGCTGTCTGAGAGAATATAGATTCTTGCTCCTCGTGTTCTCTTTTGGATACATTCTTGAGCGCCAGTTTCTATGGCATGAATTTCTGCCTGAAAGATGGTGGGAGTATGGCCTAAGGGCTTTGACAGTTTAAATCTTGGCCCATAGATGCCTACTCCTACTCCTTGTTCCATCTTTGATCCATCTGTGTACCAGACCAGTGATCCTTTTTCAAATTTAGGTCCTCCAGAGCTCCATATCTGGCGGTCTGTTAGAACCACTTCAAATACATGCTGAAATTCGAACCTAGCTGGCATTATGTCAGTGGGGTTGGTCATTGAGTCGAACTGAATTTCATTTAAGATACTCAAGTGCCCGACTAAATCACCTGTTTTAAAATTCCTAGTAGAATGCAGTCTTTGGGCGCTGAGAGCTGCGTCCTTCTTTACGTAAATATGTAAAGGGAGCAGGTCAAGCAGAGTTTCCATTGCTGCTGTTGGACAGGTGTTTTGCTCCTGTGATTCCAAGACACGCCAACCGTTGCACTTTTAGCAACTTGTTTTGTGCTGTTATTTGTTTTGTTTTTTGCCACCATATTAATGATGCATAGGTGACAATAGGTCTAACAATCGTTAAGTATGACCAGTAGGTCATTTTTGGCTTTAGACCCCAGGTTTGGCCAAAAAGTCTTCGGCATGTCCAAAGAGCCGTTGTTGCTCTTTCTGTGACTCTTGTCAGATGTGCATTCCAGGTAAGTTTTTGATCTAGAATGACACCTAGGTATTTCACCTCATCTGATAAGTCAATTTGCGTACCATTCATCGTTGGAGCTATTAATGATAGCTTCCTTCTTTTTGTGAATGGTACGATGACTGTTTTGCTTGGATTGACGTTTAAACCTTCTGCCACCAGCACCATTTTTTAATGATGCAGCAACTTGCATTAGGCCTGAGATCATCCTATCATGCTTTCCTCTTACTACAATGACTAAGTCATCGGCATAACCCTGGACGTCAAATCCAGAGTCACTTAGTTTTGTGAGAAGCTCGTCTACAACTATAGACCATAACAAGGGTGATAGAACCCCTCCTTGCGGGCATCCCTTGATGGCTGTTACTGTTACTGAATCGCCTCCCATTGTAGCCGTTATTTTCCGGCTGTTAAGCATGGATTGAATCCATCTTATAGTTGAAGGTTCAAAACCTTTTCTTTGTGTGGCTCTTTTTATTGATTCATAGGAGGTGTTATCAAAAGCCCCCTCTATATCTATGAATAATGAACAAAGAGCCACTTCTTTGGCCACAAAAGTTTTCTCAATCCTATTTACTAGGCTGTGCAAAGCAGTTTCTGTGGATTTGCCTGCTTGGTAGGCAAATTGGTTTTTATGAAGCGGTAAATTTGTTAGTTTTTCGCTTTTTAGGTATAAGTCTAAGATTTTCTCCATTGTTTTTAGGAGAAATGAGGTCAGACTTATGGGGCGGTAGGATTTGGGTTGGGCGCTTGGTCGCCTCCCTGCCTTGGGTATAAATACCACTTTTACCTCCCTCCAAGCTTGTTGGGGAATGTAAGCTAGGGTATAGCTGGTTCTGAAGATTTGTACCAATATAGGTAACAGCTCCTCGATTCCTTGTTGTAGGAGAGCCGGGAAAATGCTGTCTCCTCCGGGTGATTTATAGGGCTTAAATGTGCTGATAGCCTATCTAACCCTATTTGGCGTGAAGATTTTTCCAGAGATGCTTTTTTCCCGGTTCGTAGGACGGTGTACGCCCTTGAGAGTCGGGTTTTCAGCCTCTCTATCTTCCACGATATTAGAGCCTGGAAAGTGAGTTTGCAGAAGCAGTTTCACACTTTCCTTTCTACTTTCAGTATAGGTGCAGCAGCCCAATTCCGTTTGAGTGGTCTTTTGAAAGAACTTTCTGGAGTCGGGTAGCTGGAGGCAATTCATCGATCCTCTCACAGAACCCTCTCCAAGTTCTTCGTTTTGACTTTCTCAATTCCTTATTGCACTCTGTTAACGCCTCTTTATATTCGCCCCAATTTCCGGTGCGTTTGGCCTTGTTAAAGAGTTGTCTTGTTTTGGTTCTAAGTTTGCTGAGCTCCCTATTCCACCAAGGCACGTTTCTATTTGTAGCCTTTCGTTTTACAGGGCAGCTTCTCTCATATGATGTTTTTATGAGAGTTTGCAATTGTGTGGAGGCAATTTCTAGATCCTCAGTGGTCTCTATTACATTGCCTAGGTCCGCTACTTCCGACTTTAAGTTTTCACGATAGAGACACCAATCGGTCAGTTTTGGTATCCTCTGTTCATCGAGGTGCGTTATAGCTGCCTCTATATCAAACCTTATCTGTTTATGGTCTGACATTGAAGTTTCGCTAGATACGTGCCAGTTTACTATTTTATTGCTTATGAATGCGCTAGCTAAGGTTAAATCTAATACCTCTTTCCGCACGGCGTTCACAAATGTGGAATTATTACCCTTATTGACAATGTCTATATTATTCGCAGACAGATAATCAAAAGGTACTCACCTCGTTTGTTGATGTCTGTGCTTCCCCAGATGGTATGGTGTGCATTTGCGTCACAGCCTACTATGTAGTGTTTGTTCCTTCTTTTGCAGTAGCTAATTAGGTTTGATACTTCATCAGGAGGTGGATTGTCCGCATCTCCAGGGAAGTAAGCCGAGGCAAAAATTACCTGTTGCTTGCCCCTTTCTGTCGGTACCTCTACGACTACTGCCACCAAGTCCTTTGATGTGAACTCTGGAAGAGAAACAAAGTTTATTTTGTTACTAAGCAGTATTGCTGTTCTTGGGTTGTCATGTTCTTTTGAATAGATCAACTTACATGTGTTGGTTGGAAGTCCTTTTACCTGGCTCCCATATGTCCAAGGCTCTTGAATGAGCGCTATGTCCAATTTTTGCCAGACAAACCTTCTGCCAAGCACGTCAGAGGCAGCTTTTGCATGATGAAGGTTTATCTGGATGCATCCTATGTTTGGAGTCATTTTGATTTTTTGCTTCCCTTTTTGGAGCCCTTGTCCCCTTTGGTGTTGGGTGGGTTTCGCAAGAAATCTTCCCGCTGGTAAGTCTTCTTAGGCTTCTTTAAGCCTTTGTAAAAAGATTTAGCACTTTTTCCCGTATCTTTTGAGGTGGACGGTTTGTTTTGCAGGGGAGCCTTTACATTGGAATCTTTGGTTGAGCTTCCTGAAGGCTTTGGGTCCTCTGCTACGTCCTCCTTTTTCTTTTCAGCTTTGGCTTCCTTTGATGACTCCCCCTTGGTCTTAGTTGAATCTGACCAAACTTGTAGTTCACCCTGAAAGCCTGCTTTTCAAGCTTTCTAGGGACTTGTGGTCCACTGAGAGCGTGAGTTGTGTAACAGTATTTTCCGGTGTTCTTCTAAGAACCCTCCAGTCCGTTACATTCAGACCCTCATTTTGAGCGCTAAGGAAACCCAAAATTCGTTCATTAGAGTCGTCTGAACTGTTGGGAAAATAAGCAACAAGAATTTGTGCGCGAGGAATTTGGGCTTCCTCTACCGCTTTCAGTGCTGCTCCTTCCCAAGGTTTGAGTTCCTCCGTTATGCCTTTTAGCCAGTTTGCAGTGGCTTTATCTGTACAAGTTAGAACTAACCAACCTGGTTTGAAAGTGGAACCAAGGAATTTTGGTTTGATGGTACTTTCTTTTTGTTCCACTATTTTATTTAGGATCTCTTCCTGAACGGCTTTAAAATGCTCCGTTGTCAGAGAGGTATCCGGAAAAGTTGTGGCCAATATACCCACCTTAACACTCTCAGCGACCTGCTTAAATGTTTGGGGTGGAGGGGGTACTGGATTCCCGTGTGTATCTTTGGCTCTTTTCGCTGTTTCCTTATTAGGAGATGTATCTTCCGATCGGTTCCTCTTGGGTCCCTTTTCGGTTGATTCCCTCTTAATAGGATTTTGTGCTAGTTTGCGGGCCTCTTCTGGTGCGTGCCCGTGCTCTAGCAGCCATTTGAAGCGCTTTCTTGCAGCTCCTCCAAGTTTCATTCTCCGGTCTTTTAACCCCAGGTCCTCAATTGATTTCCTAAGGTCCGACTGGTTGGATTGAGTTTCCTCCTGATCATCGCTAGATAACAGGAGTTCGTTTTCGGTAACAGCCGTTATGGCAGGACTTTTTTCCAGTTCCAAATCCATTGGTGTTTCTGATGTACCGATATTTAAAGGGAGATCACTGATGATCTCTTCCGATTTTTGTGCGATTTGAGGTGCACTTTCCTCATTGGTTTTTACTGCCTTTTCCATGAAGGTCCCACGAGTAGCTAGGGTTGTGGAAGTACCTGCAGCAGAGCCCCGCATGTCACAGGCAGGCTACTTTAAACCGGAGGACGCCAGGTATCCGGAGTTCGCAAACTATCGACTGAGCTCCCCCTCAGCCATGCAGCCTTTGGCGCTTGCTGTTCCACCTTGGCTTGGGTTGTATCCGTCTTTGTCTGACACCTCATCAGAGACCAGTTCGGCATGGGAAACCCTACCGGTAGCAAGCTACCGCCGACATACCTCTCTGACTCCTTGGTGCGCTCCTCCATCCGCCCAAAAGGGCTACGTCAAGATGCGGATACGTCGGAGGAGATTTCATTTGTTGCTAAAGTATCTGATTTTCTTTTATTTAAGCGTTTTTCTTCTTTAATAAAATTGCAAAGGGTACAAGCTTACTGTACTAGATTTTTATTCAATTCAAGGAATCCTAATGTAAAGAGACTAGGTTATCTCTCAACAGTCGAGTTGCAAGAATCGCTTTTAAACCTTATTAAAATCGCTCAACATGAAATATTTGGTACAAATTTTGTTGGTGCTCAGTCTAAATTAAAGCTTGGCGATTTTTTGACTTCTGATTCATTTGAACGTAAGTTGACAGATACATTGACTAAAGATAGTATTTCATGGCATTTTATACCACCAAGTCCCCTCACTTTGGAGGTCTTTGGGAAGCAGGTGTCAAGTCAACTAAGGCTCATTTAAAGAGAATTTTAGGTAACGCATTGCTCACATATGAAGAATTCTACACAGTATTGACACAGGATGAATCCGTTTTAAATTCACGCCCTATATGTCCATTATCTACTGATTCTGCTGATCCATCTCCTCTTACTCCATCACATTTTTTAATTGGACGCAGCATTAATTCGATACCAGATCCAAGTATGCTACACATTCCAGAAAATAGATTATGTATACAGTGTGGCTACAATTTCGTGGACACAAGCCTGTATCTACTATCTATGTTATTATTTGACGGATCGTTTTCTAATTTGGGCAGGTCACATATACCATGGGAGTGCATATTTAAAACCTAATAGAATACATTTTAATCATAGGCGTGCGTTGCAGGAAATAAATAAAGGGGCAAATTTGTACGATTTTTTATTAGCGAATCGGATAGAAAAAAAGCGATATCATATTCTTATTTATCACCCTCGAAAACATGCCTAAAACAAGTTTCATCCAAATCCTATACAGGGTTGTTCAGAAAATAAAGAAATATGTTTTCTCCCGTATGTAATTTCACGTTATTAACATTGTGTCCCATTTACTTCTTCTTTATGGCATGCGTACTATAGAAAAAAATAACACAGAAAAATCACATAAACGTATTAACAGAAAAACAATTGACATTAAGAATACATTTGTGGTAATGATAAATTATTGAAGGAATTATATGAAACAATAGACTTTTTATTCTTTTCATTTTTCGTCATAACTGATATAATTAATGAATTATTATACTAATGAATCTTCTAACTTCAACATAACCGCCATCCAATCTGATGCACGCTTCTACCCTTTTTCTAACAGGACGAAATCACTTTTATCAGTTCGTGCCTTGTGATACTTAGACATGCCTCTGTAATTCGTTGCCGCAATTCTTCCACAGTACGAGACCAATTATTAACGTATACTTTATTTTATATGTTACCCCAAAAATAGGAATCAATCGGGGTGCGATCCGGGGATCTTGGAGGAAACTCTTATAATGGGCTACGGGGACCAATCCACTTCATAGGAAAATTGGTGTCAAGCCAATTTCTAACCATTCGAGAACTATGTGCTAGGGCACCGTCTAACAAAAAGTGAAGGTTTTTTTCTCACGTTTAACGGTAAATTATCAAGAAAATCCATAATTTTCATTTCCATTTTTTTTAAGATTGAAAATTATTGTTTTATTATTTTTAGAATTCCCCTTTAATTTACTCTTATTGTGTACCAAGTAAATTAGTTGCTAAAAAATCTCATAATTCTTGTGATTAAAGTAGAAAAGCAGCGAGAGTTCTTAATCACCGATATGCTTAACCGTCCTTCTAGTTAGTTTTAACAGATTATCTAAAAAGGGAATAACGAAAGAAAATTGAAATATTTCTTTATTTTCTGAACAACCCTGTATAGGATTTGGATGAAACTTGTTTTAGGTATGTTTTCGAGAGTGATAAATAAGAATATGATATCGTTTTTTTCTATCCTATTCGCTAATAAAAAATCGTAAAAATTTGCCCCTTTATTTCTTTCCTGCAACGCACGCCTATGATTAAAATGTAGTCTATTAGGTTCTAAATATGCACTCCCATGGTATATGTGACCTGCCCAAATTAAAAAAGATCCGTCAAGTAATAACATAGATACAGGCTTGTGTCCACGAAATTGTAGCCACACTGTATATCAACGTTTACAAGCTTTACTGCAGAATTTCTGGGTGAGATGGAGCAAAGAATACATATCTGAACTTCAAATTAGACAGAAATGGAAGAAAAATTATCCATCCCTATTAAAAGAAGGTTCTTTAGTTCTAATCAAGGAGGAAAACTTACCACCTTCCAAATGGTTAACTGGACGAGTTGTGGAGTTGCATACTACAGGTTTAGACAACATAGTAGGAGTGGCTCAGTACAGTGCGCTAACGCTAAAGCCAGCGCCACACATGCGGCATTAGGCGAAAGGCGAGCGGTTACTCGGCGAAAGCCGCATGTGTGTACCTGACGCTCGCCTATCGGCGTTCGCCATTCCCGCTTCGCGTCGGTAAATTGACGCGAATCAAAGGATTCGCGCGTCATACAATCGATGACAAATAACAAAACTCTACCCAAATATTCGTGTTTTCCACATTCGCTCGTCATTCGACAAATAAACAAATGTGTGTATCAAAGCGTTCGCCTTTCGCCAAATGCCGCATGTGTGGCGCCGGCTTAAGATGAAACGTTCTGTAACTAAATTGTGTGCTCTTCCTATAGATTTTTAATATTTTAAATGATTTATGATTTATATAATAATAATAGATTTTTTGAAAGATATTTACCTTTCAAGGGGGCGATTATGTTAAAGCCTACCCTTTATAGTTACTTTGAATACCTATGTTCATATTATGTGTGATTTGTAACCATAGTTAATAAAAAACAATAAAAATTAACAACAATAATGTAAAACAAGAATTGTGACATAAGTTGAATAAAGTTATAAAATACATAACCAGTACTTTTATAATATATTCAAACAAAGTGTTTACAGTCCACTAATATCAAAAGAAACAGCCAGCGTCTGAAAGTGTACTGATGGTGACGTCACGGCTTTCGACCTTGGCTAAGAGATCTGTCGAACTGAGATATCCTTCACTTGTCTATAATCGTTGCAGCCGCTGAGGTGTGTTGTAATGTGACCACGTGACCAACATAACACAACATTTGTAGTTCATATTTCTGACACCGGGCTAATATTATTAAAAATGGCAGGTGCTTTTCTAACGCTGTCAAAACTGACATAAGCGGTAAATAATAAAAATGAAATACAAAATTGTCTTTTTAGGCAGCTGTCACAAAGAGTGACGTTTTACGGATCTGACAGCGTTCCTAAAGTGTCATCTCTTTGTACTCATTTGTCAATTTTATGTTTTTCAGCCGCTTTTACTTTACGGCCGCATTTTCTTTACGGTCTCATGTATTAATTGATCATTAATAATAATATTTGAAATGGATTTAAGATAAACTAAAACAGAGGTAGATTTCCAACCTTGCATTTGCAGCTTCATAAATTAAATTTCCGGTGGATTATCGCTATCACTATCACTCATTTTTACTAATGACAGAAACGGCACGGCTTGTCAATAAACTATCCAGTGACGTTTTCACTTGTCAAACGAATTAAAAATGTCAGCCTACTAGGCTTCTCGCAAAATTTTGTCCATGTCTGCAGTAGTTTGTAAAGTCGAGTATATTTTAACTTGGCATCTGCATGAGTTGTTATTGCGCGTACGATTCCATTTTCTGTTGCACACAAAGTTAAAGCAATAGCCCGAAAACGTTGTTCACGTATGTCTACCGAGCTTCTCTCTCACCTCCATTGAGACGGAAATATGCAACATACCACTGAAGAGAGAGATAAATAATCTATGTTTTTAATAAATTCAGCGATTCTCAAACTGTGAAAATTTGTCAGTCGTTATTGTGAACTATTATTTATTTGGGTTAACAGTCGTCTCATATTAGAATTAAATTAGTCTTTATAAGAAATGTTTAAGTTATTTTTTGCGATAAATAGTGGATGAAATGGCAATGAAATAATTCAAGTCAAATCCTGTTGGCACTACTTTTTTTAAATTATATTAAAAGTAAAAAATGTTCCTTCTTAAAATTTTATTTTACTAATCCGTTCCTAGCATTTTGTTAAAACCATCTTTTCCCTACATATTTTTCTTTTATTATTCTGAGCAAGTTTGTCTCTTTAGTAGGTAAATAAAACCAACTTTCAGACGTTACTTATCCGATTCTCAGACGATTATCCACGGCTTTTATTTTTTATTTAAATTTTATTTATTACACATTACCAAATACGCCTTCAATTTTTCGTATTTTAAATTTCTTGCTAAATAAATAGAATTTTGCGGTGCTGGCCGGTGTCAAACAAAGCCGAACACCTGATATGGGCGTGATATATCTATATTTTAACCAATAAACACACGTTCTCACCCTCTATATACAGTGTGCGGATTCGAGGAGTTCTAGACAGAAGCCTGTCGGGATTATTATTTTAGTGGTAAAAAATTAAATAGGTAAACGGTATTCGTGACGGTAATATTTAATTAGGAAAATATTAAATTGTATAAATACATTTGATAATTATGGTAACTAAAGTGGGCGTCAAGTGAACAATAAAAAAAGTTGGTTTTAAATTTAATGGATTATTTTATAAAAGAAAGAGAAAACGAAGGACCGTTGATACCACTTCAACAGGTTCATGAAAGAGTTTCTGAAGCTTTAAATATAAGTCTAAGAACAATCTGCAGGATTAAGCACCAACAACAAAAAAATAAACGAATTAGGAAGAAACCAAAAACATTGGATGTATGTGATGGTGTTAAAACGGAAATAAGGGAAGTAATTTATAATTTTTATGAATCAAAAACACATTTTACACTCGATACGTTGAAGGAAACGCTGAAAAATAGGGGAATCATAGACTTATGTAAGGTAAGTGTCTTAAAACTTCTAAATCTAAAACATTGTGGATTTAGGTATAGAAAAGATTGTAACCGTCGCCCATACCTCCCCGCGGTTCTTGCTGGACCATAACAATATTAGTTTTCGAACAATATTAGTTTTCGATCATTATTCTTTTAATAATAATTAATATTGTTATTGACTGAATTGGGCAAATTATTTTTTGTTATTAGTTTCATTTGTGCCCAAACCTATATATAATCAGAATGACACTTAAACGATGAAGTTAGTGAGTTAATACTACTTAGCATTTTATGATAACACCTTTAATATTTTTATATAATTATTTAACGACAGCATCAGTGTTATAGGTGAACTGTTTGAGAACCGCTGGCATATCTCACCCATCTAATACATCATAGTTCAGACGACGAAGCGACCTTTGGACCGGCCAAGTTAAAATATACTCGACTATACGAAACAATTTTAAAAATATTTTTATTTTACTTTTTGAGACAGCTGCCTAAAAAATGTGTGCACCGCCAAATGATTAACTTTTTGGCCTTGATACACAAATAACTATTTAAGTTCAATAAATACGATCGTAGGTAAAGTATACTACATAATTCGAGTTGTAAAGCAATTATACGCACTCATGGAATTGCTGCACTTCCAATCGTGCGTAATAATACGCTTGTGTAGTAGCTATAGTGGCGCCGCGTAGTGGTTACATCGTGTCAAAACATGGGTGGTAAACAAACTGTATTCTGTTCATCACGCCGATAAAAACCACGATAAAAAGAGTTTCAAAAACATATTTTTTGTGTGAAATAAACATTTTAACGCGTCAAATGAACAAAAGTGATGTAAAAAACGTCGGGCATGCTTTTGCGTCCCGGGTTGCGCTAATCGCCGAAATGCAAATCCAGAGTTACAGTTTTATATTTACTTTATATTGCTGGCAAGACTCTTCAACAAATGAAGCTGCAACTCAAACGAGTATTACAGTTAATAATTTACAGAAGGAAAGTGAAAAAGTTTTTGTTATTGATAAACCACGGAAGGTTTGCATGCAATCTGTTCGTGTGGGTCCTGATTGTGAAATGCGAAGTGGGTTTCAGTGGTACGATGATATGCAAGACGATAGTTATTTCAAACAATTGTGTGGAATAACAAAATCTTTTTTCCATATTTTAATATTAAATTTTATCAAACCAAATGTGTGTGGCCAGCCAAGTTATTTTAAAGTCATGAAAGCTGAAGACAGGCTGCTAATGTTTTTAATGAAAATGAAGTTGGGGTTGAATTTTGTTGGTCTTGCTTGCTTGTTTCAAATATTAACCAAGGCAGCAAATGATATTTTTTATAGTGTTTTGGAAACTGTAGGTATTTTATCACACAAAAATATGAATTTCTTGGCCGTCAAAGGAAGCAGTAAAAGCTACTTTACCAGAAACCTTAAAAAATTACCCGAACTGTCGAGCAATTATTGATTACACAGAGCTCTTTTGCGACATATGGAGGTCGTACGTCTGATTGCATTATAGTTAATGACTCTGGTTTTCTGACTCTGGTTGAGCCGGGACAAATTTTAGCTGACAAGGGATTTCCTGGAATACAGCAAGAATTGTCACAAAGAAAATGTACAGTTACTATGCCTCCTTTTGCTTTTAATCCGCAATTTTCGCGGGAGGAAGTATTACATGGATACTCAATAGCTTCAGTGAGAATCCAAGTAGAAAGAAGCATTCAACGTATAAAAGTTTATAAAATCCTAGAAAACATAAATATAAAACTTATTCAACACATGGATAAAATCATGTATGTAGTATTGGCTAATAACAAGGAACCCCTTATTATATCCGCAAAAAGTAAAAAAAGGATTTTATAATTCTTTATTATAATAAAATATATTAAAATCTGCGTTGTAATTAACATTGAAATATGGTTTTTAATCACAATACGAATCAAAATGACGTTTGCCTATGTATTAAGAAGACTGAATAAAATATTCAAAATAAAACATTTTGATTTTTGGAATTAATATTGATAACAATGACTCGTTTTTTGGTATCTTCAGGCACACGTAAGAAAGAAAAAGTATACATGGAAACTTGAATCTGCGTGTAATACTTGTCATTTTCTTTTAAAAACAATTCTCCATTTTCATCGAACATGAGAATGGATCAAATGACATTTTAGTCTGGAAATCCACAATCTTGTTGGTGTTCTCGCAACTGTACGGTCACTTCCAAAAGCTCCATATTTTCACCAGTGTCTATTATACCATCAGGGCTACATGCCAGATATGGTTGTTTTAAAGACACAATCAGACCGACTTCGTGAACTCGGTATCCGCATGTTTCTTCAAACAGTAATCTTGCTGTTAATTCCATTTCAAGTCCGTATTGGATAGCGATCGGTTTTAGTGCTTTATTTTTCTGCTCTGCTAATGTGATAAAATTTGCTACTCTTGTTTTGATTCTGTGTGCCTTTTCACTGCAGGTAATCCTTGTGCATCGTTGTTGCAACCTCATATAAATATTTGATTGATCTATAGAATTGAAAGCGATTTCCATCCATTTCTCTTTGTCGGCTTTGATTTCCTCATATTTACATAAATATTCTTGTGGGCAACTTATTTTCGCAAATTTTGTCTTCATATTTTGTGTTGACAAACAATTATAAGCATTGTAAATGAAACCTCGAGTTGCTCTGCAAATGGTACAATTTTTCAAGGAAACTTTTCTTTGCGATATTTCTTTTTTCCTGCTCAATCATTCTTTCGTGCATTATTTGATTGTGACATTCGATCTCGCTCTTGATTATTTCAGTTTGTGGAGAGTCTTCAGACAAATGCTGGTCGTTAATGTGTTTTAAATCCTCAAATCTGAATACTTGGTCCTGCCTATTTCCTTTGCAAGGAAATAATGTTTCAATTCTACATCCTTTATGGTATTAAGCAGGATTTGTGGAGGTCGATTCAATGTTGATGTGTCAATGTTGATCCGTTTTTGAACATGTATTTTCTACATTCACAAAAATGCAAATTGCTGCGGCGTGTTTACAGAAGCCCTTTCCTGCTTTGCAGATGCAATGTGCGTCCAAAATTGTACGGTCAAATCCGAGCTGCAAAAAAATATTATAAATGTTATAAAAAATATATAAATTCTCCTACAATATTCTACAAGAAGCAATTTTTGCAAAAACTTAGCAGCATTACACCTGCTGCTAGCCAATACATTTTATATTCGTTAATTTTAACCTCTTTTATATTTGTTATTGTAATTAAGAAAATACCTGTAAAACCGGAGTAGGTATACGTATTTTCGTGTCTTCGAGTGCTATGAACTCCTGGGGTTTCCCTTAAAACTGTTCCAATTAATTTTCTACTCTGCCCGTCAACCACTTCTTTCACGTACTTTCAAGCAATTTTCTCCCTTTGCTCAAGCTCTTTTTGCGGAAAATACTTCTATTTACAGATAAAAACCCACAAGCAATTTCAATTATCATTTTATTTGGAGAAATAACACTTAATTTTACACAAAATCACTTAGATACTACACAGGCATATCACGGTTAAATTAGGCAAATTTGACATTCACCAGCCACTTATTGACACGGTAAATCCGCGAGATGGCACGGCGGTCTCCCCGACACGCGACTACACAAGCGTATAATATATCTACTATTTACAACTCTCATTACGTAATATACTATAGTACCTAAAGAGACGTGTACACTGCGCGTCATATAAATGTGGTACACTTTGATTCCATCAATGTAAATCTGGCTCAACTTGTCAAATTTGACATTAAGATCTGTCACAGATACTTATAACGTCTTATAACGTAAACTGGAGACGTTGCAATTCTGACGTCTCTGATTTGATCAGAACCTACAAAGCTCTTAAATGACAGTTTGCATCAGTCAAGCTCAGGAAGAACCATACACAACTAAAAAAAAATTGATTTTCGGGTTACAACTGTTAACTGTTGTACCACATTTATATGACGCGCAGGTACTATTGCGGCCGAAAAAAAGTAAGCGGCTGATTTTTCCGTTGTGAATATGGTTCTCACCAGTGACGCCGCATCAATCATAATATATTTTGTTCATTATATCTACCATTTTGATATGATTTATCATTACTCTATTCTTCATTGATATGACACCAATCAATGTCGGCCTAGGCCGATAAAATTTATCATTATTCTTCATTGATATAACACCAATATATATTATAACAGGTTATAAAATACTGGTAAGTCAATCATATACATACCTTTTTAGTGCTTAAATATTTGTATTTAATTGAATTATTATCACTTTTCCTAACTTCAAACATTGTTTGCATCCATTACATCTGTCAGATGAAACTTGAAATAAACAAAGTTAATGAATTAATTAATATTAATAATTCTTATTAACACAGTACAAAAGTACAAATTCTAAAAAGTAATTACTAAAAAAACACCAGGGCTGGTAAACAATACGACCAGAGGACTACCTGCCGCGTTGCCAGATTTCATACCTCATGGCTTGTAACTGTAGGGGGCTGTGAAAACACTGAACGACACACAGCCGATACGAAAATAACAGACGCGATTGATAGTAAAATCTCGGCTTCGCCTCGATTTTACAAACTTCAATCTTGTCTGATATTTGCTACATATCGGCCTTATGACGTTAATCAGTGTTATTCTGTAGGCCATTGAAAAGTTCCCAATATTGAATAGATTCCAATTTATGTTTCAATCACATTTCCAAGGGTGTTTCCAATATTGAGAAATTTTGCAATTCTGTAAACCATATTGGGAACATTCAATCTTAGTCACTAAATTTAAAACGGTTAGTACAATTATTGACAAATAGTGCGTAATAAATTTGAAAGAAGAAGAAGATTAACCTCACTTTTGTTGTTTTTGCGCCATTCTGCGGTGTATTTTGAATTGTGATTTGTGGTCGCGAAAATTTAGTGATGTGGCCCCTGCTAAAAGAACAAGTCCACGGCAATTTGCCATATATATTCGTTATTTAAAACAGTATCCTCTTCTACGAACGGGAAAATTCACGTCTTTGGTTGGCCCAGATGAATTAAAAATAATTTGGGGCGACAATTACAATTATCGTGCATTTGAAATATTTATTGTTTGATTAATTTAGAAATATTTTATTTTTAATTTATCACATTGTTTTGAATACTCACACTTCAATTATATTTTCGACTGCATTTATAATGAAAATATAAATTGTCTATATTCATTATGAATTACGAACGACTTTTATCGTTGCACAAATCAGTTATTCAAAATAAACGTTTGAGGTTATGTTCTATTGGAAACTTCATAACAAGAGCAAACATAATAATAATAATAATAATAATAATAAAGGTCTTTATTAGCAAAAAATTACAATAAAAATACAAATTTATAAATAAGTAGGGCGAGATTCAGGTCGACCAACAGAGATGTTGATCGTCTGTTCTTCCACCTAACCCCCAAAAAGTCTAAAGACATCTTAAAAAATATAGAAAAAACAAATATGTAGTTACAAATAAAAACATTGTTGTTGAGGAAAAAATTATGAATACAGTAGATATACGCTCTAATATTGTGATGAAACACATATAGCTAGACAATAATTAGTTTGTGTGCTTATCTATTGCTAATAGTTTGCTCATTTATAAGTTTTTTGAACAGTTGTTTTTTAAAAGTTTTGGAATTATTAATTAATTTAATATCATCAGGTAAGTTGTTAAAATAATTGGCAATATTATACGAAAATGATCGCTTAAATAATTCGGTGACGTGCATAGGAGGTGTGAGAGTGCCTTTAAATCTTAAATTCAAATTATGTACATCGGAGCGAAAAGATATTTTAGAGAACAAATATGTCGGACATTTTGAATTAAGTATATTAAAAAATAGGCAAGCAGAATGTAAGTAACGCCTATTTTGCATATTTAACCAATTTATATTTTCAAATGTGTGACTGATATGTTGATATTTCCTGATACCAAATATTAACCTTAAGCAGGAGTTTTGAAGTTTCTGAATTCTCTTAATGTCAATGCTATTTAGACAGGGTCCATAAATTACATCACAATATATCAACTGTGCTAAAACTAATGATTCACACAGTATTTTTTTAATTTTTGCATTAAAAAATATTCTATTCTGATAAATAAATCTTAAATTTAAGTAGGCTTTTTGTAAGCATTTTGAAATATGATTGGTAAATCGTAAATCTTGGTCCATGAGTAGGCCAAGATTTTTTACATTTTCACATAAGGAGAGTTGTTCGCCATTTAAAATAATTTTGAATGCCGCATCCGCTGTGAGTCTGGTTCTATCATTCTTTTTACCAAATATAATCACCTGAGATTTACTTGAATTAAGTTGCAAACAATGTTTAGTTGAGATGTCAAAAAGTACACTCAAATCAAAATTGATAGCAGTTACAGCTTGAGTCATTTCATCTGGGTAAAATGATATAATTAACTGAGTGTCGTCGGCATAATAATGTTGAGCACAAGACAGTAAGGAGGAGTAGAAATTTGAAATATAAATGGTGAACAGAATCGGGCCCAAAATAGAGCCTTGAGGAACACCCATAGATAAATTACAAAACGTAGAAAGTTTACCATCATATATTACAGCTTGTGATCGATTTCTTAAAAAGTTAGACATCATATTAACAGCAGAAAAAGTGAGACCTATGAAATGCAAAATAGAAGTTAAAATTTTGTGACTTAAGGTGTCAAAGGCCTTAGAATAATCTAAAAGTATTAAAGCTGTTAGTTTACCAATATCAGTGGCTCTCAAAATGTCGTCGGTAATATTAAGTAAGGCTGTGGTACAGCTGTGACCCTCTTTAAAGCCCGATTGTGTACTAGGGATAATTTTATTTTCTGAGAGATGTTTATTTAACTGGCATTCAAGAATTTTTTCTAAAATTTTGGAAAATGTAGGTAAAATGCTTATCGGACGAATGTTATTGTAACTTGTTGGATTTGGCACTTTAGGTAAGGGTATGACAAGTGCTTTACTCCAGTCTTCAGGAAACACAGAATTTAATATGCAATAGTTAATTAAGTGTGTGATGTGAGGTAATATATGTGGTACGCAGAGATGTATAGTTAATATATTTATACCGTCATGACCAGTAGCCTTACTTTTTATATTATCAATTATTTTTAACACGTCGACTTCTGTAACCGGAGTAAAATTAAGTAATTTAGTTACCGTATCTTTAATATTATTATTGTAAAATAGTACTGTAGAGTTATCAGGATTTGACAAAGGCACAGAGTTAATAAAATGTGAATTAATATTTTCAACATTTGTTAAGTTATTAGGTAAATTATGAGATCTATTTGAACTAAGATGCATCGCTTTTAATGAAGACCATAATATTTTTGAATTGTTAGTATCTAATAAAGTATTATAATAAGCTTTTTTTTCTCGCTTGATAGCTAGAGAAACACTGTTTCTAAGAATTTTGTAATATTGCCAATCAACCGCAAATTTACTACGTTTATAACGACTTAAGGCTCTATCTCTGTCAGCCATCATAGCTCGTAGTGTATCCGTTAGCCATGGAGAATATTTTTTTGTTATTCTGTAAGTCCGAAATGGTGCATGAATATCTAATAGCGTAATAATATTATCATTTAAAAATTGCACTTTTTCATTGGCATCATTTAAATCGTATATGTTATTCCATGGAATAGATCTAAGATCTGATTGAAATTGTTCATAATTTAAATGTTTAAAATCCCTTGAAGTGACATATACAGGTTCAGACTTTTCCATTTTGATATCAATTACACAATAAATTAATTCATGATCACTTAGCTCAGAAGGTACTGTAATAATTCCTGTTTCTGTAATAACTTTGTCATCTGATGTAATTATATAGTCAATAAGCGTGGCGGTATTTTGTGTTATTCTAGTTGGCTGATTAAGTAACTGCTGAAGTCCCAGGCCTTCAAACATGCTAGTAACATATTTTGCTTCAAAGCTTTCAAAATCTAACAAATTAATATTGAAATCACCAAGACAAAAAACATAATCAGCCGTAGGAATAACAGCGGATAAAGCAGTCTCAAACTCATTGAAAAAAGAGATAAAAGATTGACGATTAGCATCAGGTGGTCGATATATTACAGACAGAATTAGATTTATATTATGCAAGCTTAGCCTTAACCAAATTTGCTCAATATCTTTACTACTTTGTAATACTGAATAATTTAAATTCGACTTCAAGTACACTCCCACGCCTCCACCTTGTCGATTCCGATCACAACGAACAAAATTATAGCCATCAATTATTAAATTATCGGTCGGAATCGAATCATTTAAACGTGTTTCGCTAATTCCAAAAATCGAATAATTATTTGTCAAAATAATATCTTTGATATCATTAAAATGAGCAACTAATGAGCGAACATTTAAAAAGGCACACTTCAGACAATCCATTACAAATATGTAATAAATATTCAATAAACAAAATTAATTAAGAACACAATATTACGTTATTATTGAAAATTATTATTGAAATTTAGTATAAAACAGAGGACACCTCACATCGATATTTACAAGTGTTTAAATCACACATTTTTGTACGAGATATATAAATGACAGAGTAATTTAATTTAATTTTAATTCAGATGATCGTTATTTATTAAGAGCAATCTTTGGTAAGAGCTAACTAGATATCTGTATTAAATTATTTGATGTAACAACAATAGTTTACTATATAACCTCAACAAGTATAATTATTAGAACTATCAAAATAAATCAGAAATTCACTAAACAAAGAGTAAATAAACCACAGTAACACATTTCCCATTATTTAATAAATTTAATACCAATTAATTTGGTGTACAGTACCTTCACTTATCAATCCACAAGATCTTCCTCTGACATAATTTGCTTCTTATTATTATTCACAAAAACATATATTTTGCTTCTCCATGTCCAACAGCTTTTAACACCCACTTTAACCCGAACTTTTTTATACAAATCAAGTTTATTTTGCGTTAACATTTCACTAATCACTACAGGGCTACCTTTTAAGATTTTCTTAGCACGAAAAATGGTGTCGCGCATCCAGCGGTTGACAAACTGAACTGCTACAAGCACATCGGTTGTTAACATTTCCAAGTATTGATTCAATAAATTGAATTCATTGTGGTTACAGAATACGAAAATGACAAGGTCATTGGAATCTTTCCAATTATTGGGAAATATCCAATATTGAATACTTTTCAATGGCTTACAGAATAACACTGAATAACTATTTTAGTATCAATGTGATTGTGATACGAGTTGCGAGTTGTCATATTAAGTGAAATTATCTTTTTAGTATTTTTATTAGGTATCTACTTACTTTTATGCCTAACCATATCTTAAGTGAAGCAGAAAGAGGCTATATCATGGCCAAAATTGGAGAAGGAAGGTCTCAACACCGCATAACAAGTGTAGTTCATTCAAGCAAAGTCAAAAAAGATTTGCAAATATGAATTTTAGACCTAGAAATAGAGAGGAGCTAATTGATGCCATTCAAAACGAGTAGAACAATTTGAAACAAAATTGCGCTGGTTTGAGTTTGTACCTGCTTATATAAATATTATGTTGTTGTTTTTTTTTTCATGACATATAAACCAAGAGAAAATGGCTGATGGGTCATCCAAAGCCAAAAGGGCTCGGTGGCGTAGTGGGCTAGAGCATGAGTGACAGTCATGGCTCTGGCTATACTGCCTATCACATCCGGGTTCGAAGCCCGGCACCGGCAGATAGCAATGTCGGTGGGTATGGATGTTTGTCTACGTTTTTTCTAATGTGTAGCCCCCTTCCGGACAGCTTTTGGCTTTGGAATTGGGGGTTGTCTAATTTCTGTGGTGGTGTGTGTTTATGCAAAATTTATTTAGTTCTATGCCCAGAAGATTGCAGAGTTTTAGAATAATGGCGGTTCAACTAAATATTAATCATTTTTTTCTAACTCACGATCGAAATGTCGTACATACTTTTCAATTGTCATTTTAGTGTGAAAAACGTCACTTTAACGCACCAGTGGCCCAAGGCTTGTAGCACAGCCCCCTACAGTTACAAGCCATGAAGTATGAAATCTGGCAACGCAACAGGTAGTCCACTCTGGTCGTGTTGTTTACCTCTCCTGGTGTTTGTTTAGTAATTACTTTTTAGACTTTGTACTGTTTGTACTTTTGTACTGTGTTAATAAGAATTATTATTAATAATTCATTAACTTTATTTCAAGTTTTTAAACTGGACAAAGGTAAGGAAGTATTATACGTTCATTTAGTGAAAACGTCATCTGACAGATAATGGATGCAAACAATGTTTGAAGTTAGGAAAAGTGATAATAATTTAATTAAATAAAAATATTTAAGCACTAAAAAGGTATGTATGTATATGATTGACTTACCAGCATTTTATAACCTGTTATAATATAACACTATATAATAATGACATAAACCTATAAAACAAAAATAAAATAGTAGGTATTGTACAGGGTGTTCAACGTAACTTGCTACCCCCCATAATTTCCTTATTTTATAAGGTAATAAAAAAATTGAAAATTTCATCTTATTGCATTTTTCACGTACTTTTTAAATTTTACATTTTCTGATTTCAAAAATATATAATACTTGTATATTTCGAGTAATATTAAGGAAGTTATTAATAAAAAACCGTTTGCAATAACGCAGATAAATTATATTTATTTTATCTTTACAACAATTATTATTTGAAGAAGACGAGATATGATCTGATAACATATTTAAAAAGTATGTGAAAAATGCAATAAGATAAAATTTTTAATTTTTTTATTATCTTATAAATAAGGAAGTTATGGGGGTAGCAAGTTACATTGACTACCTTGCTATCCCCATAATTTCCTTATTTATAAGGTAATAAAAAAATTAAAAATTTCATCTTATTGCATTTTTCACATACTTTTCAAATATGTTATCAGATCATATCTCGTCTTCTTCAAAATAATGATTGTTATAAAGATAAAATAAATGTAATTTATCTACGTTATTGCAAACGGTTTTTTATTAATAACTTCCTTAATATTAATCGAAATATACAAGTATTATACCTTTTTGAAATCAGAAAATGTAGGCAAATCCGAATATGTAAAAATATATAGGGTGTTCCATTAAAGAAAAACACATTTTTTCGCACCCACTGTATATTTTCTGACATGGATATGATTCGATAACATATTTAAAAAGTACGTGAAAAATGCAATAAGATGAAATTTTCTATTTTTTTATTACCTTATAAAATAAGGATATTATGGGGGGTAGCAAGTTACGTTGAACACCCTGTACATACCTTGCAAATGGTTATTTATTAATAAATACAGTTTATTTGATAAATGTTACAAAATTACACATGTTTCTATCAGTGGATGTTATAAAATTCATAAATTGTTTGCATCCAATTCTTTGACATTACATGACTGATGACACGCGCACTAAATGTGTGTTTATTTATTTATTTTTTATATTGTAGATGCCTCGACATTGCTGTGTACTATGCAAGTACTTTAAAAACTGAATCCTCAAATAGTACTTTTTCTTTACCAAAGGATTCAGTGCTGCAAAAGAATGGCTTAGAGGATGACTACTGCATTAGTAAACATTCAGCTATTTGCAGTTTGCACTTTGAAGGCAAAGAAGTTACAACCATGGAGTTTTATAAAGATAGGTAATACGCACGAGGCTAAACTAACATATCCTCGTTTAAATGAGGATGCAGTTCTTCACATATTTTCCAATCAACCGAAGTATCTTTGTACATACAACTAAGCCAGTATCTCGACGTAATCCTGAAGAAAGAAGACAAAATGCATTACAAAGGCAAAATAATGATATTGAGCAGTTTCTTGCCGATGACATCATATCAAGCTTTGAATATTTTGTGCAGGCTGTGCCAACAAAATGATGCTTCATTAAGTGGAATTACAAGTGTGTGTGAACAATGTCTTGTATTTTTACATTTTAAATATTGACTACGACAGTGAAGAATCTGATACTGATAGTAGCGAAGTAAAAGTAGTTTCAAGTATTAGCGTAAATCAAAGTTTTAATGTTAGTGTTTTTGTAAATAGTCATGAATTGCCATCAAGCAATTTAGAGTGGATTTTACCCTATTAATAGTGTATATTCTAGGATTATATATTTGTAAATTATTCATTCTTGGCGAAATAAATTTATAGCACAAGTTTTGGGATCTTTATACTTTATTTCCTAAACAAAATCCTTAAATCACTGCATGAAAGTAAGGGATGGATGAATTACAGGACTACCATATTGACAGGAAATGCGATGTTGCCATTGTTACTTGTAACTTGTAACTGTAGAGGGCTATGCTTGTAGGCTATGGTGAGAGCATCGAGGTGGACCCACCTCGATGGGTGAGAGTCCTGTAAAAGTTTTACAGGTCGTTCACCATAGCAACCGAGTGTTTGTATTCTTTAAAACTATAAAATCGGCAACTTGACATATTTTGACGTTTAGTTGAAAACGTGACAGTTGTTATAAAATGGAATTTCTAAATGTCAATTGCGAATTATAATCCAGTGAAATTGTATTTTACGGGGAAAGTTTTGGAGTAATTTTGATTCCTTCCGTTCTACATGTTTTTTGGGGTGCTGAATCCGAATCTGAGGTTTGCTAACAAAATTTCGTGACGCAACATTGAAAAAAACGCAAAAAAGGTAAAAATCTCATTTTTTGGCGGTTATTTGCATGTAACTAGCAAACTATCAACTTTTCGTAAATAACCTTCCTATTCAAAATGAAAGTACATAAAATTTCCCATTAATTTAGTGTAATAGAAATAGTGTTAGAGGTGGAACTAATTGGAACAAAAATGAATCTTATTGTAAATGGTAGGTAATAAGCTCCTAATCAACATACTAAAAATATACATCCGTAGTGTCTCGCAAAATGCGGTTTTTTGGCCACCATCTTGAAAAAACATAAAAAATTAAAGAAAACATAAAAAATCATGTACAGTATGAAATTACAGGAAATTTCATGCTGAAAAAGAATATGATATTGACTTTTAAAAGTGAAATGTTTACAAAGATGAAGTAGGGGGGGAAATGATACCTTCATGACCCTGTATTTACACCTTAAATGCTTATATTATGCTACATTACATTACATCTTTACCTGATACTGTGAGGCTAATTTTGATTTTCTTTATTATCAGTTTCAGGTAGATAATCTAGGTAATCTTTGTTTTGAGTGAAAAAATCTTCATAAGAATAATGGAAGACGAAACCTGCTTTTTGTGTTCCAATGTGCTTTGTGACGATACTCCCTATGTCGCATTAACAGCAAAAGGCTTGCCGGGATTTATCAACGCGAGCAAACTAAGAGATGATAAAATTTATGAACTTTCCAATCCTTTGCCTACTGGTGGTGTTAAAGTACATAGAGAATGTCGACTTGTATACATCAATCATATCAAAATTAAAAGTGATATAAAACTGAAAACATCGCAAGATGATATTCCTTCGACCAGCTCGAGAACGCTACGAGGAAGTGTTGGATCGTTCAATTTCAAAAAGAATTGTTTGTTTTGTAGCCAGTTTATTACGGATTATGAAAAGCGTACAAATATGGCAGTCATTCCTGTGCGTACTTTCCAGTTTCACGAGACAATTTTGAAACTATGCAGTACTAGAAGTGATCTATGGGCAGCAAATGTACACGCGAGAATACTTTCAGTCATAGATTTATCTGCTGCAGAAGCTCGATATCACCAAGTGTGCAATGTCAATTTTAGAAACGGCAAATCCATTCCTGTAAAGTATACGCCTAAAGATAGTGGAGTATTGCCCACATCAGTAGGCCGTCCGGTTGACACTGATAATTCAGATGCTTTTGTAAAGACCCTCTGTTCTCGGACAGAGGCACGTGTCTCTAGGGGGCACGGGGGTCTTGGCTTAACCGCCCGGACTACGTGGATGAAGTACCACCATAAAAACTTCCCCAATCCCAAGGTATTGTGCGCGCTGAAGGGATGCGTGGTTGGGGGGTAGCCCAGCAACTAGCGACAAAACTCGGGGCACCTGGCGCACCCCGTTTTATATAGCCTTCCGTGTCCAAGGGGGCTCTGGGCACGGTGACATTTAAATCCCCCATACTCGTGGGACGAAAATGAATAATATAAATAATAACGACACCAAAAAACAAAGCTCGGAAGGAGGCCCTGTAAAGGAGGATCCACCGAAGAAAAAACTATCCGGAGCGGCCAGAAGGAAGCTCCGGAAGATGAACCGGGAAGAATCTGGGGGAAAAGCGGGACCTAGGCTTTTACAGCCAGGGGGCGTAAGTACTCCCAGCACATCTCAACCGGGGAGCAGCAAAGCCTCACAGGGGAGTGACCCAAAGCCGGGCGCTAAACGCGGCCGATCTGAGGGAAGCACCCCAGGGGAAAATAGAGTGACGCAGCCAAAGAAGAGGGGAAGGGCCAATAACGTCCCGGGTACCTCCTATGCGGCTGCGCTCACAGACTTGAAGGTGGCTATAATACCTAATGGCTACCCTGAGACGTCATTGAGCTCAGAGCAGGCAGATCTGGTAAAGACTGCACTGACCGACGCTCTTGATGACGTCGCAGAAGGACAACAACCACCAAGGTTCTCGGGGGTTAATCTACGGGGGGGCTTTCTCCTAGCCTCCTGCGCTGACCAGGCCACAAAGGACTGGCTAGTGCGGGTGGTGGAGAAATGTGTACCCTGGGAGGGTGCAAAACTTGGCACATGTGATGCCAAGGATGTACCCAAGCCCGTCAGAACGTTGGTGTGGATACCGGGGCCGGCACAGGAACCGGAAAAAACGCTCAAACGTTTGAGAATACAGAACCCAGGGCTTCAGACGAATACCTGGACTGTAGTCGACACGAAGCCAGATCCGAAGGGACAACAACTTGTCCTACTGATGGACGAGGCTTCGTGGAAAAGAATTGAGGACCTTCAATGCAAACCCTACCTCAACCTAACCAGGGTCCTATTTAAGGCCCTGGGGAGGAAGAAGGGAGGGGAGCAGATGGAAGTCGACCAGGGGACGCAAGTCGAACCCGAAGGAATAGAGGCTGCGAAGGGAGAGGACCAGCAGTAACTCTCAACGCAAGTAACATTCAACGTTACACAGGTGAACGTACACCACTGTAAAGCGGCCTCGGCCGCGTTGCAGCAACACATTGAAAACAACAATGTAGATATAGCACTGATACAAGAACCCTGGGTGTACAGGGGGCAAATCAGGGGATTAGGGATGGGAAGAGACTGGGAAGTAATTAGCCCAGGCGGTAACCACCCAAGAGCTTGCATTATCGCAAAGAAAAATATCAATCTGTTACCAATGTGGGGACTATGTACAAGAGACCTAATGGTGGCACGAACCAGCATAGAAATGGAGGGGTCAACGAAAGAGCTGGTAATAGGATCCGTTTACCTTCCATACGATCAACCTGATCAACCTCCTACCCAGGAAGTTAGAGAACTGGTTCAGCAATGTGAAGCTAGCCATGCACAGCTCATCTTATGCTGTGATGCCAATGCACACCACATTATCTGGGGGAGCACGGACAACAACACAAGAGGTGAGTCACTCCTAGAATTTATCATTAGTAATAAGCTAGAAGTAGTCAATCGTGGAAACGAGCCTACCTTTGTCACGACGACAAGGAGTGAGGTTATCGATATCACTATCGCGACACAGTGTGCGGGGCGAGTGATCAGTGAGTGGCATGTGTCTCAGGAACCATCGCTCTCGGATCACAGGTACGTAAGATTTAAAATACAAACACCACCAGAAGTGAACAAGATGGGCAGGAACCCAAGGACCTGCGACTGGGGACTCTTTAATGAGATCCTGGAGCAAGGGCTGAAGGAGTGCCCATCGAAGCCACAGACACCGGTGGAAGTGGAACTGATGAATGAATTCATTACATCAGCAATAAAAACAGCCTTCGAGCAAAGCTGCCCCCTAAAAGAGAGGAGGCAGAAACGTGAGACCCCATGGTGGAATCACGAGCTGTCCTCCAGGAGAGCAGCGGTTCGCAGGCTTTTCAACCAGGCGAGAAAGTCTGGCAGATGGGAAGAATATAAAACTGCCCGTCTCGACTACGCATATGCCATAAGAGATGCAAAAAAGGAATCATGGAGGAAGCACTGTGAGGAGATAGAAAACACTCCGGAAGCTGCTAGACTCCAGAAAATTCTGCAGAGAGACAATCAAGGTAAAATTGGATCACTGCAAAGACAACAGGGTGACTACACAAATACCGAGAAGGAGACTTTGGACTTACTCCTAGAGACACACTTCCCGGGCAGTGTAGCTACCCCACGTAACCATAACGGTCCAATTGAAGACATACCTATTAAGAGGGCGTCTAAAGAAGACTGGAAATATGCCAATAGCGTAATTAACATAACAAAACTTGAGTGGGCGATCAATTCGTTTGAACCGTACAAGTCACCGGGGGTAGATGGAATATTCCCGGCACTACTAAAACAGGGTATAAGCAAACTTGCAACACCCCTGTGCACATTATTCAGGGCCAGTCTGGCCCTAGGATATGTGCCAACCAGCTGGCGGATGGTAAAGGTGGTATTCATACCAAAACCAGGGCGCGAGACCTACGCCCAGGCCAAATCATTCCGACCTATCAGCCTAACATCCTTTCTCCTGAAAACCATGGAGAAGCTGGTGGGTAGGCATATCAGGGACGATGTTATGAACTCAAAACCTTTACATCGAAACCAATATGCCTACCAGACAGGAAAATCATGTGAGCTAGCCATACATGAGCTTACTCACAGAATAGAAAGGGCACTGGACAGCCGGGAAACGGCTATAGGAACCTTTCTGGACATTGAGGGGGCTTTCGATAACACCTCATACGACTCTATAAGCAGAGCAGTGAAGAGACGCGGGGTCAAGCAGTCGATAACAAGATGGATTGACTCAGCACTCAAAACTAGGAAAATACAAACAATGCTGGGCTCCACGACAGAGGAGGTGTCGGCAACCAGGGGTTGTCCGCAGGGGGGTGTCCTATCACCCCTGTTGTGGTGTCTGGTTGTTGATGAACTCCTAGAATAATTAGAACAGCAAGGAATATATGCGCAGGGATATGCAGATGACATCACCATCCTGGCAACAGGAAAATTTGAGGGCGTCACATCAGAAATGATGCAAAGAGCCCTCAAAACGGTAGATAAATGGTGCACCCAGGAAGGTCTATCCGTCAATCCAGGAAAGACCACAGTGGTAGCTTTTACAAGGAAAAGAAAAATTCAAAACCTGAAGAAACTATTTCTTCGGGGAAAAGAATTACAAATGAGCGGTGAAGCCAAGTATTTGGGACTAACTCTAGACACCAAACTGAACTTCAAAGCTCATATAGGGAAAGTGACCACCAAAGCCACGCGGGCCCTATGGGCTTGCAGACGAATGGTGGGCAAAAACTGGGGACTACAACCACGAATGGTACATTGGCTGTACCAAAGGGTTGCGATACCAATAATAACCTACGCCTCTCTGATCTGGTGGCACAAAGCTGGAAAAGGAGAGTCGTTGAGGAAACTAAACAAGGTACAAAGACTTGCGTGCCTAGGGATAACGGGGGCCATGACAACAACGCCTACCGCAGCTATGGAAGCACTGCTATGCCTACCTCCATTAAATCTAGTGGTGGAGAATGAGGCATTGATAGCGATTTACAGGCTAAGAAACAATGGGTATGAGACCTTTCCAAGAAAAGGATATCATACAGAAATAGCCCAACAACTGGGAAATAACCGACTACTTGAAATGCAGTCTGACAGAATCAGCACTACTTATAACTTCACAAAAACCTTCAGGGTAATTATACCTGATAGAGAAGATGAGGGTAAAAGGCAGATGCGAAGTCACCCAAATGATACCATATGGTATACGGACGGATCAAAAACGTCAAGTAGTACCGGAGCAGGAATTGCGGGAGACCAACCAGGGACATACTTCAGTCTGAACCTGGGCAGCACTGCAACCGTGTTCCAAGCAGAAATAACAGCCATAGAGGCTTGTGCACAAGAAATGGTACGGATGTCTTACATTAACAGAAGAATCCGTATCATCACTGACAGTCAGGCAGCTCTTAGAGCTCTGGAGGCAGTAGAAATACGTTCCAAAACAGTAAGAAATTGCCTGAAGCCCCTGGCGAAACTAGCAGAACACAACAATGTGCAATTGGAATGGACGCGAGGACACCAGGGAAATTCAGGTAATGAGAAAGCTGACAGGCTGGCCAAACAAGGAGCAAAGAAAGCCTTAATAGGACCCGAGCCGACATGCGGGATCGCATATAGCACCGCAAAAGGCGCAGTAAAGGAACTTTTAAGACAGAAACACAACTTGCATTGGAGAGAGGCACCAGGAATGAGACAATCACGCATATTCTTAGGTGACCCATCCAAATCAAAGACTAAGGAATTGCTGAAGCTGAGCAGAAGACAGCTAAGATGTGCAGTGGGTATTTTAACAGGACACTGCACGCTAAACAAACATCTCACCAACATAAAGGTGAAGGATGATCCAGATTGTAGGATGTGTGGTGAAGAGGAAGAAACACCTCACCACATCATATGTGAATGCCCGGCCCTAGCGGCGAGAAGGATTGCACACTTCGGTGAACCATCAGTGACACCGGAAGAGATAGCTAATGCTCCCATCGACCGTATACTCGCCTTCGTGGGAGGAACGGGTCTCATGGAATAGGGAGACTATGGGGGTACAATAAGCTTCAGCTTCAGTACAGCGGGCCAAAAGACCGCAACCTATAAGGAAAAAAAAAAAAAAAAAAAGACATGTGAGTGGTTGCAAGAAAACTGTACTTCATCATAAGACACATTAAATCCAAGGCTGCAAAGTTCATCAATTAGAAAACGAGTCCCAAAGTCTCTGTGAATCTGTAAGCCTACAGCAAGAGGAATTGGGCATATCAGAGAACGAGGCCTGCAAGCTTACATTACGGCCTGACCTATCGAAATCTGCTTCAGATCATTGCGTTTGCCACCGATTAGGATATCCAAAAAAGTTAGTAAAACAGGGGGTAAATATGTCTTGCTTTCTTCAACGGATTCGATATCTGATGCACTAGGATAAAACTCCCTATTTTTGTACAACAAATTTATTTCAGTTCTGATCAGTTTTGCTGCAGGCTCGAATATTTTTTTTCTTCATCAGGGTCATCAAGCCTTTTTTGTTTGTGACAGTTCAATATTATGTTTGATGCAGTTTTTCCAAATGTTATCATGTTACATTTGCCATTTGTGCCTGATATTATGATGTTGTCTCCAAACTAGTCTTACAATTACAAGGCTCACTTCCCTCTGGTAAAAAACTACGCATTTTTTCCACTAAGTCACTAACAGATATTGGCTCTTTACAGTTTTCTTGTAACCACTCACATATCTTTACAAAAGCATTTGAACTATCAGTGTCAACCGGGCGGCCTACTGATGTGGGATCTTTAGGCGTATACTTCACAGGAATAGATTTGCCTTTCCTAAAATTGACACTGCACACTTGGTGATATCGAGCTTCTGCAGCAGGTAAATGTATGACTAAAAGCATCCTCGCGTGTACATTTGCTGCCCATAGATCACTTCTAGTACTGCATAGTTTCAAAATTGTCTCGCGAATCTGGGAAGTATGCACAGGAATGACTGCCATTTTTTTACGCTTTTCATAATCCGTAATAAACTGGCTACAAAACAAACAATTATTTTTGAAATTGGACGATCCAACACTTCCTCGTAGCGTTCTCGAGCTGGTCGAAGGAATATCATCTTGCGATGTTTTCAGTTTTATAACCCTTTTAATTTTGATAGGATTGATGTATACACGTCGACATTCTCTATGTACTTTAACAGTACTAGTAGGCATAGGATTAAAAAGTTCATGAATTTTTTCATCTCTTAGTTTGCTCGCGTTGATAAATCCCGTCAAGCCTTTTGCTGTTAATGCGACATAGGGAGTATCGTCACAAAGTACATTGGAACACAAAAAGCAGGTTTCGTCCTCCATTTTTCTTATGAAGATTTCTTTACTCAAAACAAAGATTACCTAGCTTACCTACCTGAAACTGATAATAAAGAAAATCAAAATTAGCCTCACAGCATCAGGTATAGGAGTAATGTAATGTAGCATAATATAAGCATAAGAAGCATTTTAGGTGCAAACTGGGTCATGAAGGTATTTCCCCCCTACTTCATCTTTGTAAACATTTTACTTTTAAAAACCAATATCATATTCTTTTTCAGCATAAAATTTCCTGTAATTTCATACCACACATGATTTTTTACGTTTTCTTTAATTTTTTATGTTTTTTTTAAGATGGCGGCCAATAATACGCATTTTGCGCGACAGTACGGGTGTATATTTTTAGTATGTTGATTAGGAGCGTATTACCTACCATTTACAATAAGATTCATTTTTGTTCCAATTAGTTCCACCTCAAGGTGATTTTTCACTTATTTCTATTACACTAATTTCACTATTTAGGTTTTTTTCTCTGACGAATCGTTCGGGCTCAAGCGCTATACCCTATACCACCGTCACAAATTAATAGACTCCGCCCCATTAATTTTATGGTTGCGCAGAACGGTGTGTGCAATAGTCAGTTTTACACGATGAAATTAAAGAAAGTTGAGATAGCTTCAACAAAATTTGTTTATTATACGTGTTATATTTTATACTACAGCTATACTGTATTTTTATAATGTTTATTCCCATTAAATTTTCTATTATACATTTTCAATTTTGGATTTTTAAAAATAATACTTATTCCCGCGAAAATTTAAACGAAGTTAGTCCGCATTGCGCAAACTCAAGTTACTTTATCAGAGACATTTATTTCCGATTTCCGGTCGTCTAGACCAGCTGATCTGATTGATGGTTTGTTGTTGACATTTGTAGTTTTTAGGTTAGGTGCTTTTGCGAGTTATTTCCACATATTTAAAAGAAAGTATGAGGTTAGTTCAGGCAAAAAAAATTAGTTTGTGATTTACTGTAACAATTTCACATAGATTACTTCACTGGATAAACCCCAATGACCCCAATGCACTACTCAATCGCCAAATCTGCCGAGTCGTTTACTTCTTGGTTTCCACCACTGTATATATTTATTTATTAATATCTATCGTAAGATTACTTTTGGTTCTTGTTACGAATAGTCGTGGAATGTTCAAGCAATCAAAACTATACAAACTATATATTATATAACATAGGTATCTACATCTTGTTTTATCTTTATTCTTAATCTTTAAAAAGCCTATCATTTGCTAGAAGGCAAGAACTTAACTACTTATAAGTTTTAACATGTCCAAATAAATAATAAATACACATACCTACCTACTTCTTCTTAATTTTCACAAGGTTCTATCTATTACAGCTCCTACGTATAAGCAAAGTTTACTAATGGTATTCAGTAAACTTTGGTATAAGAAAGTTATGAATGATATCAATATAATATAATAATAGAATGGCTTTATTCTTCATTACAATACATTTGGTACTTAAATCAGTAGAAAAAAACAGACTTTAAAAAGCCCTACATATACATAAATTTGTAAATAATATTAAAACAACGATAATAAGATAAACGTATATAATATAATTGGAAAACTAATATATGATGTCACTTTTATTGTTTACACTGAACAGTCAGAACCGGCGAGCAGTTCCTATTTCTCATTCGAAAAAAAAACCATACTTTACTTACAGTAAGGCCAGCGTTCACCCAAGTCTCATCTAAAAACTACAACTTCTATGTTCTTCCCTTAGGGCACTATTACATGACCTTTTTGAGAACCTATAATGCCAAACACAATTACATTACAACACAAAGAAATAAAAAGTCCGAAAGTAATCGTCACAAAGTAGGACTCCGTTTAAGATGAGGCAAATAATCATCTTCATGCACCGCTGCTAAAATTTTTGCAGTTGGTGGTTCATTTCTTTCAAAAAAGGAATGGATTATACGCTTGAGAGCACTTTTAGTTCCTTCATCAATATTGTCCAAAACTGCCCTTTGTCGGTGGCTGATGTTGGTGTGTTTGTTTGTATTCATGAAGAATATTAGAAACACTTGGAACACTCACACCTGCTGCTTTTGCAGTGAACTCCATGCATTCCATCTTTGGTTTCTCCGGATTCTCCCCATCGTAGGCCTTTAAAATGTTCAGAACCTTTTCCTTATCTTCCACCGAAAAATGTCTGGATAATCTTTTTTTGGGTGGAGAAATTATACCTCCTTCAGCCATCATGAACCTTAAGAAAACCCGTTTTAACATTTAATCAATATTAATCGTTTGCATTTACGTACCTTATTACTTTAACGGGGGCGGTCCCAGTCGCTAACCTTATGAATTCCAACAGATGGAACTATATGTAGCTTTTGCCAATATAACCGTATTGACGTATTGTAATTTATCTACTATGAGATAGGTGGAGTGATGTGTTGTAATTTATCTACCCTTTGATAGATGGAGAGACATTACACTCACAACTTTTACATTATTATGACGCGCAACCGCGCAATCTAAATTAATACTACATTTACAAATGATCACACATATTTAATTACTAGTGACTTTTTTTCTGATAATGTTTTTAGATTTGACACTTGACAGCTTGTTTTATCTAGTTATACATATTTATATTATTTTGTGATTTGGATATTTGTAGATATTTTTGTGTATTATTGTAACTGTTTGGACTTATAAACTATAAATATTTATTTGTGTCTTGGACAATTGTGTTTTTTATGGGTAGTGCTGTAAATAATCTAACTATTTGAGCATTATCATTTTTTTTTGTTACTACGACCATATGATTAACATAACCTTAAATTTATATTTTTTGTAAATTTATTTTCAATTTTAATTTTAATTTTTGTAGTTCTAACTTGGATCCATTATACAATTTAAAAGCTCATTCAGATAATAGACATATAAAGTTTCAATATTGTAGATTATTAAAAATCGACTGCATAATTATAGGTTGGATTTCCAACCAACAAAAAGCATCTTATATTATTAGATCAAGGTATTTAAAACTTTAATAATTATGCACTGAACAAGATTTTAGTTGATATAGTACAGGAACCCAGCAGAAATTTTTGATAAAACCGACATAATATTCCAAAAACTTAGAAAACGCATAATTTTGAGGTTAGTTGTGACACCCCAAAACAGCTGTTTGTATACTTTTCTTGGCATACCTGCCATACGTAAGTACCATTTTCCTGAGAAACAGAAATCATTTTCCTTCGGATATGTTTAAGGTTGGAGTAATAAAACATAAAACAGAAAGACATTATTTAATAATATATTTATTACATATAATAGAATGATTGCATTATTAAAAATAATAAGAACTGTTTTACAATCATATCAAACTATTATAGTGGTAGGTAGGTTCCTAACATGTTATTCTGAACAACTTGCTGTAGAAATGTTTCAATTTGGGTACTTCCTTTTCTAATACAGCTGAAATACTCACATTTTACTTTTTCCCACTTTTGCCAAACTAGCTGATTTCCAGTATACGATGTTAATTAAGATTTTTCCCTTTGTTGGTGCAGCTATGTTTAGGTGTTATGAACTTCGGCACTTAAAAATTTCACGTTCGCAATATAAAAATCGTTTATTACCATATTATTATCGTTGTCTACAACTCGTAAATGTCAAATTCCTTTTCAATTTTACTCATCTTTTTAAATAATACTAATAATAAATAACACATTTCCAATGTTCATAGTCGTTAACTCATTTTCTTCTGTCAGCTGTCACTATTTGTCATTCACGTGCGCTTATGCGCAGCCTCAAAATTCGGCAACATGAAAATACATTCTCAACCAAGCGTTAACCCTTTACGAGATTCTATTGGTGGTGCCTCATAAATGTACTTCAGGAACCAATAGGAATGTAAGGTACGGAAAGCAAAATGCAAACGAAAATGGTTGGGAATGCCCCTTTATAGCAAACTGCTGCGGCGGTTTATATTCATCCTAAAATTGATTTCAATATTTTTATACGACCTTTCAAATAAATTAAAAGATTGACAGAATATTCAATTTATAATTTTGATTTTGCTGCCATCTACGAGACAGTAGCCAAAGTTCTATATGTCATTCTTTAGTATCATTTCGAACCAAAAAACTTGTTTCCTGCATTATATAACGTATTTAATTTCAGTGATATTGGTTTAGTAGTTCGACATTTTTTCAATAATTACTTAATAAAAAATCAAAATTTAAACATGTATGTGTTTAATATAGCGTAGCGGATTGGACCAGAACTATTTTATTGAGATCACGACTTTTTTAATTATTTCAAAATTAGGTTAAAAGTTTACGAAGTTTAACAGCTTGGTAAGAAAAGAATCGTCATTTTCTTGAGTTTTTTAATAGTCCAGTACTATTCTACCGAGTTTTTTCTAAAAGCCAGTCAAAAAATATTTTGAATCGGTTCAGAGATACGGCAGAAATTGTCGAACTACAAAGTGCTTATTTTAAGCAAATCTAACCTATTTTTCCGCCCACCTTAACTCCCAGATGAAATGTGAAATGTCACAAAAACGAATAACACAGTTGACAGTCACGCCGGCGCCCCATTTATTAGCGTTTTTCATACGTTTTCACCTTAAAGATGTTCAACACGAGATTCGTTTTTTCGGTGGAGAAATTGGGCCCCCTTCTATTGAGTTTTCGATTTGACCTTAAAAAAAACGATGTTTTAACATTTAATCAATATTAATCGTTTGCATCACCTACTTACCTTAATACTTAATACACAAATAAGGTTAATCCTTATCCTTATACGTACCTTCACAAAAACAAATATATAAATTTGAAATAATTTCACATAGACGAATGAATATGACAGTTGACAGCACAGGTTTACAGTGAGGCCGGCTCCCCATTTATGCGCGATTTTTAATATGTTTAGCGTTTATAGGTTTCGCGACAATGATAACATAGCTGATTGGTCTATTGCCAAAATACATAAAAGTTCTAATGTGTGACGCCAGTATTGTAGAGTCGGCCTTTGTCAAATTTAGTGGTTGCTTTGTAACTCGGGTTCTATAAATTCGACCAATAGAGAAATTCCATTCTACTGCTATAGTTGAAAATTGGCATATTTCGGCCGTCTCTGCAAAAACCCACTTTTTCCACTCCAAAACTCTAATTTATTATTAAAGGCTGTCAATTAGTGAATTCCTCCCAGTTCTCTTGCACATACCTTATTTAGATCTGATGTAAAGGAACAGGTTATCAAAAATTACATTATACAAGGTGGTCCTCGGGAAGTTTTGATTAATTTAAGATTTTGAAGGTAATTTTATTTAAATAAAATAAAGTACAACATCAACTAGCTAGTAATATGCAATTTTCATTTCTTAAAAATAATGTTGGTTAAATGACCTCCCCTTTTTTATATGCATTGATGAACCCATTTGTGGAAATTCTCCATAACCCTATGCTATATGTCCAAAGGAATATTAGCAATTTCTTCAACAATTTTTCTTTTAAGCTGAATGGTTCTTGGTTTATCAACGAAAACCTTCTGCTTTAGGTAGCCCCACAAAAAGTAATCACAAGCTGTTAGGTCTGGCGATCTTGGAGGCCAGTCAATATCTCCTCGTCTGGAAATAACGTATCCCGGAAAAAATCTTTGTAAGGAACTTAATGACGCTCTCGTGGTGTGTGAAGTAGCACCGTCTTGCTGGAACCATGTTTCATTGTTCTGTGGAAGTATGTTCCAGTGCCGACTTAGAAACTGGTTAATCATACTGATATAGCGCACAGAGTTGACTGTAACAGCATTCTCATTTTCATCTTCAAAGAAATAGAGACCGATAATTCCCATTGAAGACATTGCACACCATACTGTCACTTTCGGGCTGTGTAACGGTCGTTCATGGAGCTTCCTTTACTGCATGAGCCGAGGGTATTCTGCCATGTCGACGAATTTGGAAATTAATTCGGAATTGCCGCTGCGCAGTAGTTATTATTTTTGTAGTATGACCATAAAAGCACGTTACTCATCGGACCACTGCCCCATGATTACTAAATAGCATAGATAAAACCCTCTAGATAGAAATGTCATGCTCATTTAGGACCAGTTGTATAAAAGTGATTAACCGAAAGTTCAACTGAACTTGGTTCAAAATTCAAGGATGCCGATTGTTGCAAGAATGGTATCCTTAAATTTTGAACCAAGTTCAGCTGAACTTTCGCTGCACCACAAGGATTGTTTTGCTTAATTGTCACAAATGTTAGCCAGACTGTTACAGATAGGTACCTAGATATGAAAATAAATTATTTTTAAATTATTTTCATCCACAATTTATTGCGAGGCAGCTGAAAATAAAATGTATGTTTATATCTATCCATGGTTGGTATTGGTGAGATATTTAAGCAACAAATCCTTACATGCAAATTGATCGCATTATGCGATAGTGCAACCCTCTATGGTTTACTGCAGATATTTTATATTTATTTTTTTTTATTAAACAGTTCAAAGTAAATACACAATAACATTTGAGAATATTCCATCTACTAAGGTCTATAATAAATATACTTCTACCTTTAATGAATAAGAGAAACATTGTGCCAATTTCAACATTCTTTTTGGAAAACTCTTTTGAACATACCAATATTAAACCATAAAACGAAGTGAAGTATTTTGAAATGTGTTTATTATTTTTGTGAATGCTCTGTACTGTTTAATCAAAATATGAAATATAAAATTAAAATATCAATAACTAGGACATCGATGCCGTTTTAAACTCATTTCTATTTTATTCTACATACATAGGTAATAATTTTTATATGTCTTGCGCGAAATTAGGGTAGTAAACTTTGGATGTTTTATTACATTCGCCGAAGTGTTAAAACAGTTTTTGTTTTTTAGAGGAAAGCGGTGCCTTTTACTCGTCTTATCCTCACAATCAGGAACATAACACTTTTTAGTTTTATATACGTTCGTCGTCACAAAGCATGTAAAAATCACTGGATTAGCATCACTTAAGAATTAATAAAGTATAAAGAACAATAACGCAGCTTCAGAACTCACAAATACTCACATTAGACATAAAATCAAAATTCAAAATGGCACGCGACACAAATGGCAAATGACAGATGCCCCTACTTTACACAGAGCTGAGCCGTATTCCACCGGAGCACCGTACACTGTACAGTTCCGTACATATACCGGTTACATTCCACTCTTCGGTGCACATGTACAATGGGACAGTAAGTACTCCTGAAGTGTACCTAAAAATTTGGCCGGACACTTCGAGGACAGTTAGGAAATGACAGATGATTTATAATCAAACTTCAAAAATTACAATAATATTTAATCAAGATCTGTGCCTGTCTGTGTCTGTGCGTTGGGTGATTTTCAAATATTTTAATTCTGAAATGTCTCGAGAGGACCGAGAGGTGATTAATTTTCATGAGGTTTTCCTAAAATATATTAAGGGTCCGTAAATGATTTTTTTTCTATTTTGGGAAGGTAAGAATTGAAACGCCAATTTCACTGTCAAATGTCAAATATCTATACCAATGGTGCACCGCACGTTTCACCAAATCTGTACATGAACTGTACCTAAACTGTACTGTACATGTATGTACCACGGTGCCCCGGTGGAATACGGCTCTGTATCAAGCCTTGCCTACTATCAACAAACACTGGTGTTGTTGACTTTATCCATCGAGCTGAATGTTTGGCGATAATAGCGTCGCATTTGGTTGATCCAGAAACTATATTTATAAGTGGGGACTTAACAATCAAGTTTCCTATCTAGAGGGTTTTATCTATGCTAAATAGCATATAGCTTAGACTAGGGAAGAGAGTGGACTAGTAATAGACAATATATGCGTATGGTTAGCAGTTGTGACGATTTTTCATTGCTTTGGTGGCAAACAAAGCGAGTGGTGACACCATTTCCTATTCATTTGTATATTCCTGAGTGAAGAGTTGTGATTTTTTATTGTTAAAACTATGGTGAAATTGTTGTGCATTCCGCTGCCCTAATAGCAGCGAGAAAAAATAAGAAAGTGAGCCGCGAATGGTGGCAGATGGCAACAGACGTTTGCCAAGCGTTATGAGTCCACTCTCTTTCCTAGTCTAAGGCATATAGTGACAGATAATTTGACAGAATAATCCACTGCCAACTATACATAGTTACGAAATAACAACATTATCAAAACTTCCCGCTCCCGTCCGAAATTGTATAAATTCAGTTACAAAAAAATTGAAATTTCAACGAAATATCTTGAAAAATTATTACATATTATTATATTATATTATTACATATGATTATATGTTACATATTATATGAACAAGAATTATAATATGAGCGTTTGTCGCTTAGAGGGTCCTGGCTGAGGTTCTTCGAAGACGGCGGGTCCCGGCACAGGTTCGGATTGTGATCATATCTCAAGGAGATGCAGTAACATTTTGATGCTTATAAGAAACGTGACAACGACGCTACGACCTAATATATGACTTACTTTTAGACGTGCCGACCTTGTTATAACCTCTGTATGACCAAATTTGGACGATTGGAAAAGGGTTGTCATGACTTTTCATGCGACTTTCACATGACTTAATAGAATACGACCTTTATAGGACCAATAGGTCATGTGAATTCAAAGACGTCTTAAAGTCATAAAGAAGTCGTTCCAAGGTCGTGACAACCCTTGTAGGGACCTTCATACGACATATGGTGTAATTTTGCACATACGTTTCTATGTATTTTATTGAAATATGACAAGAGGACGTAATGAGTCAATATATATGCATAGATTTTCCTACGTATGTCTTGTATTTATTCGTTTACAACAACCTGTTTGTTATTTAGAATGAAAACAAGTATGGTATCATTTTACGAAAATGTGTCATGTGTTTAAATCGATTTCTAGCAATGTTCTATGATGCCAAAACTACTGGGGATTTTTTTTACTGTAAAAGTGTCAACAATACTCCGAAAAAATACACTCGCCTTCAAAATAATGACAATTAAAGAAAATTTAAGAAACTTTAAAAAATAAGTGCTTTTTAAATATTGGTTTGAAAGGTTTAGAATGTATACAAATTTGTAGAGCATAATTCAAAATAAGGAAAAAATATAAGTTCTAGTTAAATTTCTATGTAATAAGCCCGCAAATTAAATTTAAAGTTTTAATATTTTCGCGTGTTAAAGATGGATGCCAAATTTGGTAGAATTTCCAACAGAAAATATGGCCGAAACTGCTTGCGACCTAATAGTTATAAATTTATATGTGAAACTACTAAATAGCCGCCTGTTCACGTTCGCACCGCTCAGGTGATTCAATTTGTTGAGTCATATGACTACGTTATATTTTTATTTCTGAGGTCGTATTGAACCTCTGTTACGACTAGCACTTTTTGGAGTGTGACATTTCTGTTCATGGGCCATATCGGGGTCGTATTATATATTAATATAACCTGTTACTGTTAGCAATTTTTAGACGCCATATTTTCATATATGGAGGTCATATTCAAAATCAATATAACCTCTTTTATGACTCCCTTCAGTTTTAGGTAGTATCTTGCTTTAAGGTTCTATAGAAGTCATATTATGTCTTTAATGACTTTTGTACAACTATCTTTATAAGTTCACTGTGGTCATATTATTTTTTTAACGACCCTTATATAACTATATTCCTTAAGTCATGTTAAACTTAAGCGTAGTATTGTGTGATGATAACGACCTCGTAGCAACCCTTTAAAGACCATTCACTTCTAGTGTCCAATAAGCCATCTTATACTTACCATATATAGTCCAGTCAACGAATGTCCCAAAAGGGGGTGTAGAGTGCGTGAGCAGGGACCTAAGCGGTTTTTTCAGAAACTTGTTCAGGGTGCTTAGGGAGTTAACATACTAAAAGTCCTGACGTCTAGGAGGTGAGCCGGAGGAGGGGGGGCACAAAGAAGGTCCCACTTTTGGATTTTTCGCTTATATCTCGAAAATGATACGTCGTAGGGAAAATTTTCTTATACGAAATGAAAGCTCATAAAATTCTCTACAACTTTCATTCTATATCTTTTTTCGAATTCGCAACCGTTTTCGAAGTACACGCTTCGGAAAAGTGAAAATTTTCAAAAAACAGATTTTTGCGTCACATTTTTCATCAAACATTCCTTCATATCGTCTAAACTATTCATCTGTGAAAGAAATTCCCTTTGAGGAAGTTGTAGAGAATTTAATTCCCTTTAAGAATATATATATACATACCCAATCTCCAACCGGTCAACAGTTACACCAATTTTAAGATTTTTCGTAAAATTTCGTCATTTTCAGAAATAGTATATTGTTTTATTAGGAGTACTTAAAAGTGATACTTTTGTGACAATTTTGTAGGTTTGACACAGGAACAGAGGCGACGATACAGACTGAGGAGGTTGGCTGACATCAATTTAACATGGAACACATCGATACCTGTGAAACAATTAAGAAGATTTTTTGTCCAATCCTACCAACAAAAGTCAGTTCATCTCCTTACAACAGATAACGCTTCAGGAGAATGGGATACAGACTCCCCAGGCCACCAATAATGCTGAGGTCCTTATCTATACTAAAAGTCCTGACGTCTAGGAGGTGAGCCGGAGGAAGGGGTGGCACAAAGAAGGTCCCACTTTTGGATTTTTCGCTTATATCTCGAAAACGGTGCATCGTAGGGAAAGTTCATGAAATACTCTCCAACTTTCATTGTATATACTTTTTTCGAATACGCAACCATTTTCAAGCTACACGCTCCGGAAAAGTGAAAATTTTCGAAAAATATATTTTTACCTGAATAATGGAAAATTGTATTTTAAAAGTGATTAAAAAAAGTAACATATAAGGTAAGTAATTTTATTCGATTTCAATCCAACGTCGTCTTCATCGTCGTCCTCATCGTAAACAGATACGCCGTTGAGGCATTTCCCTTGGCAGGTTAGGCACACGTCGCAGAACAGATCAGCATTGCTTTCCGGCATCCACATTTGCCACTACCACAATCCTTTGTGCAGCGGCAAAATATCGTTTTCAGTAGAACCTCCGGTTCTGGTGGATCTTCTGTTGTAATTGGCACCAGGGTGTCTCCTACATGTTTCCACCTCCACTCTTGAGGGGGCAGCTCATTCCCGAGCCACTATTGCACTTGGTAGTAGGTGCGCCGGGAATTCTGTTTAACTACGCTCTCAGTTGGTGGGAGGGAGCTAATGTGAGGCTTAATATTTGCCACTGACCTCATGAACGACTGGAAGCGGTATCTACTGGTTGAGGGAGGTCTGTCTTGCTGGTGCCCCATACCATTTGAGGAAGCAAATCTTCCCAGTCTCCTCAACCTCGCCGTGAGTGGAGGAGGGGTTATAAAAGAACACTGCCACATCCTTGATTATTTCTGATTTCAAGTACAATTTTGAGAAGCCCACCTTGCTTCTCCTTAAAGTTACAGATGTTGTGTCACAGCCGGTAAATGAATATAAGAACAGGATGTGTTCAAATCCATGCTGTTGCATCTATCAAAAGGACAGCGAGGCCCACATCCTCACCAACGACAGCCACAGAACTGTGAGTAAATTGTTCCACAGAAGTATTCACGATAAGGACCTCAGCATTATTGGTGGCCTGGGGGGTCTGTATCCCATTCTCCTGAAGCGTTATCTGTTGTAAAGAGGTGAACTGACTTTTGTTGGTAGGATTGGACAAATAATCTTCTTGTGACAAACCTACAAAATTGTCACAAAAGTATCACTTTTACTCCTTATAAAACAATGTAGGTACTATTTCTGAAAATGACAAAATTTTACGAAAAATCTTAAAATTGGTGTAACTGTTAACCGGTTGGAGATTGGATATGTATATATTCTTAAAGGGAATTCAATTCTCTACAACTTCTTCAAAGGGAATTTCTTTCTCAGATGAATAGTTTAGACTATATAAAGGAATGAAAGAATGTTTGATGAAAAATGTGACGTAAAAATCTGTCTTTCGAAAATTTTCACTTTTCCGGAGCGTGTAGTTCGAAAACAGTTGCGAATTCGAAAAAAGTATATAGAATGAAAGTTGTAGAGAATTTCATGAGCTTTGAATTTTTCCCTACGACGCATCATTTTCGAGATATAAGCGAAAAATCCAAAAGTGGGACCTTCTTTGTGCCCCACCTCCTCCGGCTCACCTCCTAGACGTCAGGACTTTTAGTATGTTAACTCCCTAAGCACCCTGAACAAGTTTCTGAAGGAACCGCTTAGGTCCCTGTTCACGCACTCTACACCTCCTTTATTGACTGAACAATAACCTTCATACGACTAGGAATTTTGACAGTCGTGAGTCCAACGTTTTAACGACCCTCATACAACCTACATTCGTTTAATTTATTTTAACGACCATTTTATGACCATTACACAACTAATTGGGCATGTTGGTCAAAAATTATAACTTAAAATATTACTTACCGAAATAAATTTACTTATAGCGCACTGCTATATCATCTGTGTCCACTGGCCGACTATTAATAATAATCTAACAGACAGTACCAAAATTGCGTCATATTTTTATTCATGAATCGTATCGAGGTCGTATTGAACCTTCATGAGGACTATTGCTTTTTGAAGTGCCATATTTACGTTCATAGTCCTATTGAATATTAATATAACCTCTTTTCTGCTAAACATTTTGGACACCTTATTCATATTTTCATTTATGGGTCGTATGGAGGTCGTATTCAAAATAAATATAACCTAATTTATGACACCCTTCAATTTTAGGTACCAATATTATTTCAAGGCCCTATTGAAAACTTATCATGTTTTTTTAAGGCCTTTTGTACAACTATCTTTCTATAAAGTCATAATGAGGTCATACTATTTTTTTAAAGACACTTATACAACTATATTTCTTATGTCGTGTTAGTTGTTGTATTGTAGATGACAACGACCTCTTTACAACTTCATAACAACTTTTTAAAGACCATCCTCTTTTAGCGTCTAATTAGTCGCCTTATGCATTCGATGTGACCTCCATACGGCATACATTTTCGATAGTCGTTAGTATAACTTTATAATGACCCTCATATGACCTACAGTCGTTAACTCTATTTTAGGGACCATTCTACGACCATTATATAACTAATTAGGCATATGTGGCTAAAAATATAACTCAAAATGTTACTTGGATGCCTTCCCGCATCCACAATTGCGTTGCATTTACAAGAGATGCGGCGGAATATCGAGTCTGGTGCAGGGTTCCATGTGGTTAGCACTGGCACCACAAAACATATAGAATAAGAAACGAGAGCTCCTAAGAAAGAGAAGGCAACAGCAATGACAAGAAGTGACATGTGGCGCAACTACTCGCCTAGTCATGAACTACAAACAGAGGCGGGCTGCTTGAATTTCACTTCCTATTCAAATTAATGTTTTCAGTTTGGTCAAAACCATTAACCAGTATTTAATCGGCAAACACAATTTCTTATAACAAAATTGCATTTGCTGCTTAAATATTGGTTCTTTGAAGGAAAACGCTAAAATACATTTTATACTTATTATTTATTAATTATAAACAAATTAATTATTACAGTGGTTTTGGTATTAATAGAAACTGTTTAAAAATATATCAAAGCTAAATATAACCTGAAAATAAGGAACAATAATTTACTCACCATAACAAAATATTTGAGGTTACAGAAAAAATTAATTAATTACTACATTAATTTAACGAAGTTAATATTCATTCATATTTACAAGATTTCCATACAATTTCCGTTTCTCCTGAATGGAATCTTCCACCAAATATACATTGTTACCTTTCTTTTGAAGAGAAAGTTGTAATCGAGAATATTTTTCACATAAAAAATTTGTTGATAATTACAATTTAGGGTCTGGCGATACCAAAAGATTACATTACATTTAGATAAAATAAAGTTTTCGTCACCAAATTCTTTAAACGTTATATACAAATACTTTATAAAAAATAAATTAGACATTAATATTAATTTTTTTTTAAGAATATAACCAACAACACTGGCTGCTTGACTGTCTTCATTAAAGTCATGGCTCAGATCTAGACCAACAATCGTTTTCCCTCAAATCTGTTGAATTAAAATTCTCTTGAAGAGTGGCGTTGCAAAAACAGACCTAAGTCTCCTAAAGAAGTAACCTTCTTCGCAATTATTTCCCCCTTCTCAGGGGAACTTCAAAGTACTCTTATAATCCTCTTAGGTGTTTGTCGGCAGTTTGAACGGCAGTCACATGTCTAAAATATTCTATTTAACTTTAAAAAGTACAGCAACGATTCTCCTGTCTCATTGCACTTGTATGTCTTCAGTGTATCTTTATTATAACAGAGAGAAAGTTTGTGCCATTTACCCCAAGAAAGAAACATGATGCAGCTACGGACACGTGTTTCGGAGTTATTGCTCCTCGTCAGCGTATCGTAGCTTAATGGATCCGTGTGAATAGGATCAGAAACAATTCATTAAGCTACGCTACGCTGACGAGGAGCAATAACTCCGAAACACGTGTCCGTAGCTGCATCATGTTTCTTTCTTGGGGTAAATGGCACAAACTTTCTCTCTGTTGTATTTAACTTCTCCACAAAACTTCTTTCTTTGTATCTTTATTATGTTTAACACACTTAGAATAGAGATAAAGATGCTTTTAGGGCATAAAAATGCAAAGAGAAGAAAACCCATAATATGCTGTTATTCGTTATTTTATACAATTTTAAATACTTTCATTTGTACATAAGTAGGTAGGTTTAATAATTTCTAGTTTCATATAGAAGTAGAAGACAAAAGATCCTAGCAAATTAAGATGAAACTTGGCTTTAATCAGATTCAGTTATTTTTCTAACCTATAATATTCAGTGCAATACTTACGATTAAGTATTCCTTGCTTGAACATGACTCACAAATATAATAATTTCACAAACATATCAACAAGCATCAATTAAATTTGACTAAATTTTAAAATAGAAAACGGGTAAAGAATTCTTAAAAGTTGTCTGTCAATAATACTGATTTCTGAGCAGGACAAAATGCTTTAATCCTATTCGCCTCGGTCACCGCCTGGCGGATTTAGTCAGAACCCTCGCCGTGTACCGCAGTTTACTGGTTTTTAAGTTTTCATAAATAAAATAGGTAGCAAAGACGTTGAACTTAATACTGGAATTAGATATTTTAAAAACTACTCACGTTATTTATACGTTGAAATGACGATTGCGCATAAAAAATTGCATTTTTGTAATAACAAACTTTGAAAACCAGGAAACTGCGGTACACGGCGAGGGTTCTGACTAAATCCGCCAGGCGGTGACCGAGGCGAATTGGCTCGTTTATGATATGTGATTGTTAGTTTTTAGAGTCGTCTTTCTGGTAGCATTTTAAGAAAATATAAATTATTTCTTAATATGTCAATTTTGTAAAATTAAATGAACACGGAAAATAAATAATGAATGTAAAAAAGCATTATTTGTAATCCAAACTTAAGAGCAAAATACAAAACGGTATGAAAACAGTGCGACCGGTGTAACCAAATGCTTGTTTGAAATGCGCTATTGCCTAGTAAAATTGTTGACCAATCTGTAATGCGAGTTTCATACCCGTGACTGGCACGAGACACCACTCCTGGTTTTTTCCACCCCACTCGTTCGGGTCTCTTTATTGCTCGGTGGGGGGTAGTGAGGCAATGTTGGTTTAACTTCTGTACGATGAAGATACGTATTGCTTGTATCTCAAATCGTTCAGGCTAGTCTCAGGTCCTTTCCCATACAGAGCCATAAAAAACATGTTTCCTGCTTCGGCAATCTCGTCCTGGTGTGCATGAGGGTCTTTGAAAGCATCAATGACTGATTGCAAGTCATTGTTCCGCAGGACCTTGAGAAATTTCAGTTTCCCCTCCCCTGATTAAACAAAGCAGAAGTGGTGTCACAATAACTACTCATCGCGTGCAGGAACAATATATGGTCTGATAGGGTTTTGTCAGCGGAAAGATGAGGATTGTACAGGGTTTGAGACACCTTTCCTTTTCCTGGTTTCAAAAAGAAGACATTCTTTATATCAAGGTTACGCGCAGGTCAATCAAATCACCAAAAGGTCATCGATATCTTCCACCACTGTCGCATATTCATTTGACGAGGCCAACATAAGAACTGTTGTGATAATTAAAATATCAGCGTCCTCCACAACTTGCTGTGAATCAATTTTTCCATCATCAAATTTTTCCATTAGCAAAGATATCAACCGGCTCTTGTTTTTGAAGTTTGCAAGGAAACTCTCCTGCGAGACAGTGGGCACCATTGATTCTGTAAATGATATTGCAGCAGACGGGGCAATTATAAAAATCATTTGGGGAGGCCGAGAGAGAATAAATAAGATGAAAAGACGTACAAGACGGAATTATATTTGCACAGAATTTAAATACAATGTGATTTTCAAAATGGCTTTTTTTAGTAGGACTGGAGATGGCATAACAGTTGAAACCAGTCTACATTATATTGTATTCAACTTAAAATTAGGAGGAATTCACTAAATGACAGCCTTTAATAATAAATCAGAATTTTGGAGTGGAAAAAGCGGGGGTTTTGCGGAGACAGCCGAAATACGCCAATTTTCAACTAGCGTTTGAGCCCGAACGGTTCATCGTAGAGAAAAACCTTAATAATGAAATTAGTAGGAAATATGTACTTTCATTTTGAATAGGGGGGGTTATTTACGAAAAGTTGATAGTTTCCGAGTTATAAGCAAAAAGCCGCCAAAAAAATTAGATTTTTTTACCGTTTTTTCCATTTTTTTCAATGTTGCGTCACGAAATTTTGTTAGCAAACCTCAGATTCGGATTCAGCACCTCAAAAAACATATAGAATGGAAGAAATCAAAACTACCTCAAACTTTCCCGCTAGGGGCTCTTTTGAGCACAAATTGACTATATTATTAATGATACAATACTGTGCCCGTTTTAAGAAAAATATTGTAATTCGCGAAAATCACATATCACGAGATGGCGCTGAAAATTAGTGTATGTATATGAATTAGTGAACAACAAACCTTTGACGGATCTGTCAGTGCTTTGACATTTACGATAAATTTAGGGGTTAATTTTAGGAACATTTTTTTTTTATTAAAGCATGGCACGATGCTTTAATAACCGTTTTATTAATTGATTGCATTGTTATATTGTTTATAAACTAGTTAAATACAGGGTGAATCTTAGAGTGGCGGCCATATTTATATGAGGCGACACCGTTCAACTATGGGAACACAAAACTACAAATTTTTTTTTTTTTAACGCGCTATGAAAAATGAATATTGTTTAAACCCTTTTTATTTGAATTTGGGTACCCCGCCAGTGGAATGCGCTAGCGAGAGTAACGTCTAATAACTGAGACGCACACGCCTGTCTAGAACAGTGCGTTGTTGCCAAACTTCACGACTGAAATAAAATACGGGGAATTTATTGTAAAGCAAACAAGAAACTAAATAAAATGAACTATCTAAACAATAACAAAGTAAAAACTATTCTCCGTGAGTGTAACAATAAAAAAAGTAATACCTAAAAAACTTAATACTTAGTAACAAATAATGAACAGAAAATTATTTTTTCTAATAGCAATAAATCTTTACTTATCTTGGATCGGCATTTCTCATAGCAGGTGTTGAAACTGTCCTCCGTTATTTTCCAAACACGCTGTAGCTCGCCGCATCATAGAATCTCCATTCTCCAACTTTATTGAAGTCCGTATTCTGCCTTATGTGATTCGCAGCGTTTTCTACTATTTCCCGTAATTCTTCAACGTTGTTGACAGGAGTCGTGTACACCAAACCACCGTACATTGTACGGTGCACCAAACTTTTCATGTGCCCCCACAGATAAAAGTCGCCTCTAAAAACACCACTAAAATAAAACTACACACACGTAGAAGGTACACCTCACTCAATTATTAAAAACACAAACGCAAAACTACCACTTTTATAAATTTCTTTCACTAAAAACTGAAACAATTTAATTTTATAACAATAATAAACCACACTAGCTGCTGTCTGACTGGTCACTAACACTAAAAACTAAAACTAAAACATAGAAAAACAACTGGCACGCCGCCGTGCGAGGCTTTTGCATTTCAGGAGAACCTTTTTTTTTATCACCCTTTTTTGTTAATGCACCTGCTAAGTAACTAGGTCAGTGTCATAGTTTGTAAACAGTTCAGCGACTCTAACAGCTGATGGGTGGTTTTAAATTTAATGGCCTAACTAATTCTGTTTTTAAAATCTTTTTCATTTTGTGTCATAATTATGCAGACTATGCAGCCGGCTTTTTCATTTTGTTTTGTATTACAATTTTCATTATGGAAGTTAAAACTGCGTATTTCAATAAACCTGTTTATCCAATTGATTTTTCATTTTCACTAGGTACCCTTATCTCTCTCTCGTGATTGGGTATCTCTGAATTATTAATGAAAAGTGAAAATGTAAAATGTAATCGATTGGTTTTATATCATCTACACTTGGCAACACTGTCGACCGGGCACACGTAATGCAGCAAGTGCTTGCCCAGCGGCACCGGAATTACAGGAATTATACATGAATCGCGAATTTTTTTAAAAAATTCATAACTCGGCCATTTTACAACCTACAAAAAAAAAAAAATTCGGATTCATGTTCATGACGACTAGTACTATTAACCCCAAAAATATGGCCGCCACTCTAAGATTCACCCTGTATAATAACAACGCTTTAAGCGTACTTTTAATATAAAAACTCACAAGATAAATTTAAGAAACCCGTCAACTGACAGTGACTGTAGTGACAGCGGTTTGTTGTTCACTATGAATGACTCATCATATTGAGATTACGCTAAAAAAGATGTCGCCAACTCCGTGATTTTCGCGAATACGTCCCAAAAGTGCTTTTTTTTACTGGACTCGCAGGCTTCCAGGACTCGCCTGCAGCTCGCACTGGAATTTGCCTACTCGTCCAGTATAGAGCCACTTTAGGGACTTGTTATGTAATAGTATATTATGTATCAAGTTTTATAAACGTCGAGTTTTATTAATCACAAGCGAAGCGTAACGGAGCCAGTGTTTAATAAAATGAGTGACTGACAAGTTTATAAAGCGAGTTGCATACTATACTCTTTCTACAACAAATACGTGTACCTATCTAAATAAGAAATTTGGAAATTATTTTATTATTTCATTTATTATCATATCAATAAACATGGTAACAGTGTATATACCGGGTGTAAATGAAATTAGGCTCACCCCTATAACTTTTTTGTTTTTTCATATATCATTTTGAAATTTTGGCAGTTATAATAACAAGTAAATTTGAATTAATGCATGTTAATAAAATGATTCTAGCACTTCCGGTTTCATCGGAAATGACCGTAACATCTATTTTTTTTTAAATGGAACACCCTGTATATTTTTACATTTTTGGAATCAGGGATTCATTCTGCATACGATGGTATCAACTTCGAGGAAGAAACATAACCTCAAACATTTTTTTAGGATAATTTAAATTGGCATCTAGGGAGCCATGGCTGCTGAAAAACTTTTCTTTTTGAGTCATTGAGTATTGGAAAAATAAAATCAGGATAGTAAGTGAGCTAACTTTGTTTTTATAGCCATTTAAACATGTCGGAAATGGTTTTTTCGATATAAGTATTTTTTTTTAATATGGCATCATTATACCTCATTATGCTATTTTAATAGAGAATTTCTTTACCTACATTTCGATACCAAACACACTTCACCATTAGTTCATAAATAACTTACAAAAGATACTTTATGACCTTGGTTCAAATTTATTTTAGTAAGCTCTGATCAAGTTAAACACTTGATATGAAATTAATCGGGAATGCCTTGAAAAAAAAACAAATTTATTAAACTAAAATAAATTTGTACCAAGGTAAAGTATGTTTTGTAAGTTATTTATGAACTAATGGTGAAGTGTTTGTTATCGAAATGTAGGTAAAGAAAATCTCTATTAAAATAGCATATTGAGGTAGGTATTAATGGTTCCATTTAAAAAAAATTCTTAAATCGAAAAAACCATTTCCGAGATGTTTAAATGGCTATAAAAGCAAAGTTAGCTCACTTAATATCACGATTTTATTTTTCCAATACTCAACGGCTCAGAAAGAAAAGTTTTTCAGCAGTCATGGCTCATGGCTCCCTAGATGCCAACTTAAATTATCCTAAAAAAATGTTTGAGGTTATGTTTCTTCCTTGAAGTTGATACCATCGTATGCAGAATAAATCCATGAATCCAAAAATGTAAAAATATACAGGGTGTTCCATTTAAAAAACAGATGTTACGGTCATTTCCGGCGAAACCGGAAGTGCTAGAATTATTTTATTAACATGCAGTAATTCAAATTTACTTGTTATTGCAACTACCAAAATTTCAAAATGATATCTGAAAAAACAAAAAAGTTATAGGGGTGAGCCTAATTTCATTTACACCCGGTATATACACATATATAATAAATGCAAAGTTATATTTAGTAAACTTTGATAAATGTAACACTGCAGTCGAGTTACCTACTTTGACAGATTGATAAGGGACACGGACAACTTTAACTTTGATTTTTGCCATTGAAAAATCTAGAACTAAATTCACCCCGGAAGTCACGTCTTGTCAAGGTGTACTGTAGCGTATTCACCTACATCTTATTAGGTTTTTACTGTAACTATCAATTATTTATCGTAGTTATCAACTTTTATCGTTCTATGTTTTCTTTTTGTTACTAAGAAAACAGAATAACAAAAAATAATTTTAGAATATCAAAAAATATATAATCATAAATATTAATCAATTCTGTATCTGAAATGGTAATAAAATTATAATACATTAATCACGCACAAGAATTTTAATTTTGTGGTATCCCCACAAATTGGTGACCCCGACGTGATTTTTATCATCTGCCCGACGTGATTTTTATCATCTGCCCGACGTGATTTTTATCATCTGCCCGACGTGATTTTTATCATCTGCCCGACGTGATTTTTACTATCTGCCCGACGTGATTTTTACTATCTGCTGACTGAAGCTACTGTGTTATGAAAACCTGCTGCATTATGGTAATCTGCCTGACGTGATCTGCTGAACCTATTCTACCCGACATAATATACCTGACCGATCAAAAGCTTTGAATTCCTGGACCCTGAGAAGATTGCAAATTTTAGAATATTTTACGAAGATCTTCAATTTTGAAAATTTTATAAATTCATTGGATTGTACAATTTGTGGGTGAGTACGATACTTATATCCTCCCTACATTTATCAATAATTGTAACTACCCAATCTATCTTTAAAATATTCTATAACATTAATTATACTAATTTCAATAATAACATCATTTAATAATGACAGAATCAAATGTAGATCGTGAAAATCAACCTATGCGTGAAAATCAATCTATTCAAATTCCAGAACAATATGCTTATACTATTAAACTTCCCCCATTTTGGACATCGAAACCAGACATCTGGTTTACGCAAATAGAAGCTCAATTTTCAGTAGCTAGGATCACAAATGACAGGCGGAAGTATGACCATGTTTTAGCTGCATTACCCATAGATGTGATTAACAACATCTATGATGTAATTAAAAACCCGCCTGATCAAAATCTCTACGAGTGTTTACGCGATACCATAATTTTTCGATTTTCTTCTAGTGAAGAAAATAGATTAGACGAACTGCTAACGGGTTCCCAGATGGGTGATCGCAAACCCTCAGATTTTTACAGACACATGTTGAGCATAGTTGGTGGCTCACACATGGTAAGTTCTGACTTACTTCTTAAGTTATGGAAACGTCGTTTGCCAAAAACGGTTTTTGTAGCCCTTACTGCTTCTGGTAAAACAAACACAGATGAACTGATAGAGATAGCAGACAAAATTTGGGAATCTTGCCAAAACCCAATTATGTCACAGATTAGTCATGCCATTTCAGTACCAAATAATCCCGATTTACAAAATTCTATAAATCCTCCCTTGACATTATCTAACTTGTCGACTCAACTCAATACTTTTACTACAAATTTACAGCTGGCTTTAAGTGATATTACACGTAGACAACAATTTTTAGAAACCCAGATTTCTACACTGCAGTCTACCTCTTTCCCAATTTCATCAACTGTTTCTTTTGCCAATGGATATTGTTCAAATTGTAACAACCGGTCACGTTCACAAACGCGTTCGAGTAGTCATTCCCGCAACAAATCTCCAAATCGCAATTCTTTTGATCCGACCAACAATTCAATATGTTATTATCATCAGCGATGTAAGAATCGTGCTTATAAATGTGTTGGTTTATGGTGCATTTATAATAAAGATCATAAATCCTCTAATTCTGCAGTTTCAAAAAACTAGTAAACTCTAGTGTCCTTACACCAGACACTAGTACTACGAACCATAAATGTAGACTTTTCATTAATGATTATAATAATAAATTACGTTTTTTGATTGACACCGGAGCTGATTTATCAGTTATACCTAGGAATATTCTAACAGATTTTAAAAGTAACCCAGATCTTATATTGACAGCTGCTAACGGATCTGTTATTCATACTTACGGTAAAAAATTACTGACAGTTAATTTAGGTTTACGTCGTGCACTTACCTTCATTTTCAATATTGCTGATATTTCAATTCCTATAATTGGTGCAGATTTTTTAACGCATTTTAATTTATTAGTTGACTTAAAGAATAAACGTCTAATAGACAATAAAACGTCTTTGTCAACAAATTGCTATTTGCAATCCGTTTCACTGTCTTCTCCTAAGTTATTTTCAATAGAAGATCAATATACTAAATTACTGCTGGAATTCCCACACCTGGTTAGTACACCTAATTATTTTTTACCGATTAAACACTCTGTCAAGCATCATATTGTAACGGAAGGACATTTACCTTTTTGTCATCCACGTAGATTAGACTCAATCAAATTAAATATCTCTAAAAACGAATTCAAACAGATGGTTGAATTAGGTATATGCGAACCATCTTCGTCATCAGTTTCCTCCCCATTACATATGGTGGCTAAGAAGGAACCAAACGATTGGCGCCCATGTGGTGATTACAGAAAACTTAATACAATTACAGTTCCTGATCGATACCCGTTGCCACACATTCATGATTTCAACGCACAGCTATACGGCTGCACCATTTTTTCGAAAATTGACCTAGTACGAGCTTATCATCAAATACCAGTTGCTGACGCTGACGTTTACAAAACCGCTATTTCTACTCCTTTTGGTTTATTCCATTTCCTTCGAATGCGTTTTGGATTACGAAATGCCGGTCAAACTTTCCAGCGATTTATGAATGAAGTACTTAAAGACTTACCTTTCATTTTCACTTATTTAGATGACATCTTAATTGCAAGTAAAAATACAGATGAACATTTATTACATTTACGTAAAGTTTTTGAACGACTAAACGCTTACGGAATAAATATCAAACCGTCGAAATGTGTTTTTGGTAAAACTTCTTTAAATTTTCTCGGTCATCACATTTCTGTTAACGGTATCTCACCTACTGAAGACCGTATTAATATTATTAAAGATTTCCCAGAGCCTACGACTTTAAAACAACTTCAAAGATTTTTAGGAATGATTAATTATTACCACCGTTTTGTTCCTAACTTCGCAGAAATTTTATCACCTCTGCATGCTTTTAGTACCCAACTAGCTCGTGATAAAATAAAAAATTTCAGTTCTTGGCCTTCCGACTGTAAACATAGTTTCTTTAATGCCAAAGAAGCTTTAGTAAACGCAACGGTGCTGACACATCCTAATTATGATAACGGTGTTACACTCACTTTGTCCGTAGATTGCTCAAACGTGTCGATGGGTGCCGTATTAGAACAAAGCACTGGGGACTTGGTAACACCTTTAGCGTTTTTCTCCCGCAAATTGACAGAATCACAACAACGATATTCAACCTTTGACAAAGAATTGCTAGCATTGTTCACGTCAATCAAGCATTTCAGGCATCTTCTAGAAGGTCGTCCATTTATTTGTTTTACTGATCATAAACCTCTGACCACCGCGCTGTTTACTAATGCTGAAAAAACACCACGTCAAACGAGACATTTAGAATATATTGCACAATTTACAAATGACATACGTCACGTTCACGGTAAAGATAATGTCGTCGCGGATACGTTATCACGCATAAACGATTTATCCTTACTAAATCAACATAATATGTTATCAGGTACTGCGATTTCTCCTGTAACATCAAACAATTTTAATTTACGTTTGTTGAAAGATGCTCAGTCACGTGATTGCGAACTTTCACATTTACTTACAAATCAATCAAACTCACATTGTAAAGTCAAATATTCGGTAATTTTCTATATTACGGAACGTCCGATTTTTGAAATTTTTTTAGTTTTAACATACGTAGTTTTGCCTCCTGAACAAAAAATTCTAATAAAAAAATCGGCGGTCGGCAACGGTTTTCGAGATATTTGGCCCCAAAGTCTCTGAAAGTCGTATTTTTCCACTGCCATAATCACTTATTTTCACCAAATTTCTCACTTTATGCTTATGAATACCTTTAATACAGACTTATTTAAACACTTTTAAATAGTTTCAACATATTTATTACATCAATAACTATTTTTTGAACCTTCTTATAAAAGCCATGAAAACATAACCTAAAATTTCAAACATTACGATAGTGGATAGTGGATCTATGTTATGCATAAACTAATGTTCCTTCTTTAACATAAAAAGATACTGCACCCGCACGCCCCCGGGCCCCCGGGCGGGCGGGTGCAATATATTTTTATCGTTTTATCTCAAAGAAGGAACATATTAGTTTTATGCGTATTCTAGATTTCAAACATTACAAGTTCCGCGAATAAAACGAATATGTTCCTTCTTTGATATAAAAATATACTGCACCCGCCCGCCCGGGGCGGGCGGGTGCAGTATATTTTTATATCAAAGAAGGAACATATTCGTTTTATACCATACCCTAGATCTTACGGCACTACCCATAACCTCGGATGATCTTTCTTAGTGTTGTTTGAAATTTTAGGTTATGTTTGGATGGCTTTTATAAGAAGGTTCAGAAAATACCTAGTTATTGATGGAATAAATATGTTGAAACTATTTAATAATGTTTAAATAAGTCTGTATTAGAGGTGTTCATAAGCATAAAGTGAGAAATTTGGCAAAAATAAGTGATTATGGCAGTGGAAAAATACGACTTTCAGAGAGTTTGGGGCCAAATATCTCGAAAACCGTTGCTGACCGCCGATTTTTTTATTAGAATTTTTTGTTCAGGAGGCAAAACTACGTATGTTAAAACTAAAAAAATTTCAAAAATCGGACGTTCCGTAATATAGAAAATTACCAAATATTCTCTAAAGAAAATAAGATTTCCGAATTCAGATGAGGAGATTTGGTGCGATGTTTCATTTTCTAAATTTAGACCCTTCGTACCAAATTCTTTGAGACGCTCAGTTTTCGACATTTTTCATAATTTAACTCACGCTGGCATCCGTGCTACTAAAAAATTAGTGACATCTAACTATTTCTGGCCAAGAATGAATACAGACTGTACCTTATGGACCAAAACTTGTTTGAACTGTCAAACTTCTAAGATAAATAAACATACTAAATCACATATCGGTAGTTTTCCGGTTCCCAAAGGAAGATTTGAACATATTCATGTAGATATTGTGGGACCGCTACCGCCCTCACACGGTTTTTCGTACATTCTTACGGTGGTAGAACGTTTCACACGATGGCCAGAGGCTTATCCCTTGTCAGATGTGTCCGCTGTAACTGTCGCCGAAACGTTATTTAACAATTACATTTGTCGTTTTGGAGTACCATTACATGTCACCACCGATCAAGGAGTACAATTCGAGTCAAATCTTTTTCGCGAGTTTTCAAAGTTTTTAGGTTTTCATCGCATTCGCACTACTACGTACCATCCTGAAAGCAATGGCATGGTTGAGAGGTTTCATAGAATTCTAAAAGCTACTTTATCAGCCAGAGCAGATACTGTAAATTGGTTTGACGAACTTCCAATTATTTTACTGGGATTACGGGCTATGCCTAAATTTGATTTACATTGTTCATCTGCGGAACTCGTTTATGGTCAAACTTTGCGCCTGCCAGGTGAATATTTCGTAAATTCGCATGTTAATACACAAATACCTTTATTTATAAACAAACTACAACATTATTTTAAAAACTTACAGTTTACAAATCCGAGAAAAACTTTTAATCGGAACACTTTTGTCAGCCCCGATTTAAAAACTTGTGATTACGTTTTCGTACGGAACGATAGACTTAAACCTACATTTTCCCCTTTATACGAAGGTCCCTTTAAAATTGTATCTCGTACTGACAAATTTATGACAATCTTCAAAAATGGAAAAGATTTTACCGTCAGTATTGACTATGTGCAAGGGGGCGGAGTTATTACTAAATCCGACGCGAGCGTTTGCGGTGGCCATAATTGTAAATTTTGAACCCCTAATTTTCCCATCTGTCAAGGTATGGTTATGTTTTGTGCTCGTGCTGTCAAGAATGTCAAGATTGTCATCAAGTAATAAAAATTGTTGTTTGAACGAGAAGAGTCGTAATTTAATAGTGCTTTTCAGTTAAAAATGAAAAATGGGAAAAATTAAGCTACTTGCAAACAAATGTTGTGTTCTAGGCTATCGTGTTAGTGACACTGTGCGGAAACACAACCTTGAATAACGCGCAAAGTGGATCAAAGCTTTGAAAAGAGTCAAGTAAAAGCATGTATATTTACCTCTAAATTAAGTTTAAGGCGTATCTGTTACAGCCGTTTGTCGAATGCACTTTGCTGTAGTTTTATTATTGCAGCTGATATCAACATATGCTTCTACATGTTTCACGTGGCAAAATGCCAATTTCCTTCCTTTCTCTAATACACCTCTCACCTCTGGTAAATTTATTGAAATGCGTAATTTGTTTAAATTTGGTACGCAAAATTATACTGGTCATTATTTTATGTTATTCTGTGATGTCGTGACACTGACAATCATGTAGTGACATTGACAAATTAGGGGTACATATATTAAAAAATTGACCACGAGTGGCGCTACTAGAACCCTTGCACATAGCGAATAGACCGTGTTAAGCCTGCGTATTTATTGAATGATGTTGAACTGCCTGTCACATCTACTGTCAAGAGAGTTCGTTTTGACATTGATACTTTGATGGGTTAGTTTGTTGTTGTTTTGTTGGGGGAATATATGTAGCGTATTCACCTACATCTTATTAGGTTTTTACTGTAACTATCAATTATTTATCGTAGTTATCAACTTTTATCGTTTTATGTTTTCTTTTTGTTACTAAGAAAACAGAATAACAAAAAATAATTTTAGAATATCAAAAAATATATAATCATAAATATTAATCGATTCTGTATCTGAAATGGTAATAAAATTATAATACATTAATCACGCACAAGAATTTTAATTTTGTGGTATCCCCACATGTACCTATTTAAAACCCGTGACTAAAACGCACGAAGCCACGGCTTGTCCAGGTGTATTTAAAAGATCACTTATCGTCATGGACTCATACGATAAATGGCATTTTAAAGATGAGAGTAAAAAAACTACTATTTTGGCTGAAAATGTATACATACATATTGTAAGTATATCATATTCTTGTATTAAAATGTGAACCCTGAATTGTTTAAAAAAATATATAAATAATTAAAAATCAATGTTTTCCATTTAATTTTTTATTGTTTTATGCTCAAATATGTTTTATTATACTAAATGCTAAAAAAATCACTATATTTATTAAATATCATAAAAAAAATGAATTATCCGTATAAATTCATTATAATTGTTTAAACAATATAAATAAATACTTGACACCGCCTGTCTTAATGTTTTTTTTTTTTTATAATAAATTCTTTATTGCTGTAGATCTTACAAGAAAAAAGACATTAGCATTGTCAAAAGTTTACAATAATTATTTGATAGTACAATGTATAAAAACACAAATAGTAAAATACACAAAAAAATTTAAAAATCTTATACGTGCGAGAGCGAAACAACAAAACATGCACATTAATAAATTTAAAAAAATATATATACAATATACCTTTACACACACAATGAATTAAAATTTATGTATTTAAAAATTCGCTGACAGAATAAAACACATTTTCAATCAGGTATGACTTAAGTTGGTTTTTAAATAAATTAATTTGTTGTATGGATTTTAAATATACTGGCAGAGCACTGAAGTATTTAATAGAGTTACAATATGGTCTTTTCTCATAAAAAGTGTGATGATGGACTGCCGTGTTGACATCGAGTTGTATATTTCATTATTTCTTATAAATATTCTGGGATTTTTTTAACGAATAAGACTAATTTATAAATATATAGCGATAGGATGGTAAGTATATTCAGTTTCTTAAAATGCGATCTACACGATTCCCTATTGGAAATTTCCACTATACATCTGACAATACGTTTTTGAATTAAAAACACTCTCTGCCAGTGTACGGAAGATCCCCAAAATATTATGGCGTATTCCAAAACACTTTGTACATACGAGAAATAAAATATTCGTAAGATATCTACTGATAGTTGATTTCTCAAAAATCGAATTAAATAGCAAGAAGAATTTCTGATTTCAAATAATGTATGATATAGTCGAGTAAACTTTAACTTCGCGTGTGGATGAGTTGATATTGTGCATACTATTTCATTTTCTCTTGCACACAAAGTTAAAGCAATAACCCAAAAACATTGTTCACGTATGTTTATAAGTAAACAATGGTTTTGGGCCATTGCTTCAATTTTGTGTTCAAGAGAAAATACAATAATACGCACAATATCAACTCATCCACACGCCAAGTTAAAGTTTACTCGACTTTATTGATATCATATTAATATAAGCATTGACCCCTAGAGTTACAAGCCATGAAGTAACAATGACAACATCGCATTTCCTGTCAATGGTAGTCCTGTAATTCAGCTATCCCTTACTTTCATGCACTGATTTAAGGATTCTTTTTATGAAATACGGTAATACTTGAAACTACTTTTACTTCGCTACTATCAATATCAGATTCTTCACTGTCGTAGTTAATATATTTAAAATGTAAAAATACAAGATATTGTTCACACACTTGTAATTCCACTTATTGAGGCCTCATTTTTTTTGGTACAGCCTGCACAAAATATTCAAAGCTTGATATGATGTCATCGGCAAGAAACTACACAATATCATTATTTTGCCTTTGTAAAGCATCTTCTTTTCTTTCTTCAGGATTACGTCGAGACACTGGCTTAGTTTTAGAAAGATACTTCTGTTTATATTGGAAAATTATGTGAAGAACTGCATCCTCATTTAAACGAGGATATGTTAGTTTAGCCTCGTGCGTATTACCTATCTTTATAAAGCTCCATGGTTGTAACTTCTCTGTCTTCAAAGTGCAAACTGCAAATAGCTGAATGTTTACTAATGCAGTAGTCTTCCATGTGTATAGCTCTAAGCCAATTTTTTGCAGCACTGGATCCTTTGGGAAAGAAAAAGTACTATTTGAGGATTCAGTTTTTAAAGTACTTGCATAGTTAGTAAACAGCAATGTCGAGGCATCTACAATATAAAAAATAAATAAATAAACGCACATTTAGTGCGCGTCATCCGTCATGTAATGTCAAAGAATTGGATGCAAACAATTTATGAATTTATAACATCCACTGATAGAAACATGTGTAATTTTGTAACATTTATGAAATGAACTGTATTTATTTATCAATAACCATTTGCAAGGTATGTACAATACTATTTTATTTTTGTTTTATAAGTTTATAATAACTGTGAGAGATAAGTACATCCCTCTGGTGGTCAGTTGCTACTACCAGTCAAGACATCGAAAATGTCTAGTGACCGATAGCGGCTTGCCAAGCAAGCACCAAGAGCGGCGACCTCTAGCCCTGATGGACTAAAACATGCTTAATAAATAGGATTATAGGAAACAACTACTGGACGGGCAAAGGCCCCGACTCCCATTGAATTATACCTATAAATCCAAAATTGGTAGCCAAATTTGTTATTTGTCTTTTCTCCACCAGACACAGACCGGTTTCGAACTCTTTATGTTCTCATCAGTGTGCCACATGTAGCTGAAAAGACAAATAACAAAGGCAAACCAAACTGGTCTATGGCAGACCCAGCACATAGTAACTGTGAGAGATAAGTACATCCCTCTGGTGGTCAGTTGCTACTACCAGTCAAGACATCGAAAATGTCTAGTGACCGATAGCGGCTTGCCAAGCAAGCACCAAGAGCGGCGACCTCTAGCCTTGATGGACTAAAACATGCTTAATAAATAGGATTATAGGAAACAACTACTGGACGGGCAAAGGCCCCGACTCCCATTGAATTATACCTATAAATCCAAAATTGGTAGCCAAATTTGTTATTTGTCTTTTCTCCATCAGACACAGACCGGTTTCGAACTCTTTATGTTCTCATCAGTGTGCCACAGGTAGCTGAAAAGACAAATAACAAAGGCAAACCAAACTGGTCTATGGCAGACCCAGCACATAGTAACTGTGAGAGATAAGTACATTCCTCTGGTGGTCAGTTGCTACTACCAGTCAAGACATCGAAAATGTCTAGTGACCGATAGCGGCTTGCCAAGCAAGCACCAAGAGCGGCGACCTCTAGCCCTGATGGACTAAAACATGCTTAATAAATAGGATTATAGGAAACAACTACTGGACGGGCAAAGGCCCCGACTCCCATTGAATTATACCTATAAATCCAAAATTGGTAGCCAAATTTGTTATTTGTCTTTTCTCCACCAGACACAGACCGGTTTCGAACTCTTTATGTTCTCATCAGTGTGCCACAGGTAGCTGAAAAGACAAATAACAAAGGCAAACCAAACTGGTCTATGGCAGACCCAGCACATAGTAACTGTGAGAGATAAGTACATCCCTCTGGTGGTCAGTTGCTACTACCAGTCAAGACATCGAAAATGTCTAGTGACCGATAGCGGCTTGCCAAGCAAGCACCAAGAGCGGCGACCTCTAGCCCTGATGGACTAAAACATGCTTAATAAATAGGATTATAGGAAACAACTACTGGACGGGCAAAGGCCCCGACTCCCATTGAATTATACCTATAAATCCAAAATTGGTAGCCAAATTTGTTATTTGTCTTTTCTCCACCAGACACAGACCGGTTTCGAACTCTTTATGTTCTCATCAGTGTGCCACAGGTAGCTGAAAAGACAAATAACAAAGGCAAACCAAACTGGTCTATGGCAGACCCAGCACATAGTAACTGTGAGAGATAAGTACATCCCTCTGGTGGTCAGTTGCTACTACCAGTCAAGACATCGAAAATGTCTAGTGACCAATAGCGGCTTGCCAAGCAAGCACCAAGAGCGGCGACCTCTAGCCCTGATGGACTAAAACATGCTTAATAAATAGGATTATAGGAAACAACTACTGGACGGGCAAAGGCCCCGACTCCCATTGAATTATACCTATAAATCCAAAATTTATTAAGCATGTTTTAGTCCATCAGGGCTAGAGGTCGCCGCTCTTGGTGCTTGCTTGGCAAGCCGCTATCGGTCACTAGACATTTTCGATGTCTTGACTGGTAGTAGCAACTGACCACCAGAGGGATGTACTTATCTCTCACAGTTACTATGTGCTGGGTCTGCCATAGACCAGTTTGGTTTGCCTTTGTTATTTGTCTTTTCAGCTACCTGTGGCACACTGATGAGAACATAAAGAGTTCGAAACCGGTCTGTGTCTGGTGGAGAAAAGACAAATAACAAATTTGGCTACCAATTTTGGATTTATAGGTATAATTCAATGGGAGTCGGGGCCTTTGCCCGTCCAGTAGTTGTTTCCTATAATCCTATTTATTAAGCATGTTTTAGTCCATCAGGGCTAGAGGTCGCCGCTCTTGGTGCTTGCTTGGCAAGCCGCTATTGGTCACTAGACATTTTCGATGTCTTGACTGGTAGTAGCAACTGACCACCAGAGGGATGTACTTATCTCTCACAGTTACTATGTGCTGGGTCTGCCATAGACCAGTTTGGTTTGCCTTTGTTATTTGTCTTTTCAGCTACCTGTGGCACACTGATGAGAACATAAAGAGTTCGAAACCGGTCTGTGTCTGGTGGAGAAAAGACAAATAACAAATTTGGCTACCAATTTTGGATTTATAGGTATAATTCAATGGGAGTCGGGGCCTTTGCCCGTCCAGTAGTTGTTTCCTATAATCCTATTTATTAAGCATGTTTTAGTCCATCAGGGCTAGAGGTCGCCGCTCTTGGTGCTTGCTTGGCAAGCCGCTATCGGTCACTAGACATTTTCGATGTCTTGACTGGTAGTAGCAACTGACCACCAGAGGGATGTACTTATCTCTCACAGTTACTATGTGCTGGGTCTGCCATAGACCAGTTTGGTTTGCCTTTGTTATTTGTCTTTTCAGCTACCTGTGGCACACTGATGAGAACATAAAGAGTTCGAAACCGGTCTGTGTCTGGTGGAGAAAAGACAAATAACAAATTTGGCTATCAATTTTGGATTTATAGGTATAATTCAATGGGAGTCGGGGCCTTTGCCCGTCCAGTAGTTGTTTCCTATAATCCTATTTATTATAAGTTTATATCATCATATATCATTATTATATTATGTTATATTGTAAGAGGTTATAAAATACTGGTAAGTCAATCATATACATACCTTTTTACTGCTTAAATATTTTTTCCTACGAGCGTGCGGAGAATATCACTTTCCGCACGCATTTTAGTTTCGAAAGTTGTACTTTTCCGCGCCAATTGTGGAAAAACGTTTTTTGCTGAAAAACGTATTTTTCCGCGAAAGTAACTATATTTTTATAAGCATTTTTGGGTAATTTTATACAAATTTAATGAAATTTCTATTTCCATTTCTATTTATACTAACTCTTTTGAAGTAGCTCCTATAACTTAAAATATCAAAAAATCACGTAGCATATAGTCATGACTGTCTCATTTTGACGTTTCTCAGTCACATTTCACAACAATTAACAAACGTCAAGTCATACAGTAGCATCTTTTTAAAGTAGAGTCTAGTTTCTTAATTAAGTAAAAAATGTATTCATCACGCTCCTGGGAAAAATATTGTTCCTAACACATGCGGAAACTGTCTTTTCCGCACTCGACTGCTTGACCGAACTCCGCTAGTCGCGTGCGGAAAAGTACAACTTTCCGCACTTGTTAGGAAAATAACTATTATTTAATTAAATTATTATCACTTTTCCCAACTTCAAACATTGTTTATCTTATCTTGTCTACCATTATCTGTCAGATGACGTTTTCACTAAATGAACGTGTGTAATGCTTTCTTACCTTTGTCCAGTTTAAAAACTTGAAATAAACAAAGTTAATGAATTATTAATAATAATTCTTAGAAATACAGTACAAAAGTACAAACAGCACAAAGTCTAAAAAGTTATTTCTAAACAAACACCCAGGGCTGGTAAACAACACGACCAGGACTTCATGCCGCATTGCCAGATTTCATACCTCATGGCTTGTAACTATAGGGGGCTGTGATATAAGAAAAAGCTAAAAACAAATTCATCTAAATCCGACCTGTTCTTAAGGATTCCGAAGCCAAAATCTTCATTGACTCGAATTTCCTAATTTCCACGCAAGTAGCCATAGTAGTCTTAGTGCCAGTAATATTGGTTGTTGTACTGTACATACGTCTTCCAGATGAGACTGCAAGTATAGAACCATCAGTGGTTTCCTTGTGTAACGGTCGCTTTGTAAGTTGTGCCGATCCTTTCAATTTTGAATTTAGCTATACCAGTCAGTAGATATAGCTATACCACGCAGCGGAGCGCACTGATTATGATTATTAAGTCCGTAATATGTGTCCACTGTTGCATCTTGTCTGTGAGGCTATCCGTTATTTTCTGCATTGTATTCCATAATATGTTTCCGCGATAACCTGTTTTACTATAGTTACATACTTGCATGGGTATGAATTTTCATGCAAGTATGGGAAATAAAATCATCACGGCGCATATGGCGGCGCTGCGATCAGACGAGTAACGATCAGCTGATTGTTAGTTTGATTACATTCAATTTATTTCTTTCTGTGAGTTCTTGTGGTTGTTTATAGTATATTACGTAATAAGAGTTGTAAATAGCGTATTACGCACGAATGGAAAAATTATGCACGAGACGCGTTAGCGTCGAGTGTGATAATTCCATGAGTGCGTAATTGCTTTACAACTCGAATTATGTACTATACTTTACCTACGACCGTATTTATTGAAAGTTTGTATTTCATTTTTATTATTTATCGCTTATGTCAGTTTTGACAGCGTCAGAAAATTAAGTATTGCACTTGTCATTTTTAATAATTTTTAGAGAATAAGTTTGTTTGTATTGACCGTTGCTAGGCGGTTGCTAGGAAAACTGTACGAACTGTGCGATTTTTTTTCCAAGTTGTGCGATTTTTTTACCGTGCGTAATAGGAATCTTACATTGATCGCAGACGGTGTGTTTTTAAGTACTTACAGTAGTGGTCGTAGGTAAACGTTTTTTAAAGCAGAGAAATTGAGTTTGGGAATTATTATTATATAAATTGACAGTAGGTAAGTAAATTCAATAAGGTTTAGACTATTTTTACAATATTTATCTGTGTTATTTCAGAAATACTTAATAGCGCGATGGGCGACAGTGAAAATAAAGAACAATTTTTAGGTTTAAGTACTCTTTTTTCTTATTTAGATGCTACCCCAAATAGTAGATGTGTGAGTGAAGGTGAACAAGTGCTAAATGCTAAACATTTAATTTTATGTGGCATAACATCTATAGAACACAAAGTTATAAACATTTTCGCTCTTTGTTTACAAACCAGTGCACTGCAGAGTAGTAGCCCTCATGAAATAAGTGGTAAACTGACTTTTGAGGAAGACAAAGTGGAAATCGGAAATTTCAAATGTTCGTGCAAAGCTGGATTGTCTGCGAAATGCAAGCATCTTTCTGCTGTGCTCTTAAAGTGTACGAGGTTGTATTGGTCTTGAATGACAATTATACACACAACAATTCGTGTTATACACTGTTTTCTACGGCATTTTGAGGAATAAACAACATAAAACTAAACAAACCGGTATAAAATTCGATTTATTCGATAAATACACTAGTGTAAACAAACAACATTACTCGTCTGTCAAAGTTTGGTATTTGGCCACTAGGGGGCGATCACAGGGCTGAAATCGCCAATAGTTGTCACTGTGATGATATTTATTGTTGCCCTGTGTTCCAGTTAAAGCCACAAATGTGTGACTGGTTGCCTATAGTTGTTTCTGCTTGTGACGTTCGTTTTCAAAAGTTGTGTCTATTCATTGTCTATATTTTTAAATTCAATGGTCTATATAGATTATATAGACAAAAGTTGTGTCTATTCATTGTCTATATTAACGTTATATAGACAATGGTCTATTTGATCCACTTTGATATACCGTGCTTATGAGAACTAACAAGTCTGAGGCATGTGTTATATCCTTTACTATTAGCTTCCACTAGCTAATTAATTGTTTCTGTTAAGTTTTTTTAATTTCTTGATACTCTTTATATACTGAACACAAATAGTTAAGCCCCCTCCCATTCACTTAGACCAATGTATGCAATAACCAGTTTTATATATTACAGAGTAATATAGTACATTACATACCGAGCTGGGAGGTACTTCATTACAGCCGAGGGTTGATATATGGCAGAGGCGCGTAGCGCCGAGGTCAGATATAAACGCGAGGCTGTAATGAGGACGACCAGCGAGGTATGTATACTATTTTATTCACAATTATTGTATAATAACATAATCTCAGCATACAAATTTTTTATTTAATTGAATAGATAGTGAATGAGAATTAGGAAATTATGCAAAATAAGTAGGTAGGCTGCAGTGATAAAAGTTGTGCGTTGCTAGGTAACGGGCATTAAGGTTCTTCTGTCAAATAAATTAGGTTATTTCCACAAGTATTTATTATCAATAATTCCTGTTAAATTCGCTCAAAATTCTACAACAAAATGTTTGATTCTGATCATTTGTGACTTAGAGAGTGTACTTCACCAAATTTGAAAGCTGCTGCACAAAAGACAACCAGAAGATTTGCTGCCGCAAAGTGACGTTTAACTTGCCGGGAAAGTGACGTTTAACAAGCCGGTAAAGTTACTTTACCGGCTAGCTGGCTAGCTGGAAAAGAAGAGTTAACAAATGCCTACCTCCCAACTTTTTATAAGCTGGGAATTGAAGCATTACATATATGATTGTGAATAAAATTATTAATTATATGCATCGATGGAATTTCTAACTTCAAAAAGAAAGAAGGTTTTGACGTTTAATCACTTAATTATTTTCATTACGTACACCTTACTATACACAAATATACACCAAAGTATTGAAAGACACTATTTTATTAGATGGATAGGAATAACAGCAAATGAAAGCAACGAATCACTAAACAGTAACCTTTACAATACAGTCAAAACCACAGAACCAGAGACCATGGGTAATCTCTGCACAGAACATCAAAACACTAAAACGCAATGGCCGACACAGATCCAATTTGCTCTTGGAGCACAGTGTGTGGTTGGTTGTACTACGAGTTTTCAAAAATTCAACCAATGGAAACATTTTATTCAAATTTAGCGCACATTTGTGGGGAGGCGCTTAACTGTTTCTGTTCAGTAAATAGAGTATTCGCTATGTGCGCGATATCAGCGCCGCGTAGCGTTGTAGGCTGTGATGTTTCTGTCAAAACAGTGAGATAAAATTGGAAAATTAAAATTGCATGTAAATTACATTTAATTTCATTGCGCTGCTGCATCAGTTTGGGCGGCCAATGATCCGTAACAAGCGTTTTCTTTCAGTAAAATGAAAGAAAGGCATGTAAAATTCGCTTAAATTGTATATTTTGCTTAAGACGTAGTAGGTTGTATTTACTTATAATTTTGATATAAAACAAGTAAAATAAAGCTATATAAATGCTTTTAATAAAGTCTGACAAACATATGTTGTTGCTGTACCACTAATAATAAATAACATTTTCTTATATATCACTTTTTAGACCATAATGAGCATAGTTATAAAAACCTGATTCGAGAGTGTAACTCACAATATCACATTTCAACCTAAAACTCGATTGAAAGGATTTTCTATTTTTGAAAATTACAAACTTGATATTCCTGATCAGTTTTTAAAGTACTAGGGCGAGTTGCTTTATTCATCGGTTGATCCATCAGATGTGTTCTATCTTATTCTAACCTCGGACATAGAATGAGATAAAAGACATCTGATGGGAGCAACCGGTGAATAAAGCAACTTGCCTCTTATTATTTGACTTGTTTCTTCATTTGGTGTTGTAGATGGATGGATGCTTGGTTCGTTGGTTGTTTTGGTGTTGAATGGTTCTTCCTTAACTTTCTTTCCTCTCTGTTTCATAAAACGTATGTACCAAGATATAACAGCAGATTCATTGTATTTTTTTGAATGGTAGATGGAGGAAAAAGTCGTCTTTTTGTAACAGGAACTGGCTTTTTCGTCGGATTTGTTGCCTGATGCTTGCTGTTTTCTTTTCATTGCAGTTATTCATTTGTTGCATTGTTTTAATTTCCGAGCCCCGCCGTAAGGTATCGATAAAATTTGCATTTACAATTCCTTCCAATATTTTTGCAATTCACAACACGGCAACTGTAGTGGTCCATTTTTAAATTTGTTTACAAAATGAGTGTTGTAAAGACATTGTGACCATACTAGCTACTACTGACAGCCTACTTTATTGCAATTTTTGTCCACTTCGAGCACTGCCATCGATTTCATTACCCTCACCCTATACTCTGCACATAGCGAATAGTAGGTAACAGGCGAGGAGCTATAAACGGATTTTATATAATGATTAGAAGACACACAAAAATAAGTAGGCAGATACTTATATATCTGCCATACAGGTAATATTCACTCTGCCACCCCGGTGCGACAGGGGTGCCAAAAAAATTTCAGTAGGCACAGGAACAGATCTGGTATTTTCAAATATTAAATCTAAAAAGATTAATTATTAATAAATAAACGTTGACACAATAAACTAGCCCCTTCAAACTGTTAATAGAGCAAATTAAAATTGTTCTTAAAAAAAATATGCATTTTCATTATATAAACAGGTCTGAAATTTTGATATACTTAATGGAGAGTATATACAGGGTGTTCCAGAAGTCGTGGTCCGAATGAAAGTGGGCGATAGGCCAGGTCATTTACAATCAAAATAACCCCATATGTTGTTATCCAATTGTTAGTCGTTTAAAAGTACAGCACTTTTTCCGGTTTTTCAAAAAATGCCCTCTTCGAAAAAATCCATAAAAAAAATGACAAGTTGTTTAGGCTTTTTTTGTTGTTGTTGTGCTTACTATACTGATGTGTCCTTATAGTGAAACTGTTTTCATGAACTTATCTTTCATGTTACAATAATATAATAGGACATCTTTTTTGTAAATTTTTTTATTTCTTCAAAAATAAAACAAAGATTTAAATTAAGTTTATTTAAAAAATAATTACAATAAAAAGTGAACCAACATACTAAAACCTTCCGAAATTCATGCCGATTCCAGCAATGTATAAGTTCATTGCTATTCTTTTATTAAATAATGGTTGTTGGTAGTTTTTAAAGTAGGAAGGAGACGGTCAACAATAAAAAGACAAATAAAGTATTAAGTATTTGTTGCCTATTTTCTTACACAAGATGTTCGAAATGTCTTCCGTCGGTCATAAATAAAATACATAAGCGACATCTCCTTAAGAAGTTTCCTATTAGATTTATCAACTCCCGACGGTTGCTCCGAACAGCAACTTATCTCGTAACTGTTGTTCGTTTTGGCACTCTTTGCTGTAGACGATATCTTTGTAGTGCCCTATACGAAGTAGTCCAGGGGATTGAGGTCTGGCAGGCGTACTGGCCAACGGATACTCTCCCTAACCAAAGATTGGCGTAGACATTATTGAGGTGTTGTACAATGAGGGCTTAATGCGCTGGTGCATCATCGTTCTGCAGCCATATTATGGCCTGTAGCGCAGGTGGGACATTTTGCAGAAGGCCGTTTAGGTCAGAGAAATAGAGAGGGGAGAAAGCTCTTAGACCTTCTGCTCATCCAATTTTCCTAAGACACCATGGGGGCAGACATTTTGAACATCATCACGTGGTGTGTTCAAGTTTGTTGTCGTGCAACTGTTAAAAAGTGTTGAGTAAAGTGAGGTTACAGTTATTTAAATTTTTTGGTATGCGTTTAATTATATTTATTTATAAACCGTACGGACTGCATATATGTTTCTATTTATTCTATAAACTAATTTAACATTTAACGGTGTGGACTTTTTATTGTTATTTTCTAGACTTTGTTATCGCGATGGACGTTTTTGTTTATCATTATTGTATTGCTTTTACAACTGAAAATGCTTGTTTTTAATTATGTCCTGTGTTGTATAAGGGGATGTTCCAACGCAATGCGATTTAAGCCTGAGGGAATTACATTTCACCAGTAAGGTTTTTCATGAATTTTTTTTGCAACCGTTTATAACAGTATAACATTCTAGTTTCTCAAGAGGTGACATGTTTAAGAAGTGGTTGGAGAGTTAAGTGATGAATACACTTGGTCAGAGAATAAATTTGTTTGCTTTAATAATTTTAAAGCAACAGATTTTATAAAAAGTGATAATCAAATTCGCCTAAAACCTAATGCTGTACCAAGATTAGAGATGTATCGGGCCGAGGCCGAGGTAGTAGACACCCCATCTACAAGCTTAGTTAGATCTGTAACTTCAGTTCAGAATATGGCCTCATTTACGTCTTCGATGTCCTCTTCAGATGATACGATAGAGTTGCCAAGAGATGCTAAACTGAAACGACACCGTGGGTAATATTACTTGTTAATAATATTTTTTTAAATAAATCTTGAGATAATAATGGTTTTGTTTGAAGTTTGATAAATAAATATAATTTCAACGAATCGTCTAGGCAAGATACTTCGGCAAGTACTAACAGCAGCACAAAGAGGAAACGTGTAAAGTATATTCAAACTGTACACAATTGCAGGTATGTGAATACAAGAAAATATTTAAAGTGATATGCACTTGGCGCTTATGCTCAAAGCAATATTAATAAGATTAAATTATATTTTACGTATCAAATTTATTACTGAAATAAATGGTTTTTTATATTTTTTATTATAAGCGATATATCCAGTTGTCTTTTTTATCGATCTTAGCATCCAATTTAATATGTATATATCTATATTATTTTACTATAATAAAGAAATATTTAAGAATGTTTCCGTCATTTTAAATCATCTACCTTATATTGCATTAAAAATCCCCAAATATCATATCAAAAATCCCCAAATATCATTTAGGTTGCCTGCCATTATGTTCAAAATGGCGACCATTGTGATTAGCCATTCACGCAGATTCTAAGATCATTCTCCCTACTCTATGTCTCTGGTTTAGGTCCTGCTGTAGGAATTATAAGTTTCGTTGACCGTTGAGCTTTAGTGGCAGCTCAAATGCAACGATTTCTTGGCTCAAATGGTCCAATGAACTGATGTTGGAAGCGGGGGTATTACTTTCGGCTTATTGTACGCCAACACCTCAGTAACGTCTACCCCAATTGCTGGAGAGGGAAAGGGGGAGTATCCGCTGACCAGCACACTTGCCAGACCTCAATCTCCTGGACTACTGCGTAGGGACACTACAAAGATATCGCCTACAGGCAAAAGAGCTAAAATGAACAAGAGCTATGCGATAAGTTGCAAACTGCAGCAGTTCGGAACAACCATCGTGAGTTAATAAATCTAGGGAAAAAATTCTTAAAGAGATGTCATTTATGTATTATGACCGATCGCCATGAATTGCAAGTTTTTAGTATGCTGGTTCACTTTTTAGTGGTGATTATTTTTTAAATAAACTTGATTCAAATCTTTGTTTTCTTTTTGAAGAAATAAAAAATTTACAAAATGCTTGTGTTATTATTGTAATATGAAAGATAAGTTCATGAAAACAGTTTCACTATAAGGACACATCAGTAGTAAGCAAAACAATAACAAAAAAACCTAAACAGCTTATCAATTTTTTTTTTAATAAATTTTTTTGAAGGCGGAGTTCGGCATTTCTTACGGAAAAATTGCTTAACTTTTAAACGACTAACAATTGGATAACAACGTATTACGTATTATGGGGTTATTTTGATTATAAATGACCTCACCTATCGCACACTTTCGTTTGGACCACGACTTCTGGGACACTCTGTATAAATTATGTATAATTTCAAGGGACAGAACAATATTTTGACTCTAACCCTTTGATAGAGCAGCATAATGAAGCTACCAGTGAGTGCAACTAGTAGGATAAACTTATATGAGCTTCCGAGAGAGCGCATTATGTTGTGGAATGTTTTTATCCGTTTTAAAACTTCTTTCTATAATTTTGCAATTTTTTTGTGGAAAATGGAATAATTAATTTATGATCGATATAACATTTTCAACCGCCATTTTTTCAAAAACTGTCAAATATATAATGTGTGCTACATGTTTTGTGTCTAGAATTTCTTGAGTAATCTAAATTTTAAATAATATGCAGGATGTTCCATTAAAAATAACAATGTTAATACTGTTTCCGGTTAAACTGGAAATGAAAATTAGAAGTTAGAGCAATCAAAATGTGCACCGTAACTTCCCAAAATTTTAAAACGATATCTTTTTTTTACAAGAAAGTTATAGGCTGGCTAGTAATATCATAGTATTTAATTTTTGTATGTAACGAAGTAGACTTTCTAAAACTTAATTAATATTAATATTTAATAATAGAACAAAAATAATGCATTATTTAAGAATAGCGCGATATATGCAAAAATTTACTAATTAACAATTATTATTAATAATATATAGTTTAAACGTCGTCTTATAGATTATGGATATGAATATCAATATATTTTATGACGGGAAAAATTACAAATTGTAATTGTCAATAATAATTTTTAAGCTTAAAAAGGTGAGTTTATTAATCCGCAAAAAATAATTGCAAATATAAAAAAAATATTATAAAATGGATATAAACAAATAAACATTCCACTACATACGTGCTACTCGGCGCGGCGTCCTTGATATACGCGCTTTCTCGCACTCACAGGCTCATATCAGTTTGTGCTACTCGCACTCACTGGTAGCTTCATTATGCTCTGTTAGAGAGTTAGAGTTGAAATATTGTTCTGCCCCTTGGAATTATGCATAATATATGTATGCTCTCCATTATATTAAAATGTCAACCCTGTTCATACATATAATGCAAATTTTTTTTTTAAACAATTTTAATTTGCTGTCGAGAATTTGAAGGGGCTTGTTCTGCCAACGTTTATTTATTCATAAGTAATCTTTTTATACCTAATTAATATTTGAAAATACCCCAGATTTGTTCATGTGCCTAAACTAAAATTTTTTTGGAACCTTTTTTGAAAATCGCAGGTGGCACCTCCTGCCGTGCAGGGGTGGCAGAGGGAATATTACATATATGCCTACTTATTCTTGTATCTTTTTCTAATCATTATATAATAGTTAATTACGATGGCTCTGAAGGGCCACAGTAAAAATTAAAAAAAACTAGAAATTTCTACTTTAAAACTAGAAATTTCTACTTTGAAACTGGAAATTTCTACTTTAAAACTAGAAATTTCTACTTTAAAACTAGAAATTTCTACTTTGAAAACTAGAAATTTCTACTTTGTAAGTAGAACATTGAAAACTAGAAATTTCTACTTTATAAGTAGAAATTTCCAGTTTCAAAGTAGAAATTTCTAATTTTAAAGTAGAAATTTCTAATTTTAAAGTAGAAATTTCTAGTTTTAAAGTAGAAATTTCTAGTTTTAAAGTAGAAATTTCTAGTTTTTTTTTAATTTTTACTGTGGCCCTTCAGAGCCATCGTAGTTATTTATGCAACAAATGCGTAAGGCGAGAATTTTTCACGAATGGGATTTTATATTTTGCATGAGCCGTAGGCGAATGCGACAATCGCATAAGTGAAAGAAGCTCACTTTTCGCACGAATTGCATACAGGGTGTCCAGCTTATAAGTGTTTCCCCCTTTATTTTCACTATTCTCAACATAATTTTGCCATTCAAAAACTTTTCTTGGTCAGTTTTTAATGAACTTTTTGGATCTGTAATAACATCTTCTCTACGTCAACAAAATACAGGGCGCTTAATTTTTTTTTTTTATTTTTAAATATAACGACCCTATTTTTATTATATATTTCGATAGACCCTTTCAAGCTGAATTCAAAAATATATAATACTTATATATTTATTTCACAAATAACATTATAGGTCTTAATAAAGATAAAAAACACAAAAAAAATTGTTTAAGGCCCTGTATTTTGTTGACGTAGAGAAGATGTTATTACAGATCCAAAAAGTTCATTAAAAACTGATCAAGAAAAGTTTTTGAATGGCAAAAATATGTTGAGAATAGTGAAAATAAAGGGGGAAACACCTTTAAGCTGGACACCCTGTACAGGGTGTCCCAAATTACTTGATTTTGGCTGGTTTTCCTATTTCCAGACCAGGTAGAGAAAAACTGACATATGAGTCTAGAGTTCGATTTTTGTGAAACGCCGATTGGTGAAAACCACATTTCGATATCTCTAACCGTTTTCAAGATATCGGCAAAAATTGACATTTTACAGATTCCGAAAAATTGTCAACTTTTTTATTTTTGGATATATTTTCAAACGGTAAAAACATTTTGACGTAGAATAAGATGCATTTGTCAAAAAAATATATCGCTTTTCGATTGTTTGATATCAAAGCTAACTTTGTTATTTCAAATGGAAACCATAGTTTTGGCTTTGACTTTAGAAAATAGGAAAAAAAATAAGCTTTCCAAAAATATATATGCCAAGATATGTCTAGTCATCCTTGCTGCCAATATAACACATTTCTCTTTAAAAATAACATTTTTTAACGTTAAAAAAAGTTTTCCGGAATCTGTAAAATGTCAACTTTTGCCGATATCTCGGAAACGGTTAGAGATATCGAAATGTGGTTTTCACCAATCGGCGTTTCACAAAAATCGAGCTCTAGACTCATATGTCAGTTTTTCTCTACCTGGTCTAGAAATAGGAAAACCAGCCAAAATCAAGCAATTTGGGACACCCTGTACAATGCAAAATGTTCAATATTGTTTAGAACTAAGTAGAGGATATTTGATCGACCGAGGCTGAGACATCCGCTATATGTGGTTAAAACTGTTAAAAGAGTTATGTGGTTATCTATGTTAACTAGGTTAATATTGCTATTAACGAAATCATTTTTACAAGTATTTGCTTCTCTTGAAACTTGTACTTTGTAGTTCAATAATTGTAAAAAATAGACTTAAGTGCTAGAAAAGGTACCTACTTTACTCAATATAGACCAATTTTACAAAAGAATTTTCTTGGAGAAAATGTTAATATATGTGCATTTTAAAACGTATTTTAATAGTTATGTAAATAATGTTCTCGTTTTAATTGTTACTTAACATTGCTTATAAAAAAATTGTTCAATTAATATTACCTATTAATAGATTAACAAAGTGTGCCTACTGTGCTTTATTGTTTTCGAGATAGAAATTATAAAACAATCATTAAGCAGCAAAAAAACAAATAGGTATTATAAAATTATGATTTTTTCCAAATGAAAAATTTATTTTCAGCAGTTATTCAAACAATGTATAAAAAAATAACGTTTGATCTATTGCTTAAATTTTACATAAGTAAAATTAATTTTACTTGTTTAACGTCAGTAAACTATTTTTTACAGCGTAGCATTGGTAGTAAATTAGTCTAATATTCAAGGTAATATTTGATTCTAATAGAGAATAATTCTAGGTGAACTTTAAAATTTTACAAAACTGTATTAAATTAATGATCTAGTCAGGAATCTAGATGATGGGTAGTGGAACAATAAAATAAATTCTATATCATTACCTAATGTGATTCATTAACACCAGAAAACGATTCATATATAAACAAAGTTATAGGAGAATCTGATATCATTCAGTTTTTTATCTTCTGAAAATGAAAGCTGTGGTAAGAAGTTTTTATTTTGTACCCTAAATTTATTGCTTATTTCTTCTTTGTACGAAACCAAAATTTGATGATGATTTTAAAATATTTTTATAGTTATAAAATGCTAATGTTCAGTAAGTGAAGGGACGCGAATTTACATATAAAACAAATATTTAAAATATGTATTGGAGATGTTCAGTAAATTGTTAGTCCTGACATTAAATATTGTAGTGTAGTAAAATAATATAATGTAATTCACATAAACAATTTACAAATGTAAAATACTTTAATGTTCCTTCCTTAATGTTATTAACTGTAATTCGGTTTGTCTTGTACGTTTTTTTTTTAAGTGAAATTTTCAAAAGTATTTTTTTTCTATCCTGCGTATTCATTGACGTAGTGTAATTAAGATATCGATTATTTAAGTTCAACAAGTGAAAACCACTAGGTATTTAAATATCGCGTAAGACCAAAACATGATATAGGCTTGGTATACAATATATTTGAAAGTGCAACAATTATGGAATAAAAATATAATTTAACCATGTTTTATCAAACAATTTCAACCTTCTACTCTACTACACTTCCCTCAAATTAAAGTGGATCAATAAGAAAAAAATAATTAAACTAAGTGATTGCATCTTTCAAGATAATTAGCGATTTTAATTTTTTGTTGATAGGCCTCACTGAAAGATCTGTGAATCGTATTTCAGATTTATATGTATATCCGTACCAAAATTAGTATGTTTTGATAATACCCTAAATATATTTGGAAATTATCAAAATAACTACACTAGGTCGTTTTAAGATGAAGTAACATAAATATGAACTATGATTTACAGATCATCCTGCCAATAAATTAAGTTTTTCAATGAAAGAAAAATAGATAGAACGGGTGAAATATTTTGAACGACAGTTACTTAATTCATTCCATTTTTCAAGTATTAAATGTATGTATTTGAGATGCATTGCGCAAATCGATTATGCTATTAAATATATATATATATATATATATATATATATATTTTAAATGTCTAATACGATTTTGTAAATTTAGCCAGCGTTATTCGAATGCAGTAGGTCTTGGAATGAAGATGGAAAGTACCCTTCGAGCACTACACACTGAAATAATAATTTAAAAAAAAAAACGATCAACGTAGTTCAAAATACAAGAGTTTAAATAAAATACAGGGACGCGTTTAAAACTAGTTTTATTCTCTACGGATGGTGCCAACTTGGTTGGTGAAACGTGCGTCGAGTGCAGTGTTAGTGTTTTAGTGGTAGTGAAAACTACGTAGGTGCTAACGTAACATCAAAAGTTCCAGTCCACTTTAGGATCATGAATTATATAAAATAAGTAGTAACGACCTGTAGAAAATGCAAAACATCACGTCATCGGAAAATATCATTGAATTCTAAAAATTTGATTTTCTTACTCTACCATTCTTGCAAACAATCTAAGACCTAGTGCCTTGTATTATTATAAGTGTTAGGAAAATAATAGTAAAACGTAGTAAGTACGTTAGATAAGGCGTTAAACTTACTTCAGAATTATTATTACAACAGTTGGTCAAATTGGTTACCTCGTATACATGTTTCTGTTCAACTTATTATCTGTAAATTTTTCTAAAGAGGTGATATTTTAGTACTTATTTTATTAATTATATCTCATCTGGAGCTTCCGAAATAAATGATTTTTGCATTTGCTCTATATATTTAAAATTTTGGACTTTTTAAAAAATCGCATTTAAAGTAGGTAATTCGGAATATCGACATTTTTTTTATATTCAGGGTCACACTTAGCATTGAGTGTTGATCATAAGGTATTTTTAGTGCTATAAGTAAATTAATGTACAAAATAAGTGAACATGTTTTTTAAAAGTATCCAATTAGGTTACCATGACAAAAATTAATAAAGCGTCTTGTAAATCGAGCTTCTCAGAACGATTATATAGGTTGGTGGAGGACGTTGTTGGTAACATAATGTCGTTCCTTCAAGCCCGATTAAGTCAACTAATTTTTCTCTCGTTTTTTAAATAGGACCAAATTTTACTTCGCCGTGTTTGCTATCTCCAGTATTTCTGGAAAGGTCTTAGAAATAAATAAAATGGTGACGCAAATCTAGCAGATCAGATATCCAGAAATTAAATTTTCGTGCTCGTGTTTAAAGCAACCAATATCAATGCCTTAGTTAAGATACATAATCTCGGCTTAGGTGATTTTCATAGCTTGAAATTGAAAAAGAGAAAACGTATTTATTTCGGATAAAATTTAGATAATGTGGTTTTTAGGTACTATTTTGACATTTAAACAATAAATATTTTACTTCATCTAATTTTCCATTAAAAAAGTATATCCACGTTGACTCACAAGTCATTAATTTAAACCAACCGTAATCTAACAATTGGTGCAATCGGTACAATCTGATAATACCGTGTCAAAGGAGTTTAACTAGTAGTGAACTTAATGAAGAAAATGGCAAATATTTCAAGAAAGCGCCTGATTAGTGAGGTAAACCAATAAGTAAATACTTTGATAGAGCTGTGGTGGATCTCAGTCCTTTTAAGAAGAAATATTCTACATTAAAAACCTAAAAATATACAAGAAACAAATGCACTTAAAGAAAAGATTTAACACAAGCAATCAGCACTTCACCAATTTAGCACGTAAAAAAATTTAAAATACTGCCTCGGGCGTCAGAAGAAATCCCTATGTAAGAATCATCCTGTTCCTTTTTATCTACATTTCTTTTTTATTTTCTTGGGTGGGTAAATAGTTTAATATGATGAGTAGTAGTGTTAACAAAAAATACACGATTTCGAAATTAATGTATGCATATGTGTAAATGATGAGTGAATATCCATTTTCTTGATCTAAAAACTGTGTTTTATATAAGCAGTTTAATAAAATTATTTATATCAGGTAGATGTATTATATATTATCTATTTACAATTTCTACTTCTCAAGGATATGTGGCGCCGGAGATATCGTCCCTGTAATAAATCGAACCGGAATCAAAACTATTTTATTTATACAAAATATTTTACTTCATCCAATTTTCCATTAAAAAGGTATTTTGTTTGAAATATGTGTAATGCAATATTGCTAACCTCTTCCTGGTAATATCGTCAATATACATACATATGTGTTATTTAAAAAAAATAACAAAGTGCCAAATTTGGAAAAAAAAACGTTCCACTATTTAATATTATAACTATATTATTATATTCTGAACAATATTTACTGAGTAATATTTTTTAAAATACAATATAAAAAATTGTGAACGCTCAATAATATGAAGTGTGAAATAAAATCAGGAAAGCAATATTCTCTGCAAATGCCTAAACACTGACTAAAATCAAGTGACATTTAAAAAAAAAATTATGTAAAATATAGGCTACTCATTAAGAGATTTACAGAACAAAGTTGCAAAATAAGCATATTTAGTTCAAAACACATACAGGAACTCCATCAGTATGTTAAAAATATAAATTACTAAATACTATGAATAAACAGTAACATTTAAATAATAAAATATTATATTATATGCTCGAGTTCAAAGAGAACGAGGACAGTTATATCAGGTTATAGAAATAGACCAGGAAGCTACTAAAAAAATAAATGACAGAATGTCAAAAGTAACCCTGAAGGTAATTATATACACTACATTCGCAAATGATAACAGAGCTGTATTTAGATACAATAAAGTAAATTTTGTATAATATTAATATGTATATAAATTGTTTAAGGAGGAAGGCTAAATGTTATAGAATGCAATAATTAACAAATTCAAGTTATGAATTATTTAATGTAGACTATTCATAAAATATTAAGTTTAAAATGGCTTAACTTAACTTGTGGCGTATACTAAGACTATTCATATTTTTTTGAGTTTTGAACATATCTTAATCTTATTTCAAGTAATTTTTACTAAACTGATCTAAAATTCTACTATTTCTATTTGATCTAAAAGTGTAATAGTCAAATTTCAAATAATGACCGAAACTGGAAGACTTTGGTCTTTTTATTCATTTCTCTAATGTAACAATCTGAACAAACGTGCTTATAAACTTCACTTTGTTACTCACTCTTCACACTTTTGAATGAAATTTTTTTAGACAAAAAACTTTTGAAAATATGCTAGCAATTTTATTTAAATTATTTGTTACATCGCAAGAGTAATAATTATTTCCTATACAGGATGAATGTAACTTATGTCATTAATTTTAAGAGATGGTAGACTTAAATGTAAGTCGGTATACAAAATATAAATGATGTTGCTTGTTTTGACACTGTTCTGTAAATGATTTGACAAGTAAGTTCTTTTATATAAATTAAATACATTTTTTACTATTTGATATAATATGTATAATATGTACCTATATCTACGTAAATACTATAGACTTGTTTAAAAAATAATATATAAGAAAAATTTACAAAATGTAATACAAAGGAAAATATAATAATTTTATTCACAATCATATACGTAATGCTTCAATTGCCAGCTTATAAAAATTGGGAAGTGGGCAATTGTTAACTTTTCATTTCCAGCTAGTCGGTAAATAGCTTTACCGGCTAGTTAAACGTCATTTTACCGACTAGTTAAACGTCACTTTACCGGCTAGTTATACGTCACCTTGCGACAGCAAAATCGTGCGTTGCCTAGAAACGCGCAACTTTGTTACTTACTGCAGCCTACTTTCTTTTTTTTTTTAAAAAAATGTATGCAAAGATTATGTTATTATACACTGATTGTGAATAAAATAGTATACATACCTCGCTGGTCATCTTCATTACAGCCTCACGTTTATATCTGACCTCGGCTGTAATGAAGTACTTCCCAACTCGGTAGGTACTTATGTAATGTACTATTTTTCTGTAGGGATCTTGAAATAATTGACCTAATTGTGGCCTTAAATATTGATACCGGATCATACCGCAGTGTATCAGGATTAGTATAATTAAAAATAAAAGCATGGGACGAAAATATTGAATATTACAGTAAGTGAAAAGTAATGTAGGAAAATATTTAGAGCAATATAAATACTTATATAAAAAGGTCATTATTTTGAGCGAAATTGGCCTATTTTTTTAAAAGTTGACTGTCATCTTGGAGTTGCCATTTTCAATGTCTATGGGTGTCTGTTTTTTTCTTGTATCGTCATCGAGAATGCATCCAAGTTTTAGGAATCGGGAAGTGAACTATTTAGGTAATAAGATTTTTTCGATCCTACATCTTCGTTTACAGCAATATACAGGGCGTCCCTTAAAGAATGGGCGAAACTGTAATAGTGCAGGGTTCCTTGAGTAAAAATAAATCATTTTAGCTGAACATACCTTAGTACCATTTTGCTTCCTTAAAAAGTTATAAACCGGCAAAAGCAATTTTTTTATACAATAAATTTTTTGTTATATCTCTATTGCTATTAACGCGATTTCATTCAAATTTGGTATATGGGGGTTTTTTGGGCCGCTGATAAAAGTCGTGTTAACAATTAGGGCGAATAACGGAGAGGGCGCTGCGAACGCCTAATTTTTTCTTTTGTTTTGGTCATTAATTTCTTGAGTGTCAACACTGTCAACTTTTTAAAAAAGTAAGTCCATTAAATTCTGCATAAGGAAAACTCATTTTATGTCGGTAAAATGCACCGTACTTGAGAAAAATGCATTTAAACTTCCTGTAGCACAATGAAGAGAATTATGTAAAATTTAAATTATTAATCTACTAGGTACATGACTAAAACTGACAGTATGATAATTTAGCATGATAGATAAAACGCAGTTTTTAAGAAGAGAGATTTTATTAATTTAACAAATTAAGCAATACCTTTTAAAAAAAATAATTAAAAAAAATTTTAAGGAAGCGAAATGGTACTAAGGTATGTTCAGCTAAAATGATTTATTTTTACTCAAGGAACCAACTGTTACAGTTAGCCTATTTTTTAATGGACACCCTGTGCGTCGACATTACCTATACTTGCCTTATATAATTCATTAGAATCAAGTTCTAAAAAATTGGTATTTTTTTAAGTTACAAAAAAAAATTAAAAACCGGACGAGATTTAGGGAAATTGACAAGCGAACTAATCGATCAACCCCACATTTTCGACTTGATGGTCTGCATTGTTGCATTGTTGTAAATTGTATGATATAACATTCGATAAGGGGCGAATTATTCGGTTCTCAAAAGTGTTACAAAATGATGTTGTTAAAACAAAATACATTCTTAAAATAAAAAAATAAAAGTAATTAAAAAGGACGAAAGAAAATCAATTATAATAAATATCCAAAAGCTAACTAATGTCATTATCATTTGCCTGAACAATTTTTTTTTTTCTAAATATTGAGTGTTACGTTAAGATTAAGAATGTATTTTGTGTCAAAATATATAACGAATATTGCCAGCCAGCGATCTAAGGGGCGCGGGCGTTGTGATAACGGTCTGACTGATAAACTTCAAAGTTTTTGAAATCTGACCAAGATTTAAAAATTTTTTTTATCATAACATTGCGACTGGTTCACCGTTGTATTAATGCACCCCGAGTAGATGGTCCCCTATCATTCAACTCACTGCATTTTTGATATTATTGTTTGTTCTTTCATAAATTTATCTATATTTCTAAATCATTACCGCATTCTGTATAAATTCAATAGCATTTATTTGAACAAAATATTAGAAAAGATTAAATATAAAAATTGTTAGATTTATCCTTAGAAAAATAATTGAAAATTGCTAAAACGGTAGCTATATCCCTTTTAGCGAACGCTTCTGAATATTTCTGCATATTAGGGATTGTCTTGTTTAATAAATATTAAGTATGAAGTCATAATGTTGATTTTAAAATCGTTATTTTTGTGTTTACTTGAATTAAATATTTTATATTTTTGAAGTAAGCCAATATCTCTTGTATAATAAAAAGCGAATTACTTCATCAAATCCTTTTACAAATGAGACGTATAGTCGTGGGCAGAACCGTAGCAATATTTTTGGCGCCCCGGCGAATACCTAAAATAGCGCCTCTCTTTTAACATACTTTAAGTAACAGAAGAGAAGAAGACAAGCGCCTGTCACGCCTCGTGTCTTTGTCCCATTGCCGCTATGTTTTAATTTATTAAATACCACCCTTATTAAGTGAAACCCTTTCGTATGCCAAGCGAGTCATTTATCTTATTTATGCCAAGCGAGTCAACTATCTAGCAAAATAACTTCAGTTTTTTGATTTTGCAAAATAAACACCCAACTCAAAAATATTTACTCAAACCCATTTGTGCTGAATCCGTGGACGGAATATCGAAATTTTTTAATATTCAATTTGAATATTTCAAAGCCAAAGGGTGGTTCCGAATCATCCAAATATTGTAATTAAATAATGGTAGTAATTTTCTTCTTCGAGAATATCTTGCAGGGTATCATCTGGTCATCTACAGATTAACGCTCGTAAAATTACCTGCCCTCAAAATATAACGGTAGTGGGTGTATTCTTTATTTTCAATTTATTTTTATTTTACAAACAATAGACTGAAGGTGAGAAGAGATAAATGTAGTCAATATAATAATATCAAATATGATTTCTACATAAAATACAAGTAGGTGCGGTGAAATTCCTACTATTCTTTACAATTTGCATAGCTAAATGTTAAAAAATACATTTTATATATCAAGAGATGCAAAAACAAATCTAGAGATATTTATTCGTGACCTCGAAATATAATGTTTTGTTAACAAAAGTTCATATTTTAGTTCAGTAAGGCTCTCAATTTCTGATCATTACTCGTTTGACCGCAGCGCGCTAATTACGTCATGGTGAATTTATTTCCCAATAGAACCAGTTAATGTGTGGCCGTGGCGGATGGTGAAATTTAAGTCGCTCATATTTTAATATCCGAGCATACCCAAAGCATACTTTGAAGCATGGATACCAAGATCAAATGAGGAAGTTTTGTTGAAAAGGAATTGCGAGCGATTGAAACTCAAATTTTTCAAAGATATTTGAAAAATTTTTTTTTTTCAAAATCAGGCTTCAATTGATCCACAGATATCAAATTTCACTAATAGTCCGAGAGCTAGCGACAGTTTTCGCTGTCTTATTTGCTCGTCGATCAGAGTATATTGTGGTCTTCAATTTATATGTGTATACATTATCAAAAGAGACTGCTTAACAACTAGGTAGCGGGAGAACACTTGCCGAGAGCGATTCTTCACAAACGCCGATAAGGCATCGTGTGTCGCTCCTAAATTTTGCCGTTTTTTTTTTGTACTTTGCGACGCCAAAGGCTTTCGTAACCTATCCGGACGAACAGCTCTATACTTACTAGACGTTTCGGGAAAATCGCCTAGGTTATTTTTCGTAGCGATTTATGGAGCAATAAGAAAGTTATTAGCTTTTTCGTGGACCCGTGTCGGACGGTTTCATAAAATTTGTGAAATTAGAAAGAGATGCGAAATTTGAAGATTTTGAAAAAAATGGTAGCCGGTTTCTGATCAATAGACGTCAAAATCGTTTATTTTCGTTCCCATCTCCTGAGCCGAAAACCGCAGCGGGATCACGCAATTCACGATGTAGTTTTAAGTCGGACCCTTTTCCTTAGATTTCGTGCCAGAACGGCGGTCCAGCAGTTTTGTTTAGAAATAGTGTTCAAAGTTTCCTGTTTTTGTAATTTTTTCAATTTTGTGAAATCTTGAAGACACGTCCCTCATCCGAGCTTAATAACTCGCGCCTCTTTTAAGAGGAACGGACGAAACATTTTTTTTGAAAATTGTATGAAATTTAGAAAATCGCTGTGTAAAATCGTTTTTCTCGATTTTAGCGAACTTTCCCTTTAGAAACGTTCCAGAGCCTTTCCCTTTGGGAGGATCAGGACCTGGACGGCGGATAAGAAGAAGATGTAAGCAATACTTCTTTTGGCATTATTTCATGTTAATTAACACAAGTTCGCGAAAGGTCAACGACAAGAAAATAAATTGTTTTCTAATTATTTATTGCACGATATATCCTGACAACGCACTGGTCCCTTTTCATGACACACATAACTAAATTGAAATAAATATTAGTATATGAACGACGAGCAGATTGTCATTTTTTTACTGTCGCTAGACTCTGGCTGTAAGAAATTTAAATTTTTTGCATAGTTACATCTTTTTGAAATTTTACAAATAAAAAATAAAATTTCAAAGAAGTGGAGGCAAAGCATCACACTTTTCCAAAACTACAGTTGTATTATTTTTATTTTTTTTTATAAATAAATTACGACCCCCTTTGTCCGAAAAGGCTCTAGAAGAGCCTTGTGCGGGAGGGGGCTACACATTTAAAGACAAGTGACACACATGCAATATCCGTGTGTAATGGAAAAATCCCTCTCATAGTATTTTCCATTGCCACGACCGGGAGTCGAACCCGGGACTTTTGGGTGAGAGGCAGGTACGCTACCATCTCGACCATCATCGCAGTCATATAATTATAACATAATTCGTCTTTTTGGCCTTTAGGTATAAGCAAAAATATCAAAGGTGGCTTTAACAAGTATTTTGCATAGTAATTAATTTGCCAAATATAACAAAGACTGATCAATTAACGTTTATTGCACGTTATTAATATGAAGATGAGATGATTGAATGATTTGTAAAGTTGACATTAAATGTTGGCCGAAAATACAATTATGTAGATGATGGACGAATGGAAATTAAAAAATTAAAATAAAAAACTACATAGGCAAGTTGTATGACAACGCCAATAACATAACTGAGGTTTCTGATGGACTACAAGCAAAAACAAAGAAGTCTATTCCACTCCTTGGCCTATTTTGAATCGCGAGGTGGTGTTAATTTTTTAAATTTAGTAGTTACTAATTGTGCTAGAGATGCTGTTTTAAAAGTAAATTCCAAACTTTTCTATGTTTGTCATCCACATCGAGGTGATAAAATCTCAGAATTACCATACCTTGGTTTCAGAATGCTATTGAATATGCATTGGTCTGTCAAAGTTGATGATTGTAAAGTTCTCCCGTACGTATTTAATAATGTACAAGATTTAATTTTCTTAATCAATTTCTTTAACATATACGCAGATGATTAAAACAGTTTTCGGATAATGTCAACTTGTTTGACGAATCGTGCGTCAAGTGTAGTGTTACTGTTTTGGTGTTTGTGGAAGCTACGTCTTTTCACAAAGACGGCTATATCTTGCACACACTAATCTCTTAGTACCCAATATTTTTTCCTCATAATTTATAAACAGATTAACATATTAGGGGTCTTCCGGGTTTGGTACAAATATTAATTCTGAATTTACCTTTCTCGATAATCTGATGGGTATTGGCAAATTTACTAAATCTTGTTGGTTAATAAATTAATGTGTGAATGATTAAAAGTCTTACTTACAAATATGCAATTAACTTAAGAATGTCGTTTAGATTATCCTCGGTAAACAAGTAACTCGTCTTCAGTTTGCATATTTCTAAGAATTTTAATTTTGTTTGAACTATTTCCATGTCATGTTCTGTTTGTAGAATCGCAGCTTCTGTAGTTTCAAAAGGGCCGTTAAATTTTGTAATTTATCTGTGATTTGTGATTCCGTTACATAAACTTTCTTGTCAACGTTGAATTCTAGACGAATATTGAACCCCTTTCATCAGATCCAATTTAGGTTTCCTTTTAAGAGCTGTTTTGTAATGATATATTCGATTATTTGGATCTCTCACGTATTTGGTTTCTAGTGGTCTAATATAATATTATGTGTCCGACAATGAACTATGGTGCGAACCCGTGTTTTATTAATAAAGTTATAACAAATTTTTTCATAGGGTAGAATAGTGAACAGGTATTTGGTATTTCTTGAAATTTTCCTTTCATTTCAGCGAAAGCTACATGGAACCGTTCTATCGGTCTGTTAAGTTGAGGGTGTATTCCACTCGACAAGTTTAGTTTAGTAGTTCAGAGATACAGTAGTGTTGAAAGGATAGTAGCAGAGTATTTACTACTAATTTAACCGTCTTGTCTGGATGTACCTACGTATACTTGAGTAAATTTTGTTAATTCGTTATGAATTACTCTCTGAAATAATATTCATAATTAGTAAATGAATATTTTATATAAGTACATACAGATGTGAGTCAATCAAAATATACAGGCTGTTCCATTTGAAAAAATTCAATTCAAAAAGTTCTAAATTTAAGAATCGTTTTTTACCACCTTCTATATTTTTAGGAAGTAAAAATGATTCAAAAACATTAATTAGATGTCTCGTAACTAGTGTTCACATATCTTTTTTTTATAGTCTCGTAATTGTGACTGATGATTTTTTCAGTATGCATCTACAGATGGCAATATTTCAACAAAAAAATCCATTACCATCCAAGTGGTTGAGAGATAGTCGATATACAGGAGTGAAAGGAATCTAGAAAGATTTTAAAAATGTACTGATATACATAGCATTTTATTAAAAAAATAGACATTTGATCCTGTAATATTCTCTTCGCTCGCCCTGTATATTCGAAAAAATTTCCGGTTATAAACTTTTTTTATCTAGTTTGATAAGAGATAGAGTACGGCCTCGTCTCTCTTTACCTATCATAAAATCCTACGATTTTCTAGGGGTTACTTCGGTATGACTTGAGAGACGGTTAAGAAAACATTTTAAGTTTACTAGTATTTTTTTTTTTATTTCTAGCTATCGTAGAACTCGAGCTATCGAAGTGCGACGCACTATTGCCCCATCCTGAATAGAAATATACCCTGTGAATGTGGACAAAACAATAATTATTAAAATCAAGTTTATTAAAATCTATATACAACTAAATGTTAAAGAATGCAGAATATTTTAAACGTAAATTCTAGGTTGTTTGATACAGGTTATCTTAAACTGTGTTCATGTTGTACAGATAAAATGTCATTATAGAAGAAGAATATTTTCAATTTTTCAATTTTCATTAAAGTAAATCCAGGTTATAAAAATAAAATAATTATCCAGAAAGGAATATACCAGAAATAAGGAGAAAGTATTTACAATAATTATGTCGATCTGTAGAAGTCATCCAGAAATATCATATCAAATTCGTTGCTTAGAATATATTTTTCAATCAGTTTAGGTATCATGATAAAATGAAACATAAAATATTTCGACGTTTATTTAGAAAATCATACATTCATTGAGAAACGTCCCTGAAACCAGCCTGTGTAATCAGTAATTCATTTGTAATGAAAATGGTGGAAAAAAATTAATTTGTCTGTACCTATTTCCCGCTTGTTTTATTCTAGAGTATATAGTTAGTATATACGATGAGTTCGATTTGAATGAGGAAATTTGGTCAATCGATTCTTTATTGAAAAATAAATGTGATTAAAAATTTGTTAGTGGACAAGCAAAATTAAGAATGTCTCCACCTGTATTGCTCAATCTTCTGAATATACTGTGGAAGACTAGCACTGTATTTGGACAGCAATGCACGTATTTTCAGACTCATTTTTTATGTATTTACTTTATATACAAAATATATATTATGTATAAATATAATAATAAATAATGTTCTTAGTAATAATAATAGTAAATAATGTTATTTTTTATGTATCTAAGTTATCAATCAATTTATTAAGTTAAGGCCTTAGAAATGGACCATGGTCGACCTGGGAAGTGTATAAATTGAGACTCCGGACTCGGACAACCTCTTACTCATAACATTCTTCCTTTTTTTTTGAAAATGACTTGAAGACGAGAGCCAAAGCACCGAGATCTTAACAATTTCATACACTGTTTAACAGGAAAACCTAGTAATTTTCGCACCGATAACTGCTGTAATCTATCCGAACATATATACACTTATATACATAATTATTTTAGAAAGTACTTCAAACAAAGGAAATAACTAAAGTATCAATATTGTTTAAGGTCGCATTTTTTGGTTTTGTTGCTGTTGCATTTGCTGCAGTTCCTTACCGACCCTTTGCATACCAACAACGGCCATTCCCCTTTTCCACACGTAATGCGTACAAACTACCTGCATATCAACCACGATATGCACCAGTTTCCGACGAAGGTCAGTACCATTCTGATAATTCTGGAGCATATCATAGTGAAGATGGTCAATACCGGCATGATAATACTGGTATATATATTCACGATAATTCAGGAGAGTATGTCCACCAAGATGTCCCCTATCAACATTATGATGTACCTTACCAACACCAAGAGAGTGGGGGTAAGTAATAAATATTATTTTTCATTTACACTTCTGATAGTAATATGAAAATAGGTTTTTATGAGGAGATTCAGTGCTTTTTCTTTATTGGAAATTTTATTATAGGTGGTCAATATGTACAACCACAACCTGTGAAAACATACGGAAATGTTCCTGGAATTCCTCCTGCAGGCGGATATGGTGCACCTGTTACTTTGAGACAAGGAAACGCTGCTGGTTTATATGATAACAGAAATTACGCAATAATACGAAAAATTGAACACGTTGGAGAAGATTTGTACGATTATCTGTAAGTAACGTATCAATTAAAATAAGTATTACTTATGTAGGTAACACTATTTTATTTTTTTTTTTGAAATAGATTTTTTTAATAAGAAGTTCAATTCGATAAAAAAACTATTTTACCGTTAAGAAATTGGATTTACGATAACAGGGTGATCACAAATTAGGAACATATGAAAATATCTCACAACAGTTGTACGTTTATTTCTCATTTTAAAACGAAAATTAAGATAAAAAGTCATTTGGAATTGAAAACTAAAAAATAAAATGTCATATTTTGGTTACAAAAGAATATTTTAATTAAATTTAAAATATAAAATCAAGTTTTTCAAGTTCCTTTCTATTATTATTTATTATTTTCCCTAAAAGTATATCATCTGTAACTTATACACCAATGACTTTTTTGAAGACTATTATAAATTTGTACAAGTACTTGACACTTTTAATCATTTATCGGTTTCAGGATATTAATCCTTTGTTTACATATACAAAAGTAGGCTGGTAAGTAAGTGATAACTAAAGTTGTACAGTAATAATTATTGCCATGCCAATAGCTTGTACGGTAATATTACAATACAGATCTGTCAACAACTGTCAACGGATGAAATAATAAATAATGAAACTATAGGGTTATCTATTAATACAAACAGACAGAAAACTCCAAACAATAATAATTAAATACTGAAATGCATCACTACTGCTCCTGCTTCTTATAACATCTATTAATAATGTCTTTATTTTCTGAAACCGATAAACTATTGAACAAATCACGGATGTTATGAATCACAACAGCCTTAGATGTCTTAAAATCCTCGCTCTACGAGGTCGAATTTCAAACCGACATTTGCGGCAGTTATGATACTCATAACATTCCTAGATATGTTAATAGCTATTACTACTACAATATTTTGGATTACAAATAATATTCAGTACAACTCGGTTTGTGTATATAAATGTGAAACTTAAAATAATGCATATTCGGTAACATAATCTTTGGAATTTAAACTACATATGAATATATTATGTATAATATGAAATTTTAAATAATATTTGGGAAAATTATATTTCGAACAAAAAATCCAACTTAATATCTGGTACGTATGTACGTAGATAAGAAAAAAACTAAAAAATCTCTTTTTCTTACTTTTCTATTAGCAAACGTATTTATTACCTCATCTAAATATTTTTCTATAGATAATACCGGATTATGCAATATGCCTGCGTTGGGATCCTGAAAGGACTATTATAACATTTCAGCAAAATCCCATTTGTCATCCTTAGGTGATGTCCTCTCATTCCAAAGGATTGATAGGGACCTTTGGAGCGAGAGGATAATTTTATGTTATATCTTGTCATTATTGTATATTTTTAGTTATGAAACAGAAAATGGAATTTATGCTGAAGAAGATGGCAAACTGGCAAATAAGGGTACAAAAGAGGAAGCGATAAGGGCTAAGGGATATTTCACATATACTGGACCTGACAGCATCATATACACTGTACAGTATACCGCTGATGAGAATGGATTTTTACCCCAAGCTGATCATTTACCCACCCCACCACCAGTTCCAGAAGCTATTGCTCGATCTTTAGCTTTTCAAAGAGCAAAAGGAGAACTCTAATCTCTTAGGATTTAAAATAAAATAAGCTATTAGCTAATGTGATTGATCAGTTAAATTATATTTAATATTATATTTTATTTATATTGTATTAACTAATGTAATTTATAGTAGATATTAACTATTACATATTATAATATATTATAAATTTAAAAACGAAAATTTGGTTTTTCTATAATTACTCCTACATCGACAGGGGACATTCGCAAAGAAGAAACTCAGACCAATATTCTGGTTACCTTTAAGGCTCTGATTAACTTCTCTTGATGTAAGCTTAAGGAGCTGTGCAACTTTTATTTTTGTTGCTGCCAAATCAGAAATATCATGGCATTTGCTGTCTCAGAACCAATCAACAAAACACTATGTAGGTCAAAGACCTCAAGAAAAAAGAGACGTGAAAAATCAAGATCTTCCGGCTACATTTATATACGAATGAAATGAAGGAGAGAAAAGGTCTACTTCTGCAGCAAACATTTAGTGTATATTTGTATACCTAATTTGAAACTTGTTTATTTTCTCCGATCATTTGACATTTGACAGTTTTGACACTATTTTTTAATTTAGGGTTAATTTTGATGTCAAATAACTGCCTAAACGTATAACAACAGTTTATGATTGGTGACCGGTGGCTCTAGGCTCTAGTACCGTAATACCTCACTTTCCGGCCGCATATGAGTACTGTAATGTTGTACTTTCCGGACGGGATGAAATAATAGTTATTTGCCTAACAAGTGCGGAAAGTGATACTTTACCGCACGCGACGGGAGTTGACCGAATGACGCGAAGCATGCCAAAATAAAGTCTGTCTAAAAATTAAATATAAAAATCAAAATGACATTAGGAGGCTTAGAAGATCAAATACGGAAAGCTGCTATCTCTGAAATGAATTTGCAATGCGCTACGAACTGTGCGTCTAATATTACCTTTAATTATTAACTAGTTTCGAGACCTCTCGTTCGTTTGTAAAAAATAAATATAGAAACAAAAAATCTTAAATTTGGCTTGTATTTCTAAAAGAAAACGGATTTTTTTTAATATAGATACTAAAGTCTACTTCACCGCACACTATGCGGTAAAGTGCTACTTATCGCATCAAAAAGTGTGCGGTAAAGTATACTTTACCGCACGCTCGTAGGTAAAAAATATTACAAAATTTGCTGGATGGTCACAAAAGTATCTGAATAATCCGGTTATTACGAAAGATGAACTTCTGAAATTGGGAACGAGAATAGTAGTCAGTGTTATGTATTCTTAAGTATACAACAATATACTGAATATTGGAAATAAGACGATCTTCTTATTAAATAACTTTATTTAATCAGCAACTATTATAACTTATTAACAATCTGTCATAATAATAATAACAACCTTTTTTCCTAACAACCAGAGCCTATCTGGTATAAAACTAATATCATATTTAGGCTTTAGTTCATAACATTTCTCTTTTTCTTATTTATTGTAAGAAAGTTTGTTAGGAGGCTTAACGATCCTACCTGACCTAGTTACAGTATACTTTATCGGAGTAGCCTCTTTTATAGAAGTAGCCTCTGAATTATTGTTTGTATTCGTACTGAAACTGGTAGAGGGTAGACTAACTTTACTGTATCCGAAACATTAAATTTCTCCGAATTCCTTGTAACATAACTCGGACTCATTATCTCGGCAGACTGCTGGTTAGACACAGGTATTTCAGCAGGTTGCTGAGTTTCAGCAGACTGCTGAGTAGGCACAGTTTCCTTTAGCCTTCTATCACTACTATCTCTATTTATATTAGCATCTACATTTACAAGTCTAATGCTGTCGGCATGTGTAAGTTTAATAACATTATTAACATTAACTAAATATGTACAATGACTTACAATCTTAACAACAATCCCAAGATCCCACAGTTTGGTTTGTACGTTCTTAACATAAACATTATCATTAACGTTATACAATTTGTTGTTTCTGATTGGTTCATTCTCAATCATTTTACCTCTTATACTTTTAAATGATGGTTTAAGCAAGTCATACCTAGTCCGAGGTCTGATTTTAAATAAACATTGTGCTGGGGATGTACCAGTGACACTAGATGGAGTATTGCGATACGTAAATAAAAAATTGGTCAATTTAATTTTCAGTAAATCCTCAGATATCACTTCTCCTCGATTTAAAAATAAAGATCTCTCCAAAGACTTCTTTACATTTTGTACTCCCCGTTCTGCAATGCCATTTGACTGTGGGTGGTAAGGTGGTGACTTGATTGGTTTAATTCCATTACTTTGACAAAAAGCGTTAAACTCTACTGAATTAAACGGTGGTCCGTTATCTGAAACTAATTCTGCTGGTAAACCAAAAGTAGAGAAAATTTCTTTTAACTTAAATATAACTTCTCTAGCATTTGTACCTTTTTTCATTATTTTTACTTCCATCCACTTGGACTTATTATCCACCAATATTAAAAATGTAAAATTATACTTGTGGAAAAAATCTACGTTTACTCTAAAAAAATTATTTGGAGCAGATGGCCAAGGTAATAATGTAGCATTGTTATTGAAATTTTGTGTTTGCTGACAAATTGTACAACACTGTATTGATTTTTCGATGTCATTATTTATTCCTGGCCACCAACAATACGATCTTAATAGCATTTTAGTTCTCACTATACCAATGTGTTCTTCATGAAACAGTTTTAATACATCAGGTCTTAATAACAGAGGTATAACTACTTTACTACCTAAAAGTAAACAATCTTGTTCCACTGACAATTCATGTCTATGTTTAAAATAAGGCTTTAGTTCCTCATTAGCAACATAATTTGGCCAACCTGACAATGTTAAATCAATAACTTTTATTAATAACAAATCCTTTTTTGATGCTTTAGCCACATCATCGTAATTTAAAGGATTCTCATTAATCAAATTAAATGAAAAAATATTTTCTGAAACATTCGTGGCATTATGACATGGCAATCGTGACAATGCATCGGCATTACTAATTAACCTACCTTTCTTATATTGAATATCATAATCATAACCCGATAAAGTTAATGCCCATCGAGTAATACGGGATGCCGCACTAACAGGAATTGCTTTATTTTTTCCAAAAATATATTGTAGGGGTTGATGATCGGTTATCAAAATGAATTTACGTCCATTCAGATACTTATAGAACTTACGCAAACTAAACATTATAGCCAACGCCTCTCTTTCAATATTTGAATATTTTTGTTCAGTCGGGGACAAGGTACTTGAGGCAAACATGACTGGATGATCTTCATTATTTATTTTATGGCTGAGTACGGCACCTACACCATAACTACTTGAATCACAAGTGACATAAATAGGTAAAGATGGGTTATAAAAAGTAAGAACTTGATTTGATAGTAACATCTCTTTACTGATTTCAAACGCTTCTTGACACTTTACAGACCAAACAAATTGAGTATTTGTTTTACATAAATCATATAAAGGTTTTAATTTAGATGATAACATAGGAATGAATTTGGCGTAATAATTTAATAATCCTAAATATGATCTAAGTTGTGTCAAGTTGTTTGGAGATAATGTGTTCTTTATACATTCCAACTTTTCTTCTGTAGGATAAATACCTGACTTATCTATTTTATGACCGAGGAACTCTACATTATTTTCATAAAATTTACATTTATTTACATTAACTTTGACATTATATTCATTTAATCGACAGAAAACTTTCAGAACATTATCGTGACATTCCTCAATACTTGACCCATAAATTAAAATATCATCAATATAGCATTTGGTATTTGGCAGTCCTGATAGAATGTTTTCCATTATAGTTTGAAATATACCAGGAGCAGAACTAACACCAAATGGCAATCTATTGAACGTAAAAAGACCTAAATGAGTATTTATTGTGAGCATCTCCCTCGTTTTATCGCTAACTTCTAGTTGCTGATAAGCGCCCTTAAGGTCAAGAATAGTAAAGTATTCATTTCCACACAATTCTGAAAAAATATCCTCGGGTAGAGGCAAAACACAATGATCTGTTTCAATAACACGATTTACGGTACGTTTAAAATCTACACAAATTCTTATAGTTTTTCCATCTTTTTTTGGCACAATAACAATTGGACTTGCCCAGTTACTAAATTTTACTTTTGTTAGTATACCAGACTGAACCATATTGATTAATTCTGACTCTACTTTTGGTTTCAGAGCATATGGCATTTCGTACGCCCTGTGAAATATAGAACTTGCATTTTCTTTTAGCGTTAAATCTACTTTAAAAGTTTTTATGGATGATTCTAACTGTTCCTCAAAAACATTGGCAAATTTATTTTTAATTTCAGCTACTAATCGAGTTTTAACCTCTGTTATTTGACATATATTATGACATTTTAACTGCCGACTTTGATTTTTAATATTAATTATTTCCGACTGACATCGATTTAATTCAGACTCACAAGACTTAATTTGACTTACCAAATTACCATCATTATTATTTGATTTTAATAGTTCAAAAAATTGTTGTTTCCAGTTAGGATTAAGAACGTCTAGCCAATTTCTACCCAATAACGGTGTAAACCTATTTTGACTATTTATGATTATTAATGGTAACAATTTTAACTTCTCGTTATATAAAAGATTGACTTCAGTTTGCCCTACAATGTTTACATAATCACCTGTTACTGCTTTCAACTTAAAATTTACATTCTGCAATTTACAATGACTAAAATTATGTTTATAATCAGACAGGTGCATCACTGACTTACAAGCTCCACTGTCTATTTCCATAAGAATTGGTTTGTCTTCTACCTGAACTTCTACTTTCCATGGATTTTCATTACTCTTACCGACCAAAGCAATATGACCAAGCTTTAATAATTCCTCTTCTTCATCGTCCCCTTCAATTTCTAGTTGGTTTACGCGTTTATATCTGCAAACTTTACCCGTGTGTCCTTTTCTTTTGCAAATAAAACAATTCCAATGAATAGCTGGACAGTCTTCTGGGTTATGCTTCCTTCCACAGCGAAAACATGATCTCTCTGGCAGCCCAACACTTGGCTTTCTAGGTAGATTATATTCCGTCTTGAAATCTAACTTACTTCCTTTTGGCTTAACTGTTTGCTTTAATTGCAGCGTTGCAACAGATAGACTGGTGCCTTGCACTAACTTGCTTTGAGTTTCCGCTGTTTCCCAACTTAGTGCTTTTGTGCACGCATCTTCAAAAGTTAATGTTTCAGGTTCGCTTAATAATTTTTTTTGTATACTGATGCTATTAACTCCACAAACAAGCCTATCTCTTAATGCTTCGTTTAAAAATAAATTAAATTTGCACGTTTTAGCCAAATATTTAATTTCATTGATGTACTGACTTACGGATTCATTTATATTCTGCTTTCTATTATGAAATTTATACCTCTCGACTATAACACTTGTTGCTGGGGCAAATTTAATTTTCAAAAGTGTAACCAATTCTTCATACGATTTGTTTGCCGGTATTTCAGGATATAAATGTGTTCTTAAAACGTCATATGTCTTAGCACCTATTAATGTTATTAAATTTGGTACTTTCATTTCAGCTGCTGTTTTATTTACAATAAAGTATTGCTCTAATCTCTCTTCCCAAGCCTCAAAAGCTTCTCTTGTCTCACTGAACTCTTCAAATTTAGACATTTTTTTCTTGTGGATTTCCGGACTCGTCGCCAATTTATGTTATGTATTCTTAAGTATACAACAATATGCTGAATATTGGAAATAAGACGATCTTCTTATTAAATAACTTTATTTAATCAGCAACTATTATAACTTATTAACAATCTGTCATAATAATAATAACAACCTTTTTTCCTAACAACCAGAGCCTATCTGATATAAAACTAATATCATATTTAGGCTTTAGTTCATAAGTCAGTAAAACACTATTGTGCTTTAGTGACGATAATGTAATGTGTTTAAAAAAGTTTGCTGAAAATAATCTCCATGTTTTCAGAAAATATATATTCTTATTTAAAATTTGTTCATAAAATTTAATTGTTTTTTATGAATTTTAAAAAATGCTAAATTCGCGGGGAAACACATTTCGTTAAATAAAAAGAACTTTGGGCGCATGGAATGACACAAAACTCGCCCATGGGTCTACTTGTGTTTTTAGGTTTTTTCACATTTCGACATCATTTTTTAAACAAATGCTAACTTGCAACATATCGCTGATATCAGAATTTCATAACGAATAATAAAAGGTAAAAATATGTAGGATATTCCCGAGGATATTTGGAAAAATTTAACATTTCTGTCAAATTATTATGAGAGCACATTAAAATTATTTAAAGTTATACATTTGATACCAATTATCGAGATTTTCATTACACGGGGTGAGTTATTAATTTGGAGAAGATCAATTGCACCTACGCCGTTAATGACGGGAAGCCCAAGTGCAGTTTGTAAAATTATTTTGCTCTATATAAAGTGCACCATTTTTGCAGAGCCGCTTTTAACTTAATTTTTTTAAATCATACCTTCTATATATCTCTACATATTTCAGTTCAAAAGTTATTTAATTTTTCAAAAAAAGAGTTTGCAGGCACTTGTTCAAAAAATCACAGGGCACTTGGTTTTTGGAATATCAAGTTGGGACTTTGTCTGTATCTAAACAACTACCTGGGGTATCTTTTGGTGTCTACTTGTATTGTGATCACCTTGCTGTGACACATTAATTTTGGGAAACTTTGTAGGGTCATTTTTTCAAATAACACAATGTATTTTATTACTTAGGTACATAATAGACACAAACATTTTTAGTGCTATTAGACTACAGTAAAGCGTTTACTGTAATTAATCATGAGTTTCTTATTGCCAACCTTCATTACTATTGAATACATCCAGCAGTATTAACATGGTTTACAAATTACGTTTCAAGCCGTTCTCAAGTTGTTAAAATGGATGATATCCTAATAGTATCTACAGAAATGACCACCAGCACACAAATGTATAACCCAGTGTAGTATTTTGGGACCTCTTCTGTTCATATATAATATATACAAGTGACTTGACAAACATTCTATCTTCTAAGTATAGGTACTATGCATCTTTATGAAGACTATGCCCAACTACTAGTAGCAAGAGCGCAAAATCAAAAGACACCATAGAGTTAAATGAAAATTTAGGACGGGTGTCAGAATACTCAAAGAACTATGATGGTATGGTAATTAACCCAAATAAAACTGTCTTTGTGTATTGGTAACAAAGTAATGTGTGCCAAAACTAATCAAAATTTAAACTGTGATATTCTTCTAAACAATAATCAGATTCATTTTAGTAATTATGCCAAGAATTTAGGAGTTATTATTGACCAACATCTTAATGTTGAAAAACAAATATGCAAGAAATAAATGTAGTAGAGGTTATTTCAAGCTCAAATAATATATCTATTTATAAAAATATAAGTACATTTTGTCCAGTGACCTAAATGGAAGTTGGTTAATACCTTAATATTAAGTCAACTAAAAAAAAATATATATAAAAAGATAAATATAGATCATGTGCAGTTTAATACAGATATGCATTTAGTATATATAAAACCTCATAAAAGAGAAAAGATCAAAGTGTACATACAAAGATATAAAAAACAAAAAAAAAACAAGGGTGCATGCATCCTGTTATAAGGATAGGTCGGGGACACATTCTTCTCGCCCAGGGTCTTACAAACAAAATCGACCACGGGTGACATGGGAGAACTAAACAAAGGAATAAAAACGAGGGAGATTTAGCGTCAATTTTAATCATAGATATTGCAACCTGTAGTAACAAGAAAATCATATAATAACCTGTATATTTTACCGTTTTCGGTATTTAAAATATTCGGAAGCCAGATGGGGGCAGGTTGACCCTTTTCAATTAATTTAGATATTAATCTGTTAGATTTCTGAGTCGTTAAGGGGCACCCAAATAAAATGTGATTGAGATCTCCAGCGTTTACTGCTCCACAGGGGCATTCTGATGTTTGGAGTACACCAATTTTGAAGAGATGTCAAGGGAATCTACCATGTTTTAATTTCATTCTGCTAATGCTAGCGATGAATTTTCTGCTAATATAAGCATTATGGTACCAATGGGTTCGAGGTATATTGTTATGGACTTGGAAGTAAAATGTTTTACTCTTGTAACCATATTGCTGCCAGTGCGTATTCCATTTTTTAAACAGATGTTTCTTTACCATAATTTGCAGGTCTGTTGTATTCACTATATTTTCTTGGTAGCTATCGTACTTATTGGCATTTTTAGCGGTAATATCTGCAATATTATTACCTTCAATATTACTATGTCCCTTAACCCATACGAAGCGTAAGTGGATCTGGTTTAAATCCGCTATTGTTAGTTTATCCATGATATTTATAATAAATGTGTTATGGTTTTGGTGAAAGGAGACATGTTTTAAGGCTTTTAGCACTGACATAGAATCGGAAGCTATTATAACTTGTTCAATATCATTGTCGATACACCAATCGATAGCATGACAGATTCCTGCTGCCTCAGCTGGGAAGATATTTGAATTTTTATTTAGACAAATTGTGTTTTTAAAGTTACAAAATGAGACGTAGAAGGCTCCAGTTACTTTATCTACTGTTTTGGATCCATCCGTAAAGATGACTTTCGATCGGTTATTTTTCAGTTTATGAATATATTCTTGGAAAGTCTGTTGGCAATAATCGTTGTCATATTTTGGGAAGTGAACTTCCGGCTTTAGTGCTAGAACCTTACTATCAATGTCATATACATTGATTTGCTCAGAGTTAATAGGTTTTAAGATGTTTAACTCATTGCATTGTACGTATAGGCAGCAGCTAGTGGAGGGGAATTCTTTTTTGCCCAATACGCTTCACTTAGGTTTTTAATGGCTATCGAGTGTATTTTGTTATAGTTATTTGAGTTAAACCTTTTTTGTTTTAATATATATTTTGCTGCCAAATATTCACGCCTGAGCACAACATCATTTTATAATGATAAGAACATCTTGAAAATTGAACAGAGTTTTACTTTTTTTACGGAACTCTGAACTCTTCTGTATACAGTTGTAGCTAATACCCCTCGATATTTGTCTAATCTTGAGCGTAAAACAAATGTACATAATGCCAATCTAAGACATGTCAATAGCTACTGTATACCATAACATAGTAGCAGTAAAGGACATCTCACACCTTTTAGAGGTTTTCGTTTTTTGAAATTTATATGCTGTTGGGGTTGTCAAAAGTGAGCATTTTGCTCAATTGATTGCACCAACCTAGCTATACAGGGTGATATAGAAAATTCAGTTCAAAGAATGAATTATCGGTTGTGAGATCTCATATTCTAAATTCAATAATTGGCGTTGTACTTTCAAGGAAAAATTTTAAAAAAATCGAATAACTATATGATTTCAAAAAATTAAATAATGAAGACTAACCTAGTATTTATAAGAAGAACATTAATTATCAATTAGTTGTCCTCCAAAACACTACGTTTCATTTTGTTGAAACTATGGTCTACCCAGAACGAAATAATGATAATTAGGATTTATTTGAGGCCCCTCAGCCCCATTTGCAGGATCAAATACATAAGTTAATAAGCCTTACGAAGGGTATTTCACTGCTTGCTGGTGTCTCGCATAACCTAATAAGTACCATATTACACTAGCAATATGACCACACACCAAAAATTCCTTTACCCACTTTGCACGTTCAATAGGTATCAATGGTATGATCAAGCTGAGCATCATCCATCATCAATTAGGGGAAGCAAATATGACGCAAAAATACTATGCTAAACCTAGAAAAAATTTTGCTCTGAACAATTCAGGTTCAAATTGTTGCAATTTAAAAATAAATTCGTTGTTTGCTTCTCTTTCTACTGTGTCTTGAATGTATGCCGGAGCTAGTTTCACTTAGTATGTGCCAAATGTATTAGAAATTACATATTCTAACTAAAGGTTAAATAGGATACCAATGAAGAACTTGCTGAAAGAATGTTAGCTATAGCACGTAACCTTGAAAATGCATTGCAGGCAAGAATTGATAATGGAAACTTCAAACGTCGTGGTGGTGGTCCTTGGATTAATATGGATAATATTGATGTTGCGTTTCCTATTTTACTTTTAGAATATGTAATTTCTAAGATATTTGGCACATACCAAGTAAAACTAGCTCCGGTATACATTCAAGACACCGCGGAAAGAGAAGCAAATAACGAATTTACAGTTTGACCCTGGATTGTTAAGAGCAAAAATATTTTCTAGGTTTGCTCAAGCTGTAAAACATAGTCTTTTTGTATCACATTTGCTTCCTCTAATTGATTATGACCAGCCTGATCCTACTGGTACCTATTGTACATGTAAAGGGGGTGCAAGGAGTCTTGGTGTCTGTGCTTATGTTGCTAGTGATTTATATGGTACTTAGGTTATGTGAGTGAAATACCCATCATATGGCTTATTAATAACACTACACTAGATGCTGCAAATAGGACTGAAGGACCTAAATAGTACCGTAATTATTCTTATTTTGTTCCGAAGTTGTTGTTTTAGACCAAAGCTTTGTCAAAGTAAAATATAGTGTTTTGGAATACAACCGGCACATAAAATCTAACTAATTAGTAGTTAACGCTTTTTTTTATAAATACTAGGGTAGTCTTTGTTATTTAATTTTTTGAAATGCTTGTAAGGCAATAACATATTTTTGAAGCAATATATAATGAAATCATATAATATAGTAATTTCAGAATTTTTATCATTGTCGCCTTCCTGTCCCAACCAAGAAACCGCCTCTGTAAATAATATATACACGTTTTATAAACACAAAATAATAAGAGATATGTTTTTTCTTGAAAGTATAACGCTAATTGAACTTAGAATATGAAATCTCACAACTGCTAATTCATTATTTGAACTGAATTTTCTATATCAACCTGTATAGCTAGGTCAGTGTAATTGAGCAAAATGCTCACTTTTGACAGCCCCAACAGCATATTAAAATTTCAAGAAATTCTGTCGGTGTACGAAGACCCCTAAAAGATGTCCTTTCAAAATTATTTTTTATTTGTAGTTCCTAAGTTGCTAAATGAACATAACAATGTATTCAATTTGTCAACTTCTGTATTTCAGTTTAAATCAAAATTTAAAAAGCGTTTGTTGGAAAAACAAAAAAATTTAAATATTACTTATGAATAACTTTTTTTTTCCTAGGGGGAAGTTGCGAAAACGACTTTGTTGACACTTCCTCCTTTTTTTTGGTTTTTATCAGTATACATATTTATGTGTATTTGCATATGTCTTTTGTATTTATAGATATGTAGTATTTGTATGTGCACCTGTATGTGTATATGTATTCATACATATTTATATAATTCGAATAAAGATGTTTGTATTAATATTATTTACTGTACGGCACGTTTTAATTTTCTTGACTTCGACATCAAGAGGCAAAATTTCTGTTTATGGCCCCGAAATATGGAACAGTAGGAAAATGATTTCTTTAATAACGTCTTGTTTACTGACGAAGCGACATTTAAGAAAAACGGTAAAGTCAACACTCATAACTTTCATTATTATGATAACCAAAACTTCCATTTCATTCGAGCACTTGACCACTGATGGTCTCTTAATGTCTTGGGGGGTGTAGTGGATCATAGAGTTGTTGGTTCGTATTTATTTGACGGTCCGAAAAACCGAAAATCTTATTTTGACTTTCTCCAAAAAGATTTTCAATTGTACCTGGACCTGGATGATTTGCCCCTGGATCTTACCAGAAGACTATGATATCAGCATGATGGTGCCCCTCTACACAATAGTCGAATTGTTAGGGAATAATTGAATGAAGAATTTGAGGGACGCTACACCTTTTCCAATTGTAATTGAGAAAGCGTCAAATATAATTGAGAATAGTCAAATGTAATTCAGAATGCGTTAATTGTAATTGAGAATAGTTAAATGTAGTTGAGAAACGGTCAAATGTAATTGAGAATAGTCGAATGTAATTGAGAAAGCATCAAATGTAATTGAGAATAGTCAAATGTAATTGAGAATGCGTTAATTGTAATTGAGAAAGCGTTAAATGTAATTCAGAAAGCGTCAAATGAAATTGAAAATAGGTCAAATGCGAAATTGAGATCATGGAAATTTGAAGATGTTATATAAGTATACAGGACAGGGAGTCACAAATTACATAGTGAGAATATATGGGGATATCGGAAGGAAGCCGTAAGAGATCTTTACTTGACAAATTGCACAGTTGTCTTTTAGTTCCATGTTTTAAACTGTTTATCAAATTAAGGACACCAATTTTTACGAAATTCAAATTGACGTTTTAAATTTTATACAAAATGCATTTGTAAACTTAACCCATAAAAGTCACTTGTGACTGTCATCATAAACAATTATGACGGTTGAATGGCCGGTATTTTTTTCACAGAATAATCGATTTCAAGCATAAACTATGTATTTATGTAAAAGTTTCTAATTTTATATGATCTCAATTTCAATTGACCCATTCTGAATTCCATTTGATGATTTCCGAATTACATTTAACGCTTTTTCAATTACATTTGACTATTCTCAATTTCATTTGACGCTTTCTGAATTACATTTAACTATTCTCAATTACAATTAACGCATTCTAAATTACATTTGACTATTCTCAATTACATTTGACGGTTTCTGAAATACATCTAACCGTTTCTCAATTACAACTGGAATAGGTGTAGATATTGGCAGAGGAGGTCCGGTTCTATGGCCTCTGCGAGGTCACCTGACTTAACAAAACCCAATTTTTTTTCTTTGGGGTTTTGCTCATGAGCTGGTGTACGAAGTGCAAATAACTACCAAGAAAAATATGCAAGAAATAATTAGAGAGGCTTTCCATGGCATTGATCATGCCACACTAGAAGCAGCGAATGACTCATTTTTATTGCACAAGAGGGCCGTCAGTTTGAAACATTTTTGTAATTGCAAGTTAAATGCTATCGTTATTGATTTATTATACCTCAATAAATAATTTCTTGGTTCCTTGTGTGTTCCGACATTTTGAGTTTCTCTTACCCAATAATTTTTCACCAAAATTAAAACGTGACGTTGGTATGTCAGAATTCATCAGACGCTCTTGTTTTTCATGGCTAAGTCCGATACAAAATTAAATAAAAGCTTTTATGTAATAACATCCCTTAAAAATTCTTAAATAGGTACTCATGCTCATGCTCTGATAAACGTGTATTATGCTTTTGTGTATTCTCCTATTGCATACAATATTATAGTGTGGGGGAAATCCAGTGCCATTAACAGAAAATAGAATGTTTATACTCCAAAAAAGGATACTCAGGCTTATATTTAACATCGGGTACAATCAATCATGTCGTGAAATATTTAAAAAATATAAAATCTTAACGGTGACATCTAGATATCTGATGAAGCTCTTGACATATATTTATTTGAACAAAAGCAAATTTATTCATAATGGTGATCTTCATAATTATCCCACACGAGAAAGAAATCTAATTTGTTTAAATAAACATAACCATGAACTATACAAAAAATCGCCCATATATACTCAGGTTGTCGCATTTATAACTTTCTACCGGATGAAATAAAAGAATGCAGATCTTTAGTTAGCTTTAAATATCACCTAAAGAAACTATTAACGAAAAACTCATTTTATTCTGTAAAGGAGTTCACATGTTTCTTGCAAACCTGATGTACTAATTTAAAGTTGATTGCTAGTTTTACTTACAATGTCTGTATTTTTACTCTGTATTTGTGGATATAGGTACCATGTTTTTAATTAAACTTGTTTTTTCTATGTATGTCTTTATTATCTATGTATTTTACTGAGATCTCTATGTTTTTATGTAAGTGTATTTCCACTAGGATTAAGCCATTTAATTGACCTTATGTTTGGACATGTGTTATCTATATTGTATTGTAGCTTAAAGTAGACAATCTTACCGCCAAGAGATACTCCAGACAATTGTTTAGACAGTCCCAACACTCCCAACTTAGTATCCCAAAAACCAACTGCCCTGTCATTTTTTGAATGTGTCTGCAAACGCATTTAAAACAAAAATAATATTTTCTGAACGGCTAAACCGAATTGCAAAAACTAAACGGATTTATGAAGCCTAAAAAAGGGCAAATTTAAATATGTGAAGATTTACAGGGGGCGCTATTTAAAAAAATTATGTTAAAGGTGTCTGCAAAAATGGTTCTTTCATTTACAAACTGCACATTGGCCTCCCATTTGCAATATCTGTTTTTACTTTTACTTATTACGTTTATCACGTCCCTTCTCTTACAGAACCCCACACACGTCTTACGAAATTAGGAATATATGGCGAGGGGTGCACCTAGTGTCACAGAAAGTCATTATGAAGTATAATAAAATAAAAACTACTACATGGAAAAATGTATAATAACCTCATAGAGAACAGCGAAACGGTAATGAAATCCTTAAAAATAATGGCCAAAAATAAAAAAGGAAAACAATAATAAATCTACAAAAGGTGCTCAAAGTGGGTTTCATTCTGTTCAATACACAGTTCACATCTGGGCATTTTGAACAATAATTCAAAAGGGAAGTACCTTGGTATAGCTTAAATTTACTAGTCTAATAAAATTTAACAGTTCAGATTGTCATTAAATATCTAACCATTTATTAATTTTTTCATAGCACAGTTAAAATGATTTAGGAAAATAGTACATAGCACAAATAAGTGAACCCAATCTATTTTATATCAAGTTTTCTCGAAAACGATGCATATTATCGACTGTGACTAAGAGTACATTATTTATGTAGTATTATTTTCTATAGATTCTTAATCCCCTAATAGTTTGATGAAATTTGTATGAGAAAAAAATTATTGATAAAAGATCCTCAAAAACCCCCAAATGAGAAACGCCACTGTTTATTTTACATAAACCAAAGTACAATGGAATCAAAGGTATTCGGCGAAACAATTATCATATTAAAGTATATCAGAATACGTTCAACAGTTTCCCCCCTAATCCTTTATTGGGATGTAGCTCCGTTAGGAAGCGATTCAGAGTATAAGTTTACTTGAAATATTCTGCCAAATATACAATATGCATTTTCTACAACCCTTAAAGTCCTGGGATTAAAAACTGAAACACCCTGTATAGTGGGCGATATTGTCACAAATGGCCATTCATTTTAAAAATCATTTACTGCAACATCTAATATATTCAGATAATTAAAACGAGTGCAACATAGACAGGATACCGGCAATAAATACAACATGCTGAGTTAAGGCAAATTTCTGCGTGGCGAAAAAGAGCCAAAACTCTAAACTTTCACAAAAAATAGTTAAAACTGAAAAAGACGTCTGCCCAACCAGCTTATAATTCACAAGGCACTAAAAAACCCTAATTTAGGCTGGCAGACATTTTTGCCAAATTTAATCTCTCAAAGGGTTACAATTTTGTTTTCAGTTTTTCGTGTCTTTATTTTATTTTTCATAAATATTAAGAAACGTCCTTTGTTATTCCAGCAGCAAATACAAACAATTGAACATCATTAATTATGAACGGATCAAGATGAACCGCTCACATTCTTCGTATTTCCTACTGTAGTCATATATCCGGACGTTTCTTAATTTCTATGAAAAACAAAAAACATTTTAACCCCTTGAGAGGCGGCTGGGGAGTTAAATTTGGCAAAAATGCCTGCAGGCCAAGATTAGGGTTTTTTAGTGCCTTGTGAACCATAAGTTGGCTGGGCAGATGTTTTTTTTCAAATTTAACTATTTTTTGTGAAAATTTGAAGTTTTGATCCATTTCTCGCCCTTTGATTGCAAATTGCTCAAAAATCGTCCGATAGAAATGTCTGCTACTACAGTACAGTATTGTACTGTACCCGCCAAAACAAACATTTTAAGCCAAATTTGTTCCGGTAGTAAATTTTTCTTATCCAATTTAGATTACCGCGCACCCGCGCCGACCGGAAGTTTCGTTTGCCAGAGTAATAATTACTCTGGCAAACGAAACTTCCGGTGTACTTCACATACCCCAATTATTAAAAGAAAAATGTCCCGCCCCTATCTGTCCACCACACCAAAAATTTCCAGACAGAAAAAAAAATGTTATTTATATGGTCTCTTCGATTGCCGACTGGCAGACAGTAAACTTCCATCGTCGAATTTGCACGTCATTTTCTATACTATACGTTTGTCGTAGAGTTTGAAATCTAAGACACAGTGGCGTAGCTGAAAATCTCGCCCCCCCCCCCCCCCCACAAAATATATGATGAGGGCCCCCACAAAATAATAAATCGCCTCCAATTTTGTTGACGATGTACGAAATAATTTCCTTATCAATTTATTTTATTATATGCTTAAAAAATATAAGAAATATCAAGGAAATATAATAAATTTATGTTTTTATAAAATTCATGCATCTTAACTATTGCTGTTAAGATGTATGTAAGATTTCGTCACTTTTAATTTCGACGATATTTTCGCGTCAAAAATTCCTAGACTCGGGGGCCCCCAAGAGCTGGAGGCCCCCCACATCGCGGGCCCTACGCCACTACTCAGACAATGAATAGATTTCAGTTCAGAGGAAGATTGTATTGTTGATGTTTTAGGGCACGTAACCCTTGCAGAGATAATATATATTTTTTCACTTGATTTATCTTATGTTTGCTTCTTCAGGTAGATTGATTGATTCTGCTATTAGATTGCAGTGTGCATATAGCACATTCTAATACTTTAATAGTCCAGGTGGTGCGGCAGGACGAAGAAATTTCCGTTTTTTGAAAAATTAAGGCGGCAGTGGTTTTTTTCTGAATAGCTTTGTTTCGAGGTCAGGAAAACCATATTGAAAATGTGAAAACTGCAGATATACGGAACTATTTTTAATTATGCAAATTAGGTATCAAAATCTGGTGTTTGTGCAATAACTCGTTTTCTATCAATTTTATGCTAAAATTATGGCCTCAACTCTTATCTAAAAAATCAGTGACATATTTTACTTTCTATAAAGATCAATATTTATAATTTAGGTTAGTATCCTTTATACTATCGAAATTTTGAATTTATGCATTTGGAATGTTAAATCGATTATACTATTATTATATATATTAACTATTTATTTGATATTACCTATTAGTGATTCGCAATATCTTTTACATTAAACAGCGTTGACCTTAAAATGTAAAAAAATACTAAGTAAAAATGTTTTCAATGTTTTATCGCTTACCCCTTGATGAAAAATGCATTATATTCCTCTCGAAATAAGTTATCAAGTGATGTAATTTTAACATACCCTTACATTTGAAAAATAATAGGGCTGATTGCATCCTTTCGCCCCTTCGGTCGGAGATAAACTAAGAATATTGACATCATTTACAGAAATTATTTCTGAGTTTTAAGTAAAACAACTATACTTACATGGTAAATTTGTTAGATGTACTATTTTAATTCATTACATCTATTAATGTGTTATTTTTTTAAATTATTTCATATTTGACAATTAGTCATTTGAATTAAATTGTTTTTATTCATTAACCAATTCGTTGACGAAATATAGATACTGTACTTTTAATCAATTTGTATTTTACTGACTATGTAGTTACAGATAATGATAATTTAGAGGAAATCAAAAGAAATTTGTATAGAATCTATCTAGTTAACTATCACTTTTTAACTCTGAAAATAGCTGATGCCGCCACTGTAGGTATTTTAATATATTATTGGACAAATAAGATAGGTATGTTTGCAAATTATCCGCTTTACGGTTCTTTTAGGCTTAAACTCTTAGAACATTTTGATTATGTTAGTACAAGTGGATTCTGTACTGTAAATAATGTAGTTTCCTCGGTTATGAAAATTATAATATGATATAATTAGGGAATACCAAACTGGTAGGTAAGTAAACTGTAAACAGGAAAACATTACTCTTTTTGAAAAGGAAAATATTTGTCAGCTTGAAGAACAGAATTAATATAAATTATTCGAGGTTCAGGAATTCTATTGCAAAATAAGCTTGTTTCATTTGTTTGGTATTTAGTTTACAAATAGCAAGGTCTTCTAGTTATAACAAATATTTTTCAAGTTATTCAAATGATATTTAGAAATTGAATTGTTATGTTGTGCTGTGTAATCAATAGGAATTTGAAATATCTTTATAAGATAATTTGTGGGCAAATGAAAAACAAAATATCGCAATGTATACGTATAATTATTAATTTTAGTTAATATGTTACCTATCTAAGAATTCAGAATATCTTATTGTTGTTCTAATTGTGTATTATGTCAATTTCTATTTATAAAAAGATACATCTACCATGTTTTACTAGCAAAACTATAAAACATTACCTTTTAGAGAAATTTCTATTTTAAAATTTAAGAAAATAATTGAAAAGTTTAATACAAAAATATTACTTTTATAAACACGGTGAGCCAAAAAATTAAAACATTTATCAATTATTTATTTGAATAAGTAAGCAGCAATCTAAAATTAATAAGGTAAAGAAAGAAAAAAGACAAAATAAAAAAAATGAATGAAAAAAACTTGCTTAAAGTTTGTCAAAAAATAGATGTATTAATAATAAGTTGTAATAATAATTTATGAATGACTGTTCATCAAATGTCTGTCATTTTAAGACAGTTTGTATGATTGAAGTATTAAAGGATAATTTAATATAAAATTAAATATAAGTAGGTATTAGATATCTGTATACTATGTATCTGTTAATTCATATACCTCCACATTTAGAAATGGGAAAATAATAAATTATTAATAATAAAATGATAATAAGTTTATTAATCAGAACATAAAAATGCAATAGGTATTTATTTGCCATAGATAGACTGGAGTAAGGGTGGTCGCTGGAACTTGTAGCAGATGCTATTAATTGCAACAAAAGCGCAATTTTTCATTTAAAAAGTAAGTGCATAGAGACGCATGATGTCAAGAGGAGATGAAAACTCATAAATATAATTAACACAAAATATATTATAATATATTTTAAGTACAGGGTGTCAGAAAAAAGGAGGCCAATCCGGTAACCATGAATTCCTTGAGCAAAAATAATAGTACTTTCATATTGCCATTTTTCATTTTCGACATACAGGGTGTCAAAGTTTGGAGTTTAAAAATGTTTTTTTTTAATAACTCGAGTAGGATTTCAGAAGATATTTATTGAAAATTTGGTACGGTGCTTCAACTTAAACGGCCACATGTTTTGAAAAACCAAAAACAAAAAACAATTGTCAAATATTCAAAATAGAGGGGGTCCAATACCCATTGTCCCCCCAGTTTTTTAGTGCCTGCGCCAATGACTTTTTAATTCTTTAATTCTTTTTTGAGATAATCATTCATTTTTTATTGTTTCTTGTCTCTTAACAAATTTTGATAAAATGCTTCGTTTTAGAGATAAGTTGATAATATTGGTCCTTGATTGGTATGCCTACGCGGCTTGCGGTAATCTCATACTTTTCAAATATATCTAAATTAAATCAGCCGCTTTTGTAAATAAATGGCAATAATAAATGAGTAGCCAAAAATAACTATTCCTAAAGTCAACAGACAAAAAATTAGTAGGCTCAATGGATTCAACAATCTACTATTTTATTTAGAAATGAGAAGCATTATAACAAGTTAATAATATTTAATATACCTTATTTTCATTAGGAATAAAAAAACAGTAGAACTGATTATAATCACCTATTACAAAGGGAAAATACTTCGTCGAAAATTTTTCTACCGCGATAGTATAGTCTTTCTATTTCCAATTGAAACAGTGAGTCTAATGAGTTTATACCAGGCTCATTTCATTACAAAGCCTATGTGCGCTGAAACAACATCAAAATCGTGTTCGAATATAAAATATGCTACCCGTATGTACAGGGTCATCACGCGAAAATGTCCTTTTTTGAAATAACTCAGCCATTTTTCATGTTATGACATAGATGTAAAGACATTCTGAACTAGTTTTTTCCACAGAATCTAAATTTTCAGTCAAAAAAACAATAACGCATCGCATTTCAGAAATACGACATAATACTTTCTCTTTTAAATAGAACACTGTATGTTTTGAAATATTTCGATTCTGCCTCTCTTTCTGAATTCAAAAATGTCAACATATCCTTATGTTATCTCAAATGGTTTTTGAGATATTTAGATTTGATGATATTTTGTTGATATTAAAATCTGATATATAAATCTGACGATATTAAAATAACGTGACCGATTTTCTTAAATAAATTTTGAAAACAAAGAAAAACATTAACCATAATGAGAAAATGATCTCTGATAAACATAGAATGTTGATTTCATACATTTAATTAACAAAGAAAATATTAACAAACATTAAAAAAATTAAAAAATATTAACAAAGAATTAACAAGGTTAAATATAATAAATAATTTTAGATACATTAATGCATATAGGTATTCAATTTAGTAATTGCTCAATATGTCTACCTCTATTTTCATAACAAAGTCTATACCCCCGTCGATAAATCACCTAAACAATCACAATTATATGATCAGGAATTCTCTAAACAATTTAAAACGGCGGTATGTTATGAAAGTAGAGGTAGACATATTGAGCAATTACTAAATTGAATAAATGCATTAATGTATCTAAAATTATTTATTATATTTAACATTTAACCTTGTAATATTTAACATTGTTAATTCTTTGTTAATATTTTTTAATTTTTTTAATGTTTATATTTTCTTTGTTTAATAAATGTATGAAATCAACATTTTTTGTTTCTCAGAGATCATTTTCTCATTATGGTTAATGTATATCTTTGTTTTCAAAATTTATTTAACAAAATCGGTCACGTTATTTTAATATCGTCAGATTTATATATCAGATTTTAATATCATCAAAATATCATCAAATCTAAATATCTCAAAAACCATTTGAGATAACATAAGATATGTTGACATTTTTGAATTCAGAAAGAGAAGCAGAATCGAAATATTTCAAAATATACAGAGTGTTCTATTTAAAAGAGAGAGTATTTTGTCGTATTTCTGAAATGCGATGCGTTATTGTTTTTTTGACTGAAAATTTAGATTCTGTGGAAAAAACTAGTTCAGAATGTCTTTACATCTATGTCATAACATGAAAAATGGCTGAGTTATTTCAAAAAAGGACATTTTCGCGTGATGACCCTGTACACTAGAGTCGACCACATGAGTAACCGGCATACATAAGACGTTATTTACTGATGCTTTCATTGGGCTAGCATGGGTTCGCAGGTGTTACAGGTCGTCAAAAAAAAAGAGACCGGGCGCCTTCTGAAGAGTGTACAGTGCAGTATTTTAAAATATTTGAGGGAACTACGGTTTGTGCACTTAGGATATAGTGCACAAACCGTAGTTCCCTCAAATATTTTAAAATTGAATTATGTTCTGTAAGCTATTGTGATATTATTTATTAATGTTATTTATTTTCTTAGGTGGTTCTAGTAATTCTAGTATAAAGTAGCAAATAAATATTCAATTTATTCAAAAAATTTAAAAATTATTCTTAAACCTTTTCGGTCGGCGCTCATGCTCGTGATTCCCTATAAATTCGTTTGTCGGAATTTTTTATGGAAGTTTTTAGGTGTTTCAATTTGAAATAGAAAGAGTATACTTACATAATATTATGGTTGACCACATCTTTATAATGCACGAAAAAAACGGCGCGTTTGTTGCTGATAAGAAGTTCAAAGACGCCGGCGTTTTTTGTGTGCACAATAAAGATGTGGTCGATTACCTTTTTTTCGTAGGAACAAGAATTTTCACATGAAATGCGATTCACAGTGATTCACGGTATTGGTCTATTGATTATAAAGTGCGCGACCTCCTTGCGCTATCATTAAAGCATGTGACAACAAAAAAAAGGTACTCTTCCTACTACCGTGCGTACAGCACTAACTTTACACACGCTGTGTGGTGCGGAAAGTTACTAGGCACTAGTGTGAAAAATGAAATACTTTATGAACTAGTGCCTTGTTATCTTATTATTTCACTTTACATACTAGTGCGAAAAATGAAAGACTTTACGCACTAGTGCGTAAAGTAATTTATGTTTTACTTTATACATATATTTCTTAGTAACCATTTCAATAGTAGAAAAGCTATTGTAAGCAAAATCGCGTGTAAAGTAGTGAGCTTCTTTGATTCCTGGGATTGTCCCATTCGTGAAAGAAGCTCATTTTATGCGCTTGTTACTATTTTATTATTACAACAAAATGGTAAGTAAATGATAACTGATCGTCAATATAAACGCCTAAATCCTCGATTCCTTCTACCCTAGCTTTAGGCCAGTCAATATCGACACTAGAAAAGGCAAACATCGCAAACGCGCATGTATCTATGTTATTAGGACCCCTGAGAGTAGTTTATACCCAAGTTTGCAACCCTGAAAACCCGGTGCTACTCTCGTGGTGCCCGAAAAACTGCGACACTTGTTGCATTTTGTTTGAAAATAATAACTTAAGGAAGCGTCTTTCGGGTATCTTCATTCTATACTTTTGTAAAGCAAACTAAATTTGCTACAATTTTAGCCCGACCAGAGCTATCTAGGGCCATTGGTTGCGGAGATACTGCCAGTGAAAGATGGGCAATTTTTTGTAAAAAGTGAAAATTTATCGGTAGGGTCATTTTCTAAGACACATACCGGCTAAACTAATGCTCCCAGAGAAAAGGTCATGAAATGGAATTTGTAGTGAATTGGATTAGCTTCAATTTGATCCCAAAATGGCGCCTCTAGGAACATACACTAAACAGATACTGAAAATTCATTAAACAAACAAAATAATAATAATAATAATAATAATAATAATAATAAACGTCTTTTATTAATGACCATAATATATAACAAAACAATTGTGTGACAAATAATTGTAACATATGATTTTAATTTAATGCTACATATTATAGTCGCATAAGGCGAGACTCAAATAAGTAGCAATTGAGCAACTGCAACCCTCTGTTATTATGCCTAACCTATTTTAAATTAAAAAGTACACAAGTATAAGGATAATAAATAAATTAAATTTTTTTTATGTATAAACTTCAGTTTTATGCACAATTCAGCTTGTAACCCCACGACGCCCACAGAAGTAAAAATAAATTAGAGCTAGCACTCTACTATTATACCGGGTGGCCAAGAGACTAGGGTCATGCTTATATCTCTTTCAATTATGAACCGATTTAGACGAAATTTGGTACAAGGATATTAGACCTAATTTCGGATGGACATGTAGATATACTCAAAATGGCCGACTTCCGGTTTCACCGAAAGCGTGTGTACCTTAGATTTTTTGAATGAATCACCCAGTATATTTTATGTTTTTCGGAATCTACTACTCAAATTACATAGAATAGCGTTGCCAAATTTATATTTTTCACAAGGAATTTTTGTTTTTTTCAAATTTATTTTTTACCGTCGAAGGCCGTAATTGGGATGTTCTACTAAAAATAAGTGTTGTTTCTAAATAAAATTTTAAATACATAGGTACTTTTTAAATTAGTTTATGCAACTTGCAAATCCGAATAGTTTACGAGAGACTGAAAATTTATTTTCTTGCCATACTATGTTTTCCAATAAATGCACGTTACTTATTACATAAAAGTAAACACTTTACAAATAATAAACATTTTACAGTTTTAGACAACGATGAAGTGGTGCACTTAGATTGGTAATTAAATTTGCTATTTAATGGCATTATGACCCTTGGTAAGTGTCATTTAAAAAAATGATTTTTTCTTAAAAAAACACGTTTGGCAAATTTTATTCTTTCATGAGGCATTTGTTATTGATTTAATTGATGAAATCACTATTAATATGAGTTACTAGAATCAACTGGAACATATTTTTTCCCAATCACGGCCTTCTACGATAAAAAATAAATTTTAAAAAAAGAAAAATTCCTTGAGAAAAATGTAAATTTGGCAACGCTATTCTATGTAATTTGAGTTGTAGATTCCGAAAAACATAAAATATACTGGGTGATGCATTTAAAAAATCGAAGGTACACGCGTTTCCGGTGAAACCGGAAGTCGGCCATTTTGACTATATCTGCATGTCCATCCGAAATTAGGTCTAATATCCTTGTACCAAATTTCGTCTAAATCGGTTCATAATTGAAAGAGATATAAGCATGACCCTAGTCTCGTGGCCACCCGGTATACGTCACTTCTATATGTTATTTTCTCCATTAAATATTGAGGTTGTTTGTATACTAGTACTTTATAGAAAAAGGTAGCAGAATGTAGTAGACGTCGACTTTTCATATTTAGCAAACCAGTTTCTTTGAGTTTGTGTGGGGCCTTCCTAATTTGCAGGTCACAATAAAAGCTTGCAGGTCAACCCCTTCTAGTGATGCGGTCAAATTGAAATTTTGCAGAAATATTATTCAATAAATGCTCTTTCCATTTCCACACTCAAACTCGGCCTACCCCTATTTTTAAAACTACCCCGTCTATAAAAGCTTGCAGGTCAACTCCTTGTGGTGGTGCGGTCAACTTGAAATTTTGTGGAAATACGACTCAATAAATGCCCTTTCCATTTCCACCCTCAAACTCGACCTACCCCTGTTTTTAAAACAACCCCTTCCATAAAAGCTTGCAGGTTAACCCCTTGTAGTGGTGCGGTCAACTTGAAATTTTGTAAAAATACGAATCAATAAATGTTCTTTCCATTTCCATGCTCAAACTCGACCTACCCCTATTTTTGAAACTACCCCTTCTATAAAAGCTTGCAGGTCAACCCCTTGTGGTAGTGCGGTCGACTCGAAATTTTGCAGAAATACCATTCAATAAATGCTTTTTCCATTTCCACCCTCAAACTCGACCTACCCCTGTTTTTAAAACAACCCCTTCCATAAGAGCTTGCAGGTTAACCCCTTGTAGTGGTGCGGTCAACTTGAAATTTTGTAAAAATACGAAACAATAAATGTTCTTTCCATTTCCACACTCAAACTCAACCTACCCCTGTTTTTAAAACTATCTCTTGCAATCAAAGTCTATAAGGCCGTGCTTGTAGTTTAATTCAACTTAATTTATAAACAAAGAAAGAAGTTTTGTGGGGAAGTTAAATACAACAGAGAGAAAGTTTGTGCCTTTTACCCCAAGGAAGACTTTAATAATAATAAATTATTTATAAAATTGTTACGCAGCCAACAGTTTTTGTAACCACTCTTAAAGCGAACCCCCAATTGTTTAAGCTTATAGTTCAAACTCTTTTATTTCCAAGTTTTAAGATAAATATTTTTGAAACTACCAATCAACATCGTTTTTAAATTTCTTCTTGTATACTCATATTTTATTCATAGATTTTCTAAATAGTACTTGCAGCAATAACAATGACTCAATAAAAACTATAAAATTATATAAAAATTAAAAAACAATTCTTTATTATATAAATTTTAAAATTATATATTATAATACTGTCATATGTAGGTACCTATATAAAAAAAAATATTATTCTCTGCTTAATAATAGTAGCAATATCTTTGGCTTCAACATAAAATATATAAAAAAAGGTCAAATAAATATGAACACTGAACAGTGTGTGCGATTTAAGGCCGCAACACCCTCTTATTTCGGAATGCGTTAACGGATTTAAATTTTTTTGGGGGATATAGTACCTACTTGATGAGCTCTATTTGATCACGTGGAAATATTTGAAATTTTTATTTTTTCAAGGTCTATTAATAAGATCCGCTAAAAGGGGTCGTAATTTCTATTACCCCGGCTCCACACTTGCGTTATTCGTCTACGAATAAAACGGCCATTTTTTTCAGCAGTTATTTACCTAGGATACAATTCGTCATGCTAGTATTCTTTTGACCTATGAGCCAAAATCATGTTTTGAGATAATTGAGGTTAAAGATGTTATTATTTGCCAACTTACAATTATTGCTTTTTTTACCATTTTTTTGCTTCATAATGGTTAAATACTGCTTTAGACACTTAAAAATATGCTAAGTTCTTAATTATTTTTTAAAATAACGAAGAAATCTACAAAAACTTATTTTGGATATAGGCCAAGGAGCCTAATATTAAGCCATGTTGCAAATTTCACATAGGATATAGGACAAATGTAACACTTTCGTAGGATATAGTGCAAATAAAATACGGGTTTTTTGCGTGATATGGGTCAAATGTATTCTCGAATGGATATAGGATAACTGCAAATAACAATTTTTTTAGAGAGTTAGGGCAACTGCTTATATTATTATGGATATAGGTCAAAACTAATGCAAAAGCATTGAGTAAACCTTTGGGATATAGAGCATTTTACGCACTATAAGAAATGGATATAGGCTAAAAGGTACTCTACGTTGATATAGTGCCAAAAACACTCTCCGCATGATCAATTTTTAGGATATAGAGCAAGAATTTACTGAAAAACCACTTTATATCGAATATAATTGCTAAGATGACAGTGGATTTAGGCCAAGTGCATTTTAAGCTTTCCGGATATGTAAAAAGGTCCATAACCGCAAAAAATGGGTATAGGGCAAAAGAATACTAGCATGACGAATTGTGTCCTAGGTAAATAACTGCCGGATAAAGTTACTTGTAGGTGAAAAAATGGCCCTTATTCGTAGACGAATAACACAAGTGTGGAGCCGGGGTAATAAAAATTACGACCCCTTTTAGCGGATCTTAATAGGCCTTGAAAGAATAAAAATTTCAAATATATCCACGTGATCAAGTACTATATCCCCCAAAAAAATTTAAATAAACTAAACATATGATATTTCGAAATATCATATGGAAAACTGCATGATTGCATATCGGACTTACATAAAGTCATATTTAGTCGACTTAATGCGAGGGAAAAAATCAATTAGTATTAAGCCTCCAACTGCAAACAGTCGAAAAAAAGCACTGGGTGCAATACAGGACGTATCCGTAATAATCGAAAATATTTTTTACCAACGTCTCAGGCAAGAGTGCAATACGATAGATTTTTTAAAGACTCAAATTAACAATTATTGGGATGAAGATACTATTTCAACCTGTTGTTTGGGAGATAAATGCACTAATGTTTACGGCGAAATGGTATTATGTACCCACTGCAACCATTGGTATCACAAATGTTGTGTAAATATTGAAGGGAAACTACCAAAATATTTTAAGTGCAAAACATGCCAAAAATAATATTTTTAATGTGTATTTTATATACAGCGTGTGTGATTTAAGAAAGCCAATTTATTATTTTTATTTAAGTTCTCATAACACCCTCTTATTTCGGAATGTGTTGACCGATTTAATTTTTTTTTAGAAAAAGGTTAAGTGGCCATTCGATAAAAGACATAAAATGGTTTACTACAGGGTCGGTCGTAAGGTCAAAAATTTGAAAATTCGCCATCCTTTAACAAATACCCTGTATAAGGTACTGAGCTCCAACTTTGTAGAGAGGTAATTGTGACATGTCCGAAGCGAATACGCCATCCACTTTGTCGATAAAGAATTGCCAAATAGTTTACTTAAATTTTTTTGGGGATATAGTACTTGATCACGTGGAAATATTTGAAATTTTTATTCTTTCAAGGCCTATTAAGATCCGCTAAAAGGGGTCGTAATTTTTATTACCCCGGCTCCACACTTGTGTTATTCGTCTACGAATAAGGGCCATTTTTTCACCTACAAGTAACTTTATCCGGCAGTTATTTACCTAGGACACAATTGTATCCTATAGGTAAATAACTGCTGAAAAAAATGGCCGTTTTATTCGTAGACGAATAACGCAAGTGTGGAGCCGGGGTAATAGAAATTACGACCCCTTTTAGCGGATCTTATTAATAGACCTTGAAAAAATAAAAATTTCAAATATTTCCACGTGATCAAATAGACCTCATCAAGTAGGTAGGTACTATATCCCCCAAAAAATTTTAAATCCGTTAACGCATTCCGAAATAAGAGGGTGTTGCGGCCTTAAATCGCACACACTGTTCAGTGTTCATATTTATTTGACCTTTTTTTATATATTTTATGTTGAAGCCAAAGATATTGTTACTATTATTAAGCAGAGAATTATATTTTTTTTATATAGGTACCTACATATGACAGTATTATAATATATAATTTTAAAATTTATATAATAAAGAATTGTTTTTTAATTTTTATATAATTTTATAGTTTTTATTGAGGAATTGTTATTGCTGCAAGTACTATTTAGAAAATCTATGAATAAAATATGAGTATACAAGAAGGAATTTAAAAACGATGTTGATTGGTAGTTTCAAAAATATTTATCTTAAAACTTGGAAATAAAAGAGATTGAACTATAAGCTTAAACAATTGGGGGTTCGCTTTAAGAGTGGTTACAAAAACTGTTGGCTGCGTAACAATTTTATAAATTAAGTTGAATTAAACTACAGGCACGGCCTTATAGACTTTGATTGCAAGAGATAGTTTTAAAAACAGGGGTAGGTCGAGTTTGAGTGTGGAAATGGAAAGAACATTTATTGTTTCGTATTTTTACAAAATTTCAAGTTGACCGCACCACTACAAGCTTTTATCGAGGGGGTAGTTTCAAAAATAGGGGTAGGTCGAGTTTGACTGTGGAAATGGAAAGAGCATTTATTGAATGGTATTTTTACAAAATTTCAAGTTACCGCACCACTACATAAGGGGTTAACCTGCAAGCTTTTATGAAAGGGGTAGTTTTAAAAACAGGGGTAGCTCGAGTTTGACTGTGGAAATGGAAAGAGCATTTATTGAATGGTATTTCTGCAAAATTTCGAGTCGATCGCACTACCACAAGGGGTTGACCTGCAAGCTTTTATAGAGGGGGTAGTTTCAAAAATAGGGGTAGGTCGAGTTTGAGCATGGATATGGAAAGAACATTTATTGATTCGTATTTTTACAAAATTTCAAATTGACCGCACCACTACAAGGGGTTAACCTGCAAGCTTTTATGGAAAGGGTTGTTTTAAAAACAGGGGTAGGTCGAGTTTGAGGGTGGAAATGGAAAAAGCATTTATTGAATCGTATTTCTGCAAAATTTCGAGTTGACGCACTACCGCACTACCACAAGGGGTTGACCTGCAAGCTTTTATGGGCGGGGTAGTTTTAAAAATATAGGGGTAGGTCGAGTTTGAGTGTGGAAATGGAAAGAACATTTATTGAATGGTATTTCTGCAAAATTTCGAGTTGACCGCACTACTGCAAGCTTTTATAGAAGGGGTAGTTTTAAAAATAGGGGTAGGCCGAGTTTGAGTGTGGAAATGGAAAGAGCATCTATTGAATGGTATTTCTGCAAAATTTCAAATTGACCGCATCACTAGAAGGGGTTGACCTGCAAGCTTTTATTGTGACCTGCAAATTAGGAAGGCCCGTTTGTGTGAGATTGGTTCATTCCGTTTGATACTAAATATGAGCCTTATACAACCATTTTGAATTTTTTGAATCCGATAAGTATCCCCAGCAAACACCAATGATTGGCCCATTGTTAATAAACTGCATACATGCCTTTACTGCATCATTGGCAGAGTACTGGCAAGAAATGCTAAATTAATGAATAAAGTGAAACACCGGCCAGCGCTCGGCCACGGAACACTTTGCCAATGATGGCTGTGCAGTGCTTTTTTTACACTTATTCTTTACACGACATGAATGAAAAGTACGATTGTTTTGCCATTACAATATATGCAGTGGGGACCATTGTTGGCACTGTATCGAATATTTAACATTTATGTGATGAGAAAGTGAATACTAGCAATGTTTTGCCATTACAATATATGCAGTTGTGGCTACTGGAATTAGAGAGACCTCCACCCATACTGTTCCCTAATACGGAAATAGCAAATATAATTAAGGCTGACATTTATTAACATTACACCATCGTAATTAATGAAAAACTGCTCATAATTTTATTAAGATACCATGGATGGTTTATCATTGATTACCATAAATTGAAATTTTAATGCTATTTTCTTTTTCAAGTAAATGTCAACCTCAGTTATATCTACAATTCCTGTATTTTGGGACAGTACGTGCAGGTGCAAGGCCTCTCAAACTCCGATAGTCACTATACTGGATATACATACCTACCTTTTTTTAACCAAAGGACTGTTGTGACAATAACGTGCAAAAGTTTTGGAAGATTTTTTTATCGTCAAAGAAATACCAATAAATTTTAAACAGCAATGATTGGGCGCCTAAAGAGACACTACATACTATGGAACCCAACGGACCCTTAGCAGTAGTCTTATTGTTTTTTTTTTCTGTTTAATTGAGATAAATTAGCTAATTTGATTTGATAGTTGTACAGTATTTAAGTAGGGATAAGTAAATAAATAAAAATCCCCAAAACTTTTGCAACATACGTAATTTTCATACCTACCTTGAAACAGTGCTTGTTTTTCTGTAACAACTTGACAGCTGATCTTCTATCATTCTATGCAGGCTACTTCTTATTAATGCTCATCACCACCAAACGTAGGTAGTATTAATAAAGGATACATCTTTTAGTAAAAAGTTAATGGTTACCTATTATTATTTTTTTACAAGTTAGTTGGAGTTCTGGATTTAGCTTAAAATAGTTCAACATACGATTTCAAAGAAACACCTATACTATTTCCATTTTCAAAACTGTATTATTCTTCTCAACTTTCATAAAAGAAAGAATAATTACAGTCAGTCTTCATAACAGAAAGTTATTTTTTCAAAACATTGACGGTTTTTTTATTTTCATAATTTGTTTTAATAGTTTATTATTTTAATTCTTCAAGTGCAAGGTATAATGTACTAATTAAAATATTTGTCAAAAAGTCTATACAAACAAACTTGAAGAAAAGCATATAAGTATTTAACATATAAACCTATTAGGTGACGACTAATGAATAACGCTAAATTGTCGGTATATTAAACTCATATAGGTACTAAAAGATAAAATATATATATTTTTTTTATTAACAACAGAAGTATAACTGCCAATAGACTTACTTATTATTAAATAAATAGTAATGAAACCATAAATTAATTCTAATTATCCATCTCGTCTTCTTAAATTAGTGGTCATATTTGTACATCCTCCTTCGCGGTCCATTGAACCCCGTAACCAAGTTTTTATAATATCTTTAATATTTTTTTTTGGATGAATCTTTACACAAAGGATTTATTCTTACGGAATCTAAAAAAAAAAAATTATGTGACAGTTAAGGTGGTGCAAATAGGCTTCAAATCACAATGAAAAGAAGGTCTATACCTTCACATAACACCCAACAGGCAACAATCATTCTCTAATAGAACGCGAAAGACAAAAAAAATCAAGATTAACGTTAATATACCTAAGAATTTCTCAAAGAAAAGTATTACAAGGTATTATCTCAAAATAAAAACGTAAAAATATGGGCTTATTAGGTAAACATTCCTAATGTTTGATAAATAAACTAGTTAAACGAATGTTTTTTTTAATTGGGATGTTAAATATTATGACACAAAGAAATGAAGAATCCATATTATTTTTGTGTTTGATGAATTATCTTAATAAAATATAAGGCGACTTTTATTACTTACCTATAGTTATGCCATTTTTTTTTTAGTAGAAGATGACATCCTTCGACATGTAAAACTTTTCTTTTCAATTACATCTGCACTATTCCACAAGAGATTCCACAAAACACAAACGCACAATAAATGAGGAATTCAAACTGGAACTAAAATAACCACAAAACTTATATGATTTATATGAATATTATAAAAAATCAACCATAAATTATTTAAGCGTGCCTTCACCTTCTCGGTTTTCGTCTAGCTGTCAAACGTCAAAAGTTTCGCTGTTCTCATCGCGGGAATTTTAAAAGTAAGGTTACAACACGTTTTGTAAATTGTAATGCACTTATAATTCGCTTTTTTTGTATTAACAAAATATTACAATTACAGTCTCAAGAATAGAATAATGGCCCATTGATACATTTACTGTATATTGGTTACTATGTATCCGGCCAACAATGAATTATTGATGGCAAATAACGATATAATAAACGATTTTTTACATCACTTAAAAAACGTTGGTTTGTCACAGACAAAAAAGTGCTTTAACTTTGTTTAATGTACCAGCAACGTTAAAGTGATTCCAACTACCCAGTAACAGGAAGGGCATATTTAACACACAAAACCATCAATTCACCATTACAACACGGAGGTTATAATGGTTAGACTGTACTCTATATTCACTTTCCAGGTATTGGCAAAAATTGCCATCACTCTACCAGCAATAACTGTAATGGCCCATTGTTTTGCCAGACATTTTGTGTTTGCTGGGTCACTGCTGTCTAAACCAAAGCCACATACAGTGTCACAAAATCCAAATTGGGATAAAAATAATGATTCACAAAGAAGAATACAAGCACGTAATGTTCCAATTTGTCAAAGACCTTTGACATATCAGTATAATATAACATCTACCTACTGACTATTTTTGTTTACCACCATCATCAAAAACATATAAATCAGCTTAAAAAGTTAATCAGTTAATTAAAAATGGTACCTAATTATTTAGTAACATACATATATGGGTAATTAATTTACTTACATATAACTAGTTGAATTGGTTTTTATTTATTTATTTATTAATTTTTACATACAGGGTGTCCCAGCCTCGCGTCGGCCAAATATCCTGGCTCTCCTATAAGAGATATCGAAAAATTTCAAAAACGAGATGATAGAGGACACAATGGTGCATAGTATAAAAATATTTTGAAATATACAGGGTGATCGATTTAGGCGTGATGTCATAAACTTATGTTTTTTTAAATGGAACACTAGGTATATTATTACATATTTGAATTCTCCTTTTAAAGACGACTCAATCGATATGCCACTTGATGGGTCTGCGATGGGTCGGTACCATGATATGGGTGAGTTTGTACTAAAAACGTGCCAACTTTGTGAGCTCACTGTAGCGTAGCGGAAAAGCATTTTGAGATCTAGTTTGTGCCAAAAATTGTCAAAAACCCTGTAGTTTACGCTGCTGTTATTAGATCTAACGAAATCGGTAATTTTATACCGGGTGAGTCAGGAAACGCCAAAGCTACTTTTTCCCATTTTTTCCAAATGGAACACCCTGTATATTATGACACCAAAGGAGAGCCATTTGAAAGAGCTTTCCACTGATATAAAGGTTCAAGGGTCTATCTGTCATGGGTGCCAAGATATTTGATGGCAAAGTGGCACAATTCGAGGTTTATTAAAAAATTACCCTCAATTTTCAATTGTTTTGTGAATTTTCGCTGAAATCGGCTCTTTTCAGTAAGAAAATTTTGAAAATAATTCTTATACTCGTAGAAAAAAATCGTACTTCAGTACAGAAAGGTACTTAAGTATAAAATAGTCAACGCCTGATAAATTTAATTTTTTTTCTGAAATGTGTGTATAACGAAGGTGCTTAATAAAACGTACCTTTTCGTAGTACCTATTTTTTTTTTCAGCTTTTAGATAGTGTTCTTCATTTTTCTAAAATAAGACCAGAAAATACTTTCATTTTCAATTCAATGAAAGATAATAAAATTGTTGTTAAGTTTGGGAAGCTGTTGTTCCACGTACTATCATCGAAAGAATAAATAAAAAATTGTAGAGAAATTCATATTGCTTCCAAATTTCAATTTATTGAATTAAATTTAAAAAAATCAAGTAGGTACCTGTCATAAAAATACCAGTCTTGTCAATAGTTCACTTTATTGTTGTAAAATTTTCTTATTGAAAAGAGCCGATTTCAGCGAAAATTTACAAAACATTTGAAAATTGAGTGTAATTTTTTAATAAACCTCGAATTGTGCCACTTTGCCATCAAATATCTTGGCACCCATGACAGACCCTTGAACCTTTATATCAGTGGAAAGCTCTTTCAAAGGGCTATCCTTTGGTGTCATAATATACAGGGTGTTCCATTTGAAAAAAATGGGAAAAAGTAGATTTGGCGTTTCCTGACTCACCCGGTATAAAATGACCGATTTCGTTAGATCTGATAACAGTAGCGTAAACTACAGGGTTTTTGACAATTTTTGGCACAAACTAGATCTCAAAATGCTTTTCCGCTACGCCACAGTGAGCTCACAAAGTTGGCACGTTTTTGGGACAAACTCACCCATATCATGGTACCGACCCATCGCAGACCCATCAAGTGGCATATCGATTGAGTCGTCTTTAAAAGGAGAATTCAAATATGTAATAATATACCTAGTGTTCCATTTAAAAAAACATAAGTTTATGACATCACGCCTAAATCGATCACCCTGTATATTTCAAAATATTTTTATACTATGCACTATTGTGTCCTCTATCATCTCGTTTTTGAAATTTTTCGATATCTCTTATAGGAGAGCCAGGACATTTGGCCGACGCGAGGCTGGGACACCCTGTATACCTGCTGCTCTTAACAGGCAAAACTCATAAAGAGAGCAGAACAAGCACACACGAGTAGGTATATTACCACAGTACCTACAAAATATAATAATAATATAAATAAAATATGATGATAATATGAAAAATATTTAATAATAATACGAACAATTAATTAATGGTTCAAGAAAGAACAAACAAAGAATCAACCATGTTTTTATGGAGTTCAGCGTGCAATGAAATACAGCGTGTCCCAATTTTATTGCCCCCCTTCACAATTCAGTTATTATTTGTTTGATTTCAACCAATTTTGGATTGGTATCAACGACCTTTGATGTGATGTTTTTTTTTTAAATTAAACACAACTTGTTTTTGTCAGTGACGTGCATTTTTTATTAAGAAAAAAAGGGATTACTTTTTCGAGAAGTCATATTAGGCATTTTTTTACAGAAAAACTAACGCAATATTATGAATCAGTATGCTTTGGAACCTCCATGTCCAAAATTTCACATTTGATTAACGGGCCCAGTAAAAATACATTTTTTCAGTCGTAAATAATTGGTAACTTGAAAACGGTTTGTGTTTTGAAAAAAAGTCATTCCTCATTTTCAATTTGAACTGATTTACTCTATCACACCATGCCGCAGTCGTAAATAATTAATTTGGCAACGGTTTATTTTTTGAAAAATAGTTATTTAATATCAGAGTAATCTTTTTTCTTTTGGTATAAAATTGATTTATTATCACATAAGATCATTTTTTATCACTTAATGCCCAAATAATACAGAACCGGTTAAAATATTTTTTTATCGTCCGTTGAAAAATCTTTGCTTTTAGCATTTAAAACTTTTGAATGCATGTGGTGATAAAGTAAAACAATTTAAATTGAATTAATAAGATAAAATAGTAAAAATAAATTTTACTATTTACGTCAAAGTTTGTTAGTCCTAATCCTCTAATGTCTTAAAAAGACATAAAAACTCTTTTCAGAGCTTATTTGCAAAAATCTACATTTAACTGATAAAAAACCAGTACTACGAATGTAGAAAGCAAATAATTTAATATTGCAATAAGCCCCACCAGACGGATTAATCCAAAACAGGACTTCTTCTGTTATCAGGCAGCGCACGTCACCATCCATGGACCGGTTTCTGGCTTATTAGCCTTCATCAGCATGGTACAGGTAACGCACGCTGTTATGACAACAAAAGGTCCAGTTCTTGATAATCTCGATCGATATGAAGTCGGTGAGATGCAAATGTGGACCGTGGGGCCCTCTGGTGAAACCTATTGCAATGTGGAATATGCCCAGATAATTTTCTACTTACCAGAATCTAAATGTATTCTGTTAAGCACGACAAACTGATTTTTTTTTCTTTTAATTCACAATATAACAGATGTCTTCAACAAATATACAGTTTGAGGAATTTTCCATGGGTACATTGGGTTTATACCGTGCGATAAATAGAAAAATGCATACAAAGCTTTTTTGTGCATTTCAGATATTAGGTAATCAAAAAATAAGGTACGTAGATGTTTCAAAATAGACCAAATAATGATGTTATTATTTTTTAATAATAGTAATATAATAATAAAACGAAAATTTCGATATTCGAAACGTCAGGCAGGAGTCTGAACCGGCGCCGGCGCGCACAGTGATGGAAAATGGAAACAATTCGAGCCACGCGATGATTTCAACCGTACAGCAATACATTTTTTTTATTCTCCTTGAAATAGCATGTATTTTATGGAGGAAGTGCGAAAAATGTGAAATTTGGTAAGGTGTTTTCGTAAATCGGATAAGGAGCCATTAGTCGCAGCATTAAGTACCTAAATCTAAGAAATCTATCTATTTGGGATTAGATTCAATGAGTCCAAGGTTATAGGATTCATGGGTTAATGTTTAAGGGTTTCTGGGTTTAGTTTTAGGGGATATCGATTTTAAGGGTTTTAGGTTTGAGTTATATGGGTTTGGGGTACGTTCTTTGGTCTTGGTTCAAGATTTAGGGTTATTATAAGGCTATGAGAGTTTCTTCTACTTTTCAACCTCAATCGCATTAGTATTTTTGTGTCCAATAGAAATTCACATTGTATAATGTTAGAGAATCTAGAGAGAAAATAAGATTAACTATATGCAACCAGTAATAATAAATTTTTGTAGTTTTAAAAGACTTTACATTTAGAACATACATTAAATGTCCGTCACGAGAGTAATAATAAAAGTTATAAAATAATGTTAAAAATATATATATTAGTAACTCTTATATAAGGTAGTGTACGATCGGGAACAGTGGGTTACAGAATTTCAAAAGGGACCACTATCCGGTTTAAGGGACCAATGTACAATACGTTCGCGACTTTCGTGGATTCAAATTCAAATGGATATTGTAATAGATTCTCTTAAATGTATCTTTAACCTATTAATTGACAACCAAGTCAAGTTGAACCAAGAAAAATATTTTGTACATTTTAAAACGTGTATAAAAGTGTATCTTTTCAGTACATTGAGTTGCGGTGTATGAAATGCATCGACTAAAAATAAATTTAAAACAGTTAAATTTGTATTTATAAACAGTACTATCGACTATCAGTGCGATAACGTAAGGATTACATTTGTCTGCTCTACTAGCCAGCAGTAGTAGCTCGTTGCCAACAACGGTCAAAATAATTTGATGAATTTGATTATTAATAATTATGGATGACGTTTGTGGCAATTGTGGCAAGTGTAAAAAGAAAAGTAAAGACACTCTGATTAATTGTTCCGGCAAATGTAGTGCAGTCTTCCATTTAAAATTTGTAGAAATGTCTCCAGCTGATCATGTACTTATTTAAACTGTTAAAGGTATTAAATGGTTTTGTGCTGAATGTGAAAGTGTATTAAAAAAGATGTAACAAAATTACAAAGTGAAGTACTGTCCAAAGTGGCAGATCTAAAAAAAAGGTTAAATTCTATTTAAGGCTGTTCTACTCAAAACAATGGTATACCTATAAATAAAAGTTAGGTATGCAAAAGCAGCAAGTGAAGTTCTAATAATAAAACTAAAAGGAAAGCAAGAAAACCTTAGAAACCGTTAACCGTAAATATGTTAATCCAGTCGCTTTAGAAGTTGGTATAAAGGAAGTACGCACTGCTAAGGATGGTGGAGCAGTAATTAAGTGTAGTAGTAAAGATGAAGTAAACAAAATTAAAACAGTAGCTGAGAAAAAATTAGGCAAAAATTATAAACTTAATACTCCAAATTTAAAAAACCCAAACACAAAAATATTAGACATTGATAGAGAATGAAGACAAAATGGATGAGCATAGTAGAATGTGATCCAGAATCATTCAGAAGGATAATGACGGAAAATGCTGGTGCCGTTGTCGAGTTTTTGAATATGTCAGTGTATATCGTTGTTTTAAGTGTGGTGGATTTGGTCATAAGGCAGATCAATGTAATAGCAGTTGTTCCAGATATCTTCGTTGTGCGAGTCCCGTAAGTGAACATGAAAATGATAAGCAATGTGATTGTAACTTTATTAAATGTGTCAACTGTATACCTAGATGCTAACAAGGTTTTGCTGAATTTAATATAAAACACTCGATACTTGACATAAACTGTCCTGTACTGCTAAAACAAATTTAACGCCAAAGACAAAAAATTAAATACACCACAGATAGTGACTAGCAGTTATTATGTACAGGGTGTTCACGCGAGAATTGAACCCCCCGCCTAGATCCTTCCCCTTTGAAACAATTGGAAAAATAAAAATTCGTTCCTATACGATTTTTTCCGTAGTTTTCAAATCTGTCCATCATAATTTCCTATATCTCGTCATATACAGAGTGTTGAATATATTTTTTTCAATTTGTGTGACACCCTGTATCTAATTCTCGTAGTTGGTGCAGTTTTTCATTCTGAACACAAATAAAAGAAAAACATCTAACGGACTCAAGTCCGGCCTTCGAGCTGGCCATGCTATAGGACCGCGGTTACCCATCCATTGACCATAGGTATTGTTTAAATAATTAACCACCGATAAAGATTTTGTGGGGAGTGCTCCGTCTTTTTGCCAGATTGCGTTGCCATATCTTCTTGGAAAGCGAATATCTTGCAGTAACTGGTATATTTAATTTCTTAGAAAGTTAAAATAACGATGGCCTGTTAACGCGCCATCGTAATATATTGGGCCGATTATTTGATAATTGATAATTCCACACCATACGCTGAAAGACTGTCCCAGCTTTAACCAGTTACGTAGACTGGTTAAAACTGGCGCTTTAACAGGTCATCGTTATTTTATCAGCAGCAAGAAAAGAGACACTGAGGAAGAAGACATTGGAATAGAAAATTTTTCAAAAAAGTTCAAAATTATTACAAAAACTTCAACAATAGCTAGATCTTCAACCAGAATACATGAAAAGGAAGTAAAGAAGAGTAGTTAATCAAAATAAATCCAGGTGTTAGTATTAATGAAATAAGCTGTAACTATTTTATTAATTAATTAGGAATATGTCAATGTAATAATTATATATATATATATTTAAAAAAAAAAAAAAAATGGATCCATTTATACGGGAATATAAAAACAAACCTATAAACACAAATATAATTAGCAATATGTCTGATCTGGATACGAAATATCCCGAAGTAAAAAATTACATCAAAATTTTTCATATTAATATACGAAGTATCCACAAAAATATTGATGAACTATTCATATTTCTAAGTCAGATCACAAACAAATTTGATGTAATCGTATTAACCGAAACATACCAAATTCAAGACATCAACATTTTTAATATGAATGGCTAATGTACTATATAACGAAGGAAACTTAAATAAAAATGATGGGGTAGTCGTGTTTGTAAAAGACAATATAACACATAGCTATATAACTTTTAACATGGGTGAAGTAAAAGTCTTAGAACTTGACTTATTTTGTAATGATAAAAATATAGTAATCACTAGTATTTACAGATCTCCCAGTACTTGTCCAAAAATGTTTAATTTTGAATTACTTAAATATCTAGACACAAAGAAAACAACAGATGTGCACATTATAACAGGTGATATTAACATTGATCTTTTAGGTGAATTAGACTATATAGAAGAATATAAAAATATATTAAACTCATACGGATTTATGTCCTATATAAACAATTATACGCGTCCTACAAGTAAAACCTGATTGGACCATTTCTTTGTAAAAAGTGAAATACATAAAAAAGTTGATGATATTAAATCCTTTATATTTTCTTATGACATCACAGATCACTATCCGATAGCCATTGCATTTGATAGCATAAGGAATACAGAAAATAATTTAATTCAATTAAGATATAAAAAATATATCAACTACAATGGTTTGAAGAGTGATTTAAAATCAGAATCCTGGAATTTAATTTATAACTTAATTGTAGAGACATTTATTGACCGTTTAAAATTTTACATAGACAAAAACACTACACATGTAAAGATTAATATATAAAAATTGCATTAAGAAACCATGGATAACACCCGGCTTACTAAAATCAATAAATCAAAAAAACGACCTATATAAAAAACTGATGACAGATCCTAGTAATACAGAGCTAAAAGAAAATTACAAAAGATGCAAAAATATGCTAAGCTATTTAATTAAAAAATCAAAAAAATACCACTTTAGATCTCTTATTGATAAGAACAAAAACTCCTCTAAGGCTCTTTGGGAAACTGTTAATGACATCTGCATGAAAAATGTGCCCAAAACAAAAATAGATGAAATTGAATTAGAAAATGGTGATATAATAACAGATAAATTCGAAATTTCAAAAAATTTTAATAACTATTATAGTGATTTAGGACAAAAATATGCCAGTAAAATAGTTACTCCAGACAATTACACAGAAACTGTTCAGACTGTGGAAAACACTCTGTATCTATACCCTGCTAATGTAAATGAGGTGCAAAATGAAATAAAAAAGTTAAAATTAAAAAAGTCACCAGGAAACGATGATATACGTGCGGAGACGTTAAAAGATATTTCCAGTGAAATAGCTGCCCCGCTAACTTATATAGTTAATGTGTGTTTTGATACAGGGTGTTTCCCACAGCCACTTAAAGTGGGTGCTATAAAGCCTCTTTACAAAAATGGGGACAAGTTGAAAATTATAAATTACCGGCCTATTTCTCTCATATTTAATATAGCTAAGATCATCGAAAAAATTTTAAAACGTAGAATAGTTAGTTTCCTAAATAAATATAAAATAATATCCGAACGTCAATATGGATTTAGAGAGGGAAAATCAACCGAAGATGCAATATATTGTTTAACTTCATACTTATACAATGCACTAGATAAAAAACTTCCAACAATATGCATCTTTGTTGACCTCTCTAAGGCATTTGATACTGTTTGCCATACAATATTATTGGAAAAAATTAAATGCTATGGGTTGAGGGGTAAAATATATAATGTTCTAAAAAGCTATCTGTCTGATAGGCAACAATTTGTTAACATTGATAACGTCGCCAGTGATCTAAGAACTGTTAGTTATGGTGTTCCTCAAGGCACAGTACTAGGTCCCTTACTGTTTACGATATATATAAATAGTCTGCTGTCGGTGAGCACAACGGGTACAGTTCTCAGTTTTGCTGACGACACAGCAATTCTCTACCAAGCAAATTCCTGGAATGACGTAAAAGTAAAGGCCGAATCTGATTTCATGATTATTAAAAATTGGTTTCAACGCAATAAATTAACATTAAATTGTGATAAAACTAAATATTTACCCTTCACTTCATATGCAACTAACTTACCAAACATGGGTCCACTTATTATTGATGATTCTACACAAATTCCAGAGGCTGATTCCATCAAATATTTGGGTATAATAGTGGACCGACATCTACGATGGGACCTACAAATTAAAAATATCATTAGAAAAGTTAGAGGCTTATTGCCTCGTTTTAAATATTTAAAAGAATATTTAGATATACCTCACCTTAAAGTACTATACTACTCATTGATACAGTCACAGCTTTCTTATGGGATTTTGGGTTGGGGAGGGGTAAGCGATTCTCACCTAAAAAATTTAAATATTATACAAAAATGGATAATTAGGATAATTTACAACAGAAATATCAGATACCCCAGTGATAGTTTATTTAAAGAGAGTAAGCTATATGACGTCAGACAATTATTCTGCCTAAATATATTATTAAACATAAAAAAAAAAAAATTCATTTGGAACCTGTTTCTCACACATATGAAACAAGAAATAAGACAGGCACTAAATATTCCTAGGTGCAACAAAAACATAGGTCAACATAGCTGTGACTACCTAGGCTCTAAACTGCATAGTAACTTACCTCAGAGTCTTAGAAATATAAATAGTTTTAAAAAGTACAAAAAAAAATTACAAAAATGGATTCTTGAAACTGATAGATTGCGATTTCACAACTTGGTTGGTTTGAGGAGTTTTTGAGGATAGAATGGGCGGGTGCTCCGGGTCGTGAGATTGTAATTAAATCTCACGACTTGTAGCATTTGTTTGTTTTGTTTTTGGTGGTTTTTTGAATTGACTAATTTGTGAAGTCGTAGTCTATCTATCGTAGCCTACTAGAATCATCTTATGATGCTAAATTAACCTGATGTAACATACCTACTTACCAAACTTAGATTATAACCTGATGAACCAATACTTACCAAATTCACCAAATTGTGACTTTACCCGGATTGATTAATATTGTAAAAAATACTTTCATCACAAACAAGCAGTAGTACCACTACTGCTTCAGTGATTATTGTTTATTTACTTTTATTGTCCTCTATTCATTTATAAAACTAATTTTATTTTATATTTTAATTAATCGTGAATTACATTTTAAAATGATTTTAATCTATAATCTTTATATTATTACTAACATGTTTGAAATTCTTTGTATTTTTTTGTATTTCTGTTTGATTACTTCGAGTAAATAAACATTATTATTATTATTATTATTATTATAGATGGGTAACCGCAGTCCTATAGCATGGCCAGCTCGAAGTCCGGACTTGAGTCCGTTAGATTTTTTCTTTTATTTGTGTTCAGAATGAAAAACTGCACCAACTACCATAATTAGATACAGGGTGTCACACAAGTTGAAAAAAAAATATATGCAACACTCTGTATATGACGAGATATAGGAAATTATGATGGACAGATTTGAAAACTGCGGAAAAAATCGTATAGGAACGAATTTTTATTTTTCAAATTGTGTCAAAGGGGAAGGATCTAGGCGTGGGGTTCAATTCTCGCGTGAGGAAAATGTTCGTAATTTAATATTGTATCATCAAAATGTACAGTGTATGAAAAACAAAATTGACCAGTTAGAAGTTGAATTCAGTCTAAACAATGTAGATATAGCGTGTTTGAACGAAACTTGGCTTCGAAATAACGAATTAAATGCCGTTAGCATTGAGGGTTATACATGTATGTCGGCGTTTTGTAGAAATGGAGGTGTTATATTTTTTTGTAAATCATCACTCAAGATAGTCATACGAAATATAGACTATTTAGCTGGTAAATCAAGAGAAAAAGATATTGAACTTGCTGGTATTGAAATATAATTAGACAATAAAATTATTAAAATAATTAATGTATATATATCACCATCCATATTAATATTTTTTTTAATACCAACCAGATATTTCTTGATCTTTCTGTTGATAAATCTATGATTATTTGGTATGGTGATCTGAATATTGACTATTTATCAAACAGTGCCTCCAAATATTGTTTGTCTGATCTTTTTAATATGTATAATATTACTAATCATGTCAAAGAATCGACTAAACCAAGTCATTCATCTTCCAGCATTAACTACATATGTAGTAATTTTTTACAAGACACTGAAATTAACTTTAATTGTAAAGTAGTATTAAATGGATTATCAGATCACGCATCTCAACTGTTGTTTTTTAATATACCAAATACTCAGCCAATAATAAAATCTAGGAAAAATAGATTATTCACTGAAAATTATTTTAATATGTTTGCTCAGCATGTAAGCATGGAAAGTTGGCATGATGTGTATAGCTCGAAGACAGTAAATGATGGATATAAAATATTTATTGGTAATGTGTTACACTATATAGAAATATGCTCCCCCTAGTTAATATTAATAATAAATAATAAATACACCACATGTAATTACGACCCCCTTTATCCCAGAAGGCTCTAGGAGCCTTGTGCGGGAGGGGGCTACACATTTAAAGACAAGGGACACACATCCAATATCCGTGTATAATGGAAAAATCCCTCTCACAGTATTCTCCATTGCCACGACCGGGAATCGAACCCGGGACTTTTGGGTGAGAGGCAGGTACGCTACCATCTCGACCATCAGTCATATTAATTTAAGCAATAAGAAAACAATGTGATTAACTTCAGGCATTAAAGTATCATCGCAAAAACGTAAACTGCTACATAAAACAGTGACAACAACAAAACGCATAGTAGACAAACATATTTACCAAACATACAAAAGAGTTTACGAAAAGGTTATAAAGGCAGCAAAACGACAATACTATAATGAAAAATTCTACAAAAACGCTTCCAACAAATCAAAAGCTTGGACAATAATAAAAACTGATTTAGGTAAAAATAAATGTGAATCTGGTAATATAAAACAAATTAAAGTTAATGATTCAGTTATACAAAATTCATTAGATATTGCCAACACTGTAAATGAGCATTTTGTAAATTTGCCAAAAGAATTAAGCGGAAAATTTGAAAACACAAAAATTAAAAATATAGTTACTAATAAAGTTTATCCCACAATATTATCGAACCTGTGAATGAAACTGAAGTATTTAATATTGTTATGCAATTAAAAAAATTGAACTATTCTGGTAATGACAATATTAGTAACAATATGTTAAAATCTATTATCAACTATGTAATTCAACCACTGACTTATTTGATAAATTGGTCCTTGTCAGAAGGTGAATTTCCTGATGAATTTAAAATCACAAAAATAATTCCGCTACATTAAAAAGGAGATACATCTTCCATAAACAATTATAGACCTATTTCACTTCTATCAGTGGTTTCAAAAATATTAGAAAGATTTTTTTGTAAAATATAAAATATAAAATGGTTTTCGTAATGGCAGGTCGACACAGTCGGCAATACTTAAATACCTCGATGCACTTTATGAAAACTTAGATAATAACAAAAAGTGTTTCGGTGTCTTTATGAACTTAAGCAAAGCGTTCGACTTAGTTAACCACAGTTTACTTGTAGAAAAACTTAACAATTATGGTATCAGAGGAAAAATGGGGGACTGGATTAAGTCCTACCTAGTCAATCGTAAGTAGATACTAGACATTGATGGAATAAAATCAAGTGAACTAACCATTTCTTGTGGAGTGCCCCAGGGCTCGGTCTTGGGACCACTTCTCTTTTTAATATTTATCAATGATTTACCTGATATTTTTAACGAATGTGTGGTGATTATGTTTGCAGATGACACTTCATTTTTAAACTTTGACAAAAATATACCTCATTTAATAGAAACCACCCAGAGCAAAATTAATGCATTTTTAACAAAGTTCAATAGTGAACAGTTACTAATAAATATTAGTAAAACAGTTTTTATACATTTTACACCAAGGTTGACTACTAACAACGAAAGTCATTTACTTAAAATAAGTGGAAAGTCCATAAAACAAGTCAAGTCCACTAAATTCTTGGGTGTACACATAGACAATGCCCTTAATTGGGAATGCTATATGTTTTTGCCATGTGTTTTTATTCTGGAATGTCTGGTCTATATCAAAATAAACATTGATAAGTTTCCCACCCACTCCCAGAATCATGCATATCAAACCAGACATAGAAATAACATTCAACAAAATTTTTTGCGCCTGCAGAGGTCCAGAGATGGTACGGGTGGGTTACTACTGTGTGAAATTTTTCAATAAATTACCCCAACAGATAAAGGATCTAAATTTTAATGCCTATAAAACTAAAATAAAAAACTACTTAAAAAAGAAGGCCTTTTATAATATTGATGAATACCTACAAAATGATTTCTTAGACATGCTCGATTAGCAATTTTAACGTGTCCATACTTTTATATGCTCTAACTAGCATTTTTTACTAGTTTTAGGTTTTAGTATTATTGTATTTCTTTTTTAAACTATTGTATTTTTATATATTTTATTGACCTTTTATATTCACTTGTATTTTGTAATTATTTTAACTCTAGTGAACGCCCAATTTGGGCCATTACTCCTGACCTGTGTAAACATTTGTTTGTGATAGCACCAATAAATCATTATTATTATTATTAAATTGGTGAACTCTGTAAAAAATTATCTCCAGTATGTTTTGCGCTATAGAGATTAAGACACATCACAACCAGAGAAGTTTTGTTATCATACTACTATGCACAGTTTTATTCAAGAGCAGCCTATGGTATTAAATTCTGGGGCACTTCATCTCATTGTGAAAGGGTTTTTAAAATTCAACAAAAAGCATTAAGAAATATAATAGGAGTTAAAAAGGAAACATCTTGTAGAAGATATTTTAAAGAATTGGAATTTTACCTCTTGCTTGTATGTAGATACTTTCATTATGAAAACCGTGACAGAGGCTAAATCAAATATTGTACATTTCTTAAAAAATAACTACAATCATAATTACAATACACGTGGTCAAGAAAATTTATTAATTCCTGCACATTCTTTGTCTCTTTATGGAAAAAGTCCCAAGTATATGAGAATGAAACTTTTTAATAAGCTACCCGATCGCGTGAAACAAATTTAATTAGTAGCATAAAAATATTTAATAAAAAGGAAGTAAAAAATTACTACCTACTTGATAATGTGTTTTATGATATAAATTAATATTTAAATTTTGTGTTTTAGGTATGTTATATTTATTAATTGTTGTTATACAAGGTGTTTCTAAATTGACTACCATAAATTTAAGAGCTTGTAGAGAACGTTAAAATAAAACTAAAACCTCCATACAGTTTCGTCAAAAAACGCTTCGTTTTCAAAATACAGGGTGTTATAGTGTCGACTGGCAGATCAGTTATTTAGGTAGGTATATCTCTAAACAGAGTAGGCAGAGGAATCTAAATTTTTGTGAGCGAGTGTTACTTAAGAGTCTTAAACCGAGAATATATCGAAAACGAACGCCTCTGGAGATATTTAATAAGAGCATCTTTATTATAGCATTTTGATAGGGGAATCTGAAAATGAGACGATATTTTCAAAACATCTGAGAGCAAATTTTTTTTAACAAAATAGTGTTAGGCTACCACTTTTTCTACGCCACTGAATGGTGATATCAGATTTAAAATATTATACAGTCAGCGGTAGTCTTAAGTAACACTCGCTCACAAAAATTTAGATTCCTCTGCCTACTCTGTTTAGAGATATAGCTAAATAACTGATCTGCCAGTCGACACTATAACACCCTGTATTTTGAAAACGAAGCGTTTTTTCGACGAAACTGTATAGAGGTTTTAGTTTCATTTTAACGTTCTCTACAAGCTCTTAAATTTATGGTAGTCAATTTGGAAACACCTTGTATACATGTATTTGTTATATTTATACACTATTTGTATTCATGTATTTATCTATTGTATTGCTTTTTTTGTATTTTATCTATCATATTATTGACGAGTCTTATACCAAATTTAAGTACCCTGTGTCCCAGCGCAAGGGACACGTTGGCGATTACAGTAAGACCCAGCAGGAAATTATGGAAAAACTGCAAAGACTGCAGATGATTGGAATAGGGATGGTGAACTGTGATATTAGCAGGAGACTGGCGATCAAGAGATGTCAGAAGTGCTGGAAGTATGACCATACATCTCCAGACTGCACGGGTTCAGACAGGTCCAAACTCTGCTTCAAATGCGGAAATTGATATTTTTCTCCTGTTACAAATCAACTAACTGCGCAATTGAAGAATTCGAGGTTTTTCTTGAGGAGCTATGGTTCATCAAATTAAGACATCCCAGGGTCCTTTATTTCTATTGTTCTCAAAACGCTAAACCCAAAATACCAAGAGTTTAATGGACTTGTTATTACCTGTCAACTAAATTTGATTGACCCATACCGTACCGTCTAGTTTAAATCATCTCCATCTGTATTTAGTTATATCTACTATACCGTTCATCACGAGGTTCATCATGCCGAAAGGTTTTCATATAAGCAGATATCGTTGGCAACAATTATATTGAGGAAAATACCAACCAACCTGTTTACAAATCTGGATCACCAACTTGCAGACATTCTATTACTATCATTGCCATACTAATTATTTTGCTGGAATTCGGCCGTCTCCTAATGAACCACAAAAGTAAAAAGTAACCACAAGGTAAATTGAATGAAGTAGTTTCTTGTTATCTTATTTCGTTACTATAATAATAAGGTAATCAATGAATATAATATAGACAATAAACTAAAAAAAAAATTCACAGTCCTTCGCAAAGATGCAACCGGAGGAGACATTGGAAATGACGAAGTAGAACGCAAATCTTGTGATATTTCGGTTCAGATATGTAATAAAAATGAAAATTTTTTGCAAAGTAGTAAATAGTTATTTCATTAACACAAAATATTTTCAAACAGTTAAATCTTATTATCAGTAGTTTTATTTAGAAATTAAAATAAAAAGTTATTTTATTAACAAAAACATTCTCATAATGAAAATAAAATGGTATTATACAATTTTTTTTCACTAACAAACATTTTTAAAATTAAAACTAAAAAAATTTAATATAATTTCGGGAAATGAAAAGTGATTCCTAACAATTACAAATACCGATATCTATTAATAGCAAACTATTAAACGCAGCTAATAGTAAAGGAAAAGTATCCAAACTGAACAAGAACATAGTGAATTCGTTGAAACTTGACATATACGTTTAAAAATATATAGGTACCTATGTTTCAAGAAACTTAAGAGTCCCGAACCGTAAGGGGTGTGTCGGAGCTGCCTACTTGAAAAATCGTGGGATGAACTAGGTTTTTCACATGCATAATAAAAATTGGCAATTGAACCATGAGAAATTTTCAAAAAATAAGAATATTCTCATTTATAGAGAAATATTAATTTTTGACTTTTTTATTAAATTTTTTTACCAATTTTACGTTTGTTTCCTTCACTTTCTGCTTGTTTATCTGTGAGTATATTCTGCAAAATGAAAAAGTACATAATCATTGTACAAATGAGAATTATCGAGTATGTATGAATTTAGACATACCACTCCCTGACAATTTCCGTAAATTTGTGAGCATCTTCAACCTGCTTTTCTGTTGCGGTTGCAGGAGATAAGCTGCAATATTGATCCTGCTGTTGCCACAAAAAGTTTAGTGTTGTCACAGTTTGTAAGGAGCCGTTAATTTTCTTCTATCCCCACTGTTGTTGATTTTTTTCATTGCCAAGCCATTTCTGAATTTTGTAGAATACTCGTAAAGAATATTAAGCGACTGTCTCTGAAGTTGGTGGTAATAATTCTAACTTTGATTTTTGTTTGTGAAGCGATTTTTTGAATTGATTAAATCTGTATGAGTTGAGTGAGACATTTGTGATTTTCCTTGCACCGTATACAAGTAGGAAAAGAGTTTCACCAGCCTATTTTACTTGTGAGGGGGTTCATTCTTGCCATTGAAAGTTCTTACTACATTAACTAACTGCATTTCATTCTGAAGAAGTTTGATGATTTTTAATTTTTCTTTCTGAAATATTCTAGACGTGGTAGCATAACCACTGAAGGCATGAGTTAGTAAATTTGTATTTTTCTACTACCGTCTATAAAAATGAACTTTATAACCCTAGCAACACGCGCGATAACGTGTTGCTAGGGTTAAGTAAACATTCGAGTTACCTGGTTGCTAAGGCGTTGCTATCTACGAAAGTAAAACTTATGCGGCCAGGACAGAAAAGTAGAAAAGCAAATTTTAAACGAAATTAATTCGTTCTATTCGAACAAATTAATACAACTAAACAATTTTGTATTAATAAAGAAAGGTCTTTCTAGGAAGTACACCAACATTTTTGTCGCCACGTAGTACCTACCTACTCCATTTTAAAAACGGTTCATAAGTTTGCATATCCCTTCCTTTGGATTTCTTGGGGTAAAATAAGGCACAAGCAATATTCCCATTTATATCGCCACAAAACATATGTATTTGTTTATTTTAGTTTGAAACCACCAGAAATTAAAATGTGTAATATTTCGTTGCCATGGAAACAATTTTCATAGGCAGCCTTCTAAACTATAAAATTTATTAAAAACGTCAATTAATTTCATGAAATAATTAGTTTTAAACCCATAATTTTTTTCGGTATAGTAGAAAAAATATAATACATTTCACGATGCGAAAACCCTTTTAAGTATTCGGTGTTTTATGAAAGGTCTCGGCTTCGCCTCGACCATTCAAAAATCACCTCACACCTTAAAGTAACCTTTCGCATCTAGTAATGTAAATAACTCTTTTTATACGTTCTTGTCATTTCTGGATTTCTGACGAAGAAAGAATTTTCCATATAATTTTTCGTGTTCCTGGCCTTATGAAAAGTATATCTTTTTCTTCTGGAGTTAAAGCGATTAATAAAACAAGGAGATCAACGTCCTCATCAACTAAGTACAAATTTCAATTGCTATTTTTACAATAGGTGAATCCACATCATCTACAGCTTGTTTTACAAACAATCCTTTGTTTTAAAGAATTTTTGGCAACATTGAAATTAATCGGATTTCGTTTATATCATTTAACAAAAACTTTTCTTGAGGGACGGCTGCGATTACTGAATTTTGCCTAAATTTGGTTTTCACGTAGTAAACATACGTCGTACAAATGTGGATGCAATATAAATCCACCTTCAAGTTACATAAATAATAAGTATAGAGTTACAAAGATTTCGCAATTTTCTTACTTATTTGATTAATTTCGGTACATATTGCCTGTACTGTAACCGTGTGACATATCATTGGATCAGGCATTGAGAGAGGAGTTGAACATATATTTTATTTTCCTTCAAATCACCGCTATCTTTGTAAATTGCGAAAAACGACAAAATTTTAAGTTACATATGGTTTTCGGCTATACATATTTCGACGAGACAAAAGGAAATAAGCTGTTCGACGTGCTTCTTGATGTTAAGTTGTCTTGGAGATTGTTGGGCGTTACTTTTCTAACGCAGCGATAAATTCCCATGTAATAATTTTTTGATTACTTTTGCTTAATCTACCTCATGTTAAAGTAATGGCACTCAAACCTCTAACACTCCGTAATACGTACAAATCAGGTATCGGCAACCTGCCAGAGCAACCCCGATCCTAAATCCACCCCTATGATTTGTCAAATTGCAAGTCATTGACAAAATTGAAAAAATTGCAAAAACCCGAAAACTTCAAATACTATTTCCAAACGAATTTCCGAGAGACTGTTTTGATAAGAAATCCAAGGTAGAGGGTCGAACTTAGAACTACATCGTGAATGCCGGTCACGCTCTGTTTTTAGCCTCAATAGGAGTGAACGAAAAAGTGTAATTTTGACGTCTATCGTTCTGAAACCACTGATATCTCACGCGTTACGTCATTCTGTCTTGAAACTGATTTTCGACCCCCCCACTAGGAAACTAAAAACATTTGTTTAATCCTGCTCTTGAAACATGCAGTTTCTTACTTGGATACAATACTCGATACAATTAAATGTCAAAGTGAAGGAAAGGCACTATCGAGAAACAGATAATTGTTTTGGGGTCCTGAAGTCGTCCCGAGTCCGAAACTGTACTCGGTTCCGTCCTAGGACCGATAGTAAGAAATCATTAAAATTCGCTGGATCGACTATAAGGTGTAATCTATCGGACGCACTATGGATTTTTTGGCGAATTTTGCGAAAACACGAAAATTTTTAACCTTATTTCCAAACGAAAACAGGCCGCCGGGCCGCCGATCTGGCAATAAATCCAAGCTCCAAAGTCCAACTTGAAAGTACATCGTGAATTGTGCGGTCCAGCTGCGATTTTGAGGTCAGCAGATCCTAACTAAAAAGTGACATTTGTGACGTTAACGAAAAATTTTAAAATTTTGGCAAGACCTGCGCGCGCATGTAATTTGGAGGCTCTGCGCGCGCATTCGGCCTTTTTAATTTCGCAAAATTTACAAAACTCTTCGACATGGGTTATTGAAACGCTAATAACTTTTTAAATATTCAAAGAATCGCAACGAGATATTGGGATTTTACCTGGAGGCGGAGCCTAATTTTCAAATATTCAATATGGCCGTCCAAATCGCATACGTTGTAGAGATACAAAAGTTTCGTTAATTTATTTTAAAATGTACATTTCTGAAGCAGAAATTTGCCTTTGGGGTGATACTAACCCTTCCAAAAGAAATTACATCGAAGGAAAAAAAATCGCGAGTGCTGGTCACATTGTAAAATGTGGCAAAATCGGTGATGACAGCTGCAGAGATGAGGTTAAGTTTGTCGCTTTTTGTATGCAAACATCGAATTTAAAGGATAAACCACATGAAATTAATGGTATATTGTCATGTGATGGCAAAATATTGTCAATGGTTTGCACTTGCAAAGCGGGCCTCGGTGAGAAGTGCAAACATATATTTGGAACACTTTTTTATTGCACATTGTAAGTAAACCTAAAACGACTTTAAAATGAATAATTTGATGTTATAACTGAGTAACCACGTATTTTTTTACATTTTTAGGATTGATTTCGATAAATTACCAGTGTTATCTTGCACCGATTTAAAATGCACTTGGAAGCAAAGTCACAAGCGAACGCTGGAGATGTACATGCCACGACCTTTAGAAGAGCATGCTTGTTTTACAAAGAAACTGAAATCGAGACATGAAGTAATGCCATCTGAACTGTCAGAATTGAAGGAAATTGTTCTAAATTCCTGCTTACAGTCTGGACTGTCCAAACACACGTACGTCAACACGTTTCATTAGTGTTGCTGATAATGTGGTGAAAAGAGCATTACTAAAATTTTAGCAACCATTCTCGTTAAATATCTTTTGTTTATTGTAGAAGTGGAAGGCATCAATCAATTACACAAAACGTAGATGAAGATGCCATCGAGTTGCCTACTGATATCGAAGCAATCAAATCTATTTTCGACAATCAAGAGAATCAATTGATGAAGGCAGTTTCGGAGATGGAATGTTATCCTTTGAAGGAATGCTGTTTGCAGACTTATTTGCTTCTTGATGGTGACGTGGAGAAAGTTTGCAAAGAGACAAAGCTTCGGTATGCTGTTTGGGAAAAGGAGAGGAAGTATCGTATCACAGGATCCACATGCTACGCATTGTTTACTCACTGCAAAAGTAAACGTCAGAACTGGGATAAGAAATGCAATCTTCATTTTAACCCAAAGAAATTCAAATCAAAATATACTGAGTATGGAAACAAAACTGAGGGAGAGGCTCGTACTTTCTTCACTCAACTAAGTGGGAAAACTGTTATTGAAACAGGATTGATTGTTTCGAAGTGCAATCCGTGGCTCGCCGTGTCACCTGACGGAGTAGTAATCGAAAATAATCGTCCAACCAGCGTTCTCGAGATTAAATGTCCATGGAAAGGAGCAACAATGTCAGTGATGGATGCCGTAAAATTCGAATTTGGTAAATGCTTGCAAGTGATAGATGGAAACTATACATTGAAGAAGAACCATTCCTACTATGCACAAGTTCAATTGAACATGGCTGTAATAAATGTTCCTGAAGCTTTTTTTGTTATTTACGCGTCTTTCGACCAAAGTATGTTAGTTATTAACGTGCAATGTGATGAAAACTACGTCCTTGTGATGCTGACATCACTGAAACCTGTGTATTTTAATGTTTTCATTAACAAAATATGTTGTGATAATCTTAGAGATAAGGAAAATAAATAAAACATACATAAGAGACATTACGTATGAATCAAGTTTAAATGAACAGCTGTAAAATTAGACATAAACCAAACAAAAAAATAATAAGGGTATTAACTTTTAGTCGTTCTATTTTTATGTGATATTCAAAGTGAACAATGAAATATTCTATTTTTAATCCTTAAATATATTCAGTTAAAAAATGAAATATTAAATTCATACATATGTTATTGACAATTATGAAAGTGTATACAGGGTGTTCCTAAATAACATGTACACACGCAAGGGAGTAATTCTTTGGCTTATTTCATGACAAAGTTTATGTAAACATAGGTCCGCAAACACTACGTTACTGTACTACAGGATGTTGAAATTTGAAGATTTTTTTTATAGCTCCTGCAGTTTTTGAGATATTTAGCAATTGTTGTAATGTAGTTTTCTTGTTATGGTTATTATTTAGGTTTTTTATTATAATAAATCATTGCTGCAAAAACTACTAAAATTTTTAATTTCATCTAAGTAGCTAATTACAGAAAATAGTTTTTTATTTCTTTCTCGAAAACTGTCGCAGATACAAAAAAACTACACCAGACCAAAAGTTTCTAAATAAAACAGACAATTCATATTGCATTTTAGATTTTACCAGCGGTGCATCGCAAAAAAGTTCAGGGGAGAAAAAGGGGCATGACCCCTGAAAAAAAATCTCCCTGTAGATTCTCACAACCATTTGGCATGCCCGATGATGTAAGCCCTACAGCGTAACTTATATTCCAAATTTGAGCTAAATATCTTAAAAACTGCAGGAGCTATAAATAAAAATCTTCAAATTTCAACACCCTGTAGATCAGTTTGCGGACCTATAGTTCAAATCACGAAAGGAGGTCGTTACGTCATATTATAATTCGTAAGAATCAAATCAGTACTGCGTTAGTTATCAACAATGTCAGTCGGAGATATTAACAGTCACATATAATGAACTCCCTTTCCCTGTCTCTCTCGTTTTACTATTTTGTAAACAAAGAACGCTTGAAGAGTACGTTGAAGATTAGAAATTAATTTGTGACGTAACGGTCATATCTCGTGATTTGAAGTATATGTTTATATAAACTAAGCCAAAAAACTACCCCCTTGCTTATGTACATGTTATTTAGAAACACCCTGTATAGGTACATTGTTAAAAAATATTAGTATTAAGAGTATGTTTATAAATAAATAACACTTTGTGATACTTTTGTATATTTTTTAAAATCTTCACAAAACTTCACTCAAAACTTCACACAAAAATTAACTTTTCATGAATTTTTCATCGTTCATTAGTGGTGCACTTAAATTAACAGTAGCGCAGATCACTGTAAAAATTTCTTCGACAAAAGGTACGAGATTACAAGGCAATGTGTCACCAACTATTTTAAAAATTTTTATTCTTTGATTGGAGCGTTCTACATGGACTCTAGCTTTTGCAATATCAGCAGTAAGAATTGCATCTGATTTATCAAACCGTACTTTATCTTTTAAAAAGGGTGGTCTAATGCATTTCCATTTATTCAACGCACATATGTCGTCAATTAAGAAACCACGGTCAACCATAATATCGTTACCAAGTTCTAATAAAGTCATAATGTCACTTTGCTCAAAAATTGCTTTATCTGATGCGCGACCACCATACGGTTTGCTTACGTACGAAATATTCCCTGCAGGAGTTACGCCGGTCATAAATTTAACTGTGTTTGAACCTTTATAATGCGAGTATGTCACCAACTTGCAGCACAGATTTGAGGGATTTTGAATAAAAAGTTCTGTACAATCAAGTACTACTCGAACATTCTTAAAATTAACAAAACACAGTGGCAGATTCCTTGAAATTTCTTCTTTTGAAGGCCACGGTATTGCAACTTTCATACACGAGCTTAACAATACAATGGTTTCTTTAAAAATAGTAGCACAATGTTTAGAAGTGTAGCAATTAAACAAAATTGACAGACAAGAGTACGATAAATTTTGCTTAAGCATCACAAATGTCATAACAATTTTATCCTTTAGACTCATTCTTACTGTTGAATCACCTTTGCCCTTGTCAACTACCTTGGCCAATTTCTCGATGCATGTCAAAATGTCAAAAGACTCAATGCCAGTCATTGTACTCAACTGTGCATCAGTTTTTATAAAATCAAGAAACCGAGGCAATAAATGTCCACTTTTCACTTGCACTGCAATATCCTGTGTCCAATCCTTATTTTCGACTTGCACTCCTATGTCCTGTGTAGAATCTTCAACGTTAGCTTGCTCTCTACTGCCCTGTGTCGGGGTCCCCTGCGAAACATTGTTTGCATCCTCATCATCGTTTACAACCTCAAGACTCTCAGGGATTTCCATTTCGATTTCAGTCTGCTTTAAATCATCGCATTCATCTTGCGTGTCGTTCGCTTTTGCTTTACGAGCATGTCTCATGTACATCCTGTCACTTCGTTGTTTAGATTTTTCCTCATTGGCGATTGGAAGGTTTAAAGAAGGAATCGCGTTCATTTTGAGCACTTTTCGTTTACATGGAATGCCTATATATGACAAAAGTTAGCTTTAATTTTGATAATAGAAAGAATAGAAGATTATGCTCAAAAATAAGCAAAATAACTTCCAATATACTTACCAGGTAGATAATAGTCATCCTCTCTAAAATGTCGAGAACAAATTTTATTGTGGGTTAGAGGGTTTTTAACCGCTGTTACTTTTTGCCAAGCATAATATAAATCCACATTTTCAACATTATCAAAATAGTTTATAATATTCACTTTCTGCTTGCCACGTCGAGGGAAGGAATGAAAGCTTAAATCGACGTTTACATTTGATTTCACACCACAATTTCGCACGGCACAATACATCCTATGCTTCTTCTTAATCTTCTTTGACTTTTCTATGAAATTTGTTACTTCCATTGTGAGGTTACGTTCAACAAACAATAAATATTTACAAAAATACAATACAATGCGGCTGCGCAATTGCGGGACTGCGTGATTAGGTTAGTTCTTTGAACTGGTCACCAGAGGGCGAATTCTCGAAGTAAAATCCCATCCGTTGGGATTTTCTCGACAAGAAGACGCCAATAAAAAATAATAACATAACTGCCGGTACCACGTGATTTAGACAACCAATCAAGAATTGGTCACTCTGTTGTCGCCACTGTTTCTATAAGTCATGCTTCATAAAATGCAACATGAAACTGATTTTCAACCCCCTATACGAAAACAAAAACATTTCCAATGTTAAAAAACAGAACAGGACCACTCTCCGAGACGAAAAGTAAGATGATTTGTGGGGTTGTCTGGCATAGGGACCAAGACTTGGTGGTAGGTTGACATTTTTGTTGTAACATGAAAATAGTATTCTGCTTATATTAACTACAATACTACAAATATAATAACAATACTTTAAATCTGAAACAAATACCCATATTAAGCATGCCCTAGAGTAATCGTGACACCAAGGAATGTAGTGGACAGATGCATCCACTCAGTGGATGTAAACTAACCTTACAGAATTATATTCATTGATGACCCTATTATAGTAACGAAATAAGATAACAAGAAAATACTTCATTCAATTCAGACTTTGGATTCGGATCGGGATATCCTTGTGGTTACTTGTTACTTTTGTGGTTCATTAGGAGACGGCCGAATTCCAGCAAAATAATTAGTATATGGCAATGATAGGAGTAGAATGTCTGCAAGTTGGTGGTCCAGATTTGTAAACAGGTTGGTATATTCCTCAATATAATTGTTGCCAACGATATCTTGCTTATATGAAAACCTTTCAGCATAATGAACGGTAGAGTAGATATAACTAAATACAGATGGAGATGATTTAAACTAGTCGGTACGGTATGGTTATAATCAGTCAAATTTAGTTAACAGGTAATAACAAGTCCATTAAACTCTTGCTATTTTGGGTTTAGCGTTTTGAGAACGATAGAAATAAAGGACCCTGGGACGTCTTAATTTGATGAACCATAGCTCCTCAAGAAAAACCTCGAATTCTTCAATTGCGCAGTTAGGTGACTTGCAGTCAGTCTGGTGATGCATGGTCATACTTCCAGCACTTCTGACATCTTTTGATCGCCAGTCTCCTGCTAATATCACAGTTAACCATCCCTATTCTAATCGTTTGGCAGCCTTTGCAGTTTTTCCATAATTTTCCTGCTGGGTCTTACTGTAATCGCAAACGTGTCCCTTGCGCTGGGACACAGGGTACTTAACTCGTAACTACCCTTTTCGGCTATGTAAAGTTTTGCCTCGATTGCTGTTTTCACCTCCCCAATCCTGGTGTCGGCATCCATGCTTCTTATATGTATGGCGTCTTTATTTTGTTCCCCAATTTTCGTTAACTCTTAGCTTAGCTTACCGGAGTTGCTCTTTATAAGGCTTTCTAGCTGATTGAGCTTATTTTTGTCTATCTCTAGCTGCGTCTTTTTTAATAGATTGTTTGATCATTCTGAGTGTCTCGCCATACTTTTTTGGTCCCGCATCCACCACGAGAGTGTAGGTTTTCCTTTCTACTAAGGCTCTTTTGATTCTTGTTCTCCTCATTGAACCCCGCTTGGTCGGTAAAAATGATGATTCTGGTGCCGCCACCCTAAAAGATGGATTTCTTCCTTAGGGTTTCGAGCTTTAATTGGTTGATTTTGTATAACGCCACCCATTCCACACCATTTGTATCTTCCCCGAGTCTACTCAATTTCCCCCGTATGTCTTCCTCAGTTCCGCCATGTATAATTTTTACAAGTTTCCTCACTGTCATAGCGTTTTTATCCTTGGACTTTTTTAGTCCATTGTTCTAGGACATCGTATTCCTTGGTTATATCCGAAAGTTTTGGAAAACGCTCTCTGTACATCTTTTGTATATTTGTCACCACGCGTAGGTCTTTTTCTATTAACAATTCCACTTTCATAATTCCGTCTTTGGTAAGGAGCGGATTCTCTACTTTGATTCCAGTTCTTTTGTACGCCTCTTCTTTCCAATGCCTTTTGGCAATTTATTGTAATTTTGTAGGGTATCGACCCCCTCAACACTAGTTACCACCGTCGTTCTTTCTTCCATTTCTTGTAATTTCCTCTCCTTATCCGTAAGAGTCTTTTCCAAACATCCAGGGTCTTCTGTTTGGCCCTTATCTCTTCCGATTCAAATTCGATCTTCCGCCTCTCGAGTTCAATGTTGAAATTAAACGCTTGCTTGTCGCTGCAGTTTGTACTGCAGCATTCTCTTGCGTAGCGTCCTCCACGTTTAGGTCTATTTCCCAGTCTTTCCGCTGCCAGATTGTCTGCAGCAGGTTTTAGCACTTCCCCGTCGTGACCCAGCTCATCAGATTTCTAAGCACTCCTTCCTCTTTAATTTCTTTTTTGGTGTTGCGGTGGCCGCCCACCAACTTGCTGAGGCTCCTAATATGCTTTTCTAACTGCCTATTAGCTTTTATGGCAGGTTGTTCGCTGGCCTCCCCTGTTGCTTCTTGTCTGTTCCGGGTGTTATAACGTTGCACCAGCCTAAAATAGAAAAATTAAATTTAAAAATTAAAATTGTTTTAAAACACAGCAGCGAAAATCATATTGACGGATAATTTTAAAGTAGGCGAATCGGTGCCGTCAAAAAAAAAACCGCTGCCAATTATGGGATTAAAACTTCCTCACCGTGTGGTGGAGTTTATAATAAAAGTAATTTTTGTTTTTTGACATATTTTGATTTTTTTGACGTGTTTTGTTTTTTTTTGGCGTATTTCGTTTATTTCAACATTCGGACACGATATTATAATGGATTTGTATATTAGATCCTATTTCTAATCTTTCATCATAAATAAATTTATTGTAAAGTTAGAAATAAAAATGTTGGGGTCCGGTAGACCCCATTCCAGTGGACCAATTTTGCTCATCAACGAACTCAATCTTTTCCTTCACCTCTAGAACGTGTGTACCAAATTTGAAAGCTTTATCTCAAAGACTGTAGCTGCTATCGCGATACACACACACACACCCACACACACAGACAGAATTTTTTTTTGTTTGAAATTTTGTGTATCGTCATAATTCGTCGAGAATCGTCCAGAAATGCAATAAAAATTTTCAAAAATGTTTTCACGAATACATACCTTCCTCACTTTTGGTGAGGAAGTAATAATAAATAGAATGACACAGATTTTATCAGTCACTGTAACATTCATGGTAAAAGTGATCTCTGTTTTGTAGATTTCTCTTTGTTTATTTTATTTGCATGTACTATTGAATTATTGTAAAAAATTGCATTATACAGTGGTTGTTATAAATAAACATTATTATTTTTAAACAAAGAAAGAACTTTTTTTGGGGAAGATAAATAAAATAGATAAAGTTTTTGCCATTTACCCCAAGAAAGAAACATGATGCAGCTACTGACACGCGTTTCGGAGTTATTGCTACTCATCAGCGTAGCGTAGCTTAATGGATCCGTGTAAATAGGATCAGAAACAATAACTACGCTACGCTGATGAAGAGAAATAACTCCGAAACACGTGTCCGTAGCTGCATCATGTTTCTGTCTTGGAGTAAATGGCAAAAACTTTATCTATATTATTATTTTTATTAGTATTATTATTAAATCAAATAGCGAGGCTACTTTTACAACAAATGGTACAGTTTCCTCTCAAAATAATAGATATTATTGGGAACCTGAAAATCCACATTGGACAATATATGCCAGAGACCAACATTCTGAGAAAGTGAATGTATGGGACGGGCATTTTAAATTATTGATTTATTTAACAAAATGGAACAATTGCCTACAATTATAAGACATAAGTTTTCAATATGATGACTTCCACTGTCCCAGGCAGATGGACATAGGACGTTACGGCCATGTTTATTGGTCACTTAGGTCACCTGACCTTACGCCCCTGGATTTTTTCCCTTGGGGGCACTTTAGAAGCAAGGTTTATATAAATAGACCACAAAATTGAGGCATTTTGTTAAGGGAAGTTTTTAATTAACCGTAATTAGTAGGGAAACCCTTAGAGAAGTCGTGATACAAAATATAAAAAGAATTGAAAAGTGTATTGAGAGACAAGGTGCTTATGTTGGGGAATTTCAAAATATATTTTAGTTATTTCTTAAATTATGTTCGATATTAGAGCTTTTTGTTTAAATTCTTCCCTTTACCGTCCGATTAATATAAATTTAAAAATATATCTTAACGCTTAACTACCTATGATTTTATATAAGTCGTAGGTACAAAATTATTACCTATTATTTATATTTAGATGCAATTTATGATTCCAAGTAACTGCTTTCTTTGTTGCTAAATTGAGTATATTTTTGTGGTGAAATAATGTTTCGGCCTCTCACATACACACTATACTTAAAAAAAAAAATCAGAAGCCAAAAATCTTGATGAATAATAGTTTTTTTACTAATATAAGACTCTATGTACTGACTGCTATTATTTGAAGCAACAAATTGACACATGGTGCACGAAGGCCCAAATTATAAATATAAATAAATAAATACACCACATGTAATTACGACCCCCTTTATCCCAGAAGGCAGAGCCTTGTGCGGGAGGGGGCTACACATTTAAAGACAAGGGACACACATCCAATATCCGTGTATAATAGAAAAATCCCTCTCACAGTATTTTCCATTGCCACGACCGGGATTCGAACCCGGGACTTTTGGGTGAGAGGCAGGTACTCTACCATCTCGACCATCAGTCATATTATTGAGTACGTACTGTACTTTCTAACCGTTGATAGTTATTGTTTCTGATCCTGTTCACACGGATCCATTATTTAAGCTACGCTACGCCGATGAGGAGCAATAACTCCGAAGCACGTGTCCGTAGCTGCATCATATTTCTTTCTTGGGGCAAAGAACATTTCTCCGTTAAATACAAAGAGAAAATGACGTCATTCCCTCATGGGAACACATTCCCTAGTTTCAAGAATAGATCCCCTTGAGGGTTGACAATTGATTTTTCTTTTTTCTTTTAGTTTTTAATCTCTATATTATTCCCGGTTTTGCGGATGCTGAATACAAAAAATAATCACTACTCATTATATTTTAAAATGTTTTTTCTTACAATATAATACAATGAATAGAAAAAATTTACATAATATATTGATAGTAGTGATTATATAATTTACATAATATATTGGACGCAAAAAGATACACTGTATACAAAAGTAATTAGTTAAGTAGTAGCAAAGAAAATAGGTACTTAGTAGAAAACGTGGAATGAAAAAACATTGTTGTAATAATTCCCTTATTCCCTATAACAAAGTGATATCACTGAAACATTTCCTAGTTCAAAAACAAACAAAAACAATAAAATAACCAACTTCGAAAATCAGAAATACTTACAAGGGAAAGACTAAGAGAATGATTTTCCAACCTATTTAAAATTCTATTTCAAAAAAGTTATAACTTCCTGTAAAAACCTTTACAGATATATGTGTATACACTGTTGGCAAGCTTCGACTTTGGAGTGCGAAATCTGTAATGCAACTAAGAGAGAAGGTACATAGAGGCAAAGCCTTCAGTTAACAAGAGATGCCTAACCATTCCTACACTCCTACTAAAGAGGGGATGTGCGTGTAGCGCGCTCGACGACAAAGATTCAGCCGACCCAGCCGTGCCACAGGTGACCTGTGCCGCGACACCGCGGCCGTTCGACACATTCGCCCGATTCCGTCGTCCCCTTCGACCGCGTGTTGTAAAGAATGGAAGGTGGGAGTTAGGGGATAGCGCGTTGTCTGTTTAACTTGTAAATGCTTTAAGTTATCTCCGTCTAATGCATTTATATCGGCTACCAAGATTAAACGTTACCAATAGTGTATGTACGAATACCATACTAGATAATACGAGTAGATATAGTTTAGCCACCATCCACAAGATGGCACGGTAGGTATCATCTTGAAATATTTTCCCGTCTTATAAAATAAATGACTATATTATCAGTTATCTACTAAGGCTAAAAATATTAATAATTAATAATAATACCTAAATAAAATCATTTATAAACAATACGTATCAAGCAAAGAAAGAATATTGTAAATAAGGCTAATACATACTAATTGACAATTTTGAATTCAATAAAAAATTAAGTAAAATACTAATTTTGTCTGCCAATATGTATTATGCAATGTTAATGCCACTGTTTATAATAAAATGTCAAAAAGAAAGTGACGGTATTAGTACCTATATGAAATGGCGTGCAAAATCGACATGAAAGGTTCCCGTCTGACGACCGGTAAATCGAAGAGACCATATGTAAACACAAGAGTTTTTTCTCTCTGGAACCTCTTGGTAGGTATGGTGGGCGGATTGGGGGGGGGGGGGCATTTCTTTTTAAATCGAATTATTACCGATATTTTTCCGCATGGGTAGTTAGTATATGTCCTTCACATACCCCAGTTACGCTGGTAGACAACTTTCGGTAGGCGCGCAGGAAAGGGCCTTCCTATAATTTGTAGGTCAGCATAAAAGCTTGCAGGTCAACCCCTTCTAGTGATGAGGTCAATTTGAAATTTTGCACAAATGCCACTTAACAGAGGCTCTTTTCATTTCCACACTCAAACTCGACCTACCCCTATTTTTAAAACTACCCCTTCTATAAAAGCTTGCAGGTCAACCCCTTGTGGTAGTGCGGTCAACTCGAAATTTTGCAGAAGTACCATTCAATAAATGCTCTTTCCATTTCCACACTCAAACTCGACCTACCCCTGGTTTTAAAACTACCCCTTTAATAAAATCTTGCAGGTTAACCCCTTGTAGTGGTGCGGTCAACTTGAAATTTTGCTGAAATACGATTCAATAAATGCTCTTTCCATTTCCACTCAAAGTCGATCTACCCCTATTTTTAAAAGTATCTCTTGTAAGCAAAGTCTATAAGGCCGTGCCTGTAGTTTCATTCAACTTAATTTATAAAATTGTTACGCAGCCAACAGTTCTTGTAACCACTCTTAAAGCGAACCCCCAATTTTTTAAGCTTATAGCTCAATCTCTTTTATTTCCAAGTTTTAAGATAAATATTTTTGAAACTACCAATCAACATCGTTTTTAAATTCCTTCTTGTCTACTCATATTTTATTCATATATATTTTCTAAATAGTACTTGTAGCAATAACAATTCCCGAATAAAAACTATAAAATTATATAAAAGGTGTAAGCTATTTACAGAAAGTATATTACAATTCTTTAGAATTTAATAATTGCACTAATTAAATTGAAGATAAACTGCAGAAAACTCTTAATTATAAATATTTCTATATTCCTACCAGTTCGATAAAATGGTAAATCAAAGGAAGGCTGCCGGTGGTGCCTCATCATCATCATCACCCAGTAGAGCTCCGGAAATTCTAACTGAGGAGTTAATAAACAAAATTTATCAAAAAATTGATGCAAAGATGGATGAAAAATTTGATATTGTAAATGAAAAAATCAATAAATGGAATGAAAATATGGAAGGTATTAAGAAAATAATAGAAAATAATTCAACTAGAATAAATCTTATTGAAAAGCGTATCGACACAAATGAACAATATGTAGCCGGTTGAGTAATCTCAGAATTTATGGTATTAAGGAGTCAGAAGAAGAGAATGTAGAATCTTTAATTTTGAGCCTATTTAAGAACAAAATGGATGTCGAACTTTTAATTTCAATTCAGTAGTGGTGACCACCACATCCGGATGTAAGATTGTGTGCATGTGCGTTGTCTCTTTACGTCTTGTGTTAATTGATTAGTTTATTATAACAAACTATTACAATAGTTAGGAAAATGGTGCAAACCCGAAGTGAAAAAGATTGTAATAATTGACAAAGTAATATTGATATGATTAGACTTTTAAGTAATGACGTAACATTGAAAATCAATCGTGAAAATATTATTAACTTTGGAACAGAATTGAATTTAAATAATTCCATTGAAACAAACTTATCAGCTGATACAATTATCGAGCAAAAATAGGAGTCGCAAGAAATTATTTGACAAAAAGCTGAATCATTAGCTCCTTGGACTCTAGTTACTCATAAAAAGTACAGGCATGGTCACATTAACAACAAATCTGTGAGCATACCGTCTAAAAAACATAGGGAGAACAATAAAGTGATTGTAGGGACCAATTCACATGATCAAACAGATGACTTCGGAGCAGCGGACTCGCAACTCTGGTTGTATGTTGGCCGTTGCAAACCACAGGCTACAGCCGAAAAAGTAACGCCTTACCTTAAAGAGCGCTCGCCTGGCTATGAATTTGAAGTGACCCAATTAAAAACTATTGGGAGGAAAACAGCATTTAAAGTTGGAGCTAACATACTCCTTCAAGAAAGCATGTATGACCCCTCATATTGGCCCAAGTAGGTACTAGTTAAAAGAGAGGTACTGACAGGCCATTTAAGGTTATTCATAATGTCCCAAAAACTTTAAAAATTATCCAGCCAAACGTGCAATCAATTCTCAATAAAATGAGTCAGGTTAAAATCCTAACCGAAACTGAAAATGTAGACGTGTTATGTATATCCGAGACTTGGTGCACCAATGAAAATATTCACACTGTGTATTTAGAGAATTATTGTATAGCTACTTATTTCAATAGACAAAATCGTATTCATGGAGGCGTCTTAATATACATTAAAAATAGAATTGAATTTAAACAGTTAAATGTGACACAGTTTTCAGAAGAAATGCATATTGAGTGTTGTTGCTATATATTTTAGTGTTAATGACAATAAATACTGCATTGTTAATATTTACAGGCCCCCTAATAATAACATTAATATATTCATTAACAGATTAACCGACTGCCTTAAATCACTGCTTCACTCGTTTTAAAAATGTCATAATATGCGGTGATATGAATATTGATAACTTAAACATAAATAGAAATCCACAAAAAGAAAAAGACAAAAACCTTTTCCTAGATCTTCTTAGTAGTTATCAATTAACATTTAATAATAATGAATCGACAAGAATATTTACGGATATAAATAATGTCACCTCTATCTCTCAAATTGATTATTTCCCTACAAATATTTCACGAGAAATGTACACTGAGAAACTGGAGTCATTCAACTTCAGTGATCATTTGGGTATAATATTTACACTGAAAATACAAAATGTTAAGTATCTAGATAAACAGTCTAAAATTATCACGAAAAGAGATACCGGTAAACAGAATTTGTGGCAGTTGAATAATTATTTACAATTTGAAAATTTTCATTTTGTATATGAATGTACTTCCGATATAAATTATGTTTATAATATGTTTATAAATACTTTAATATATACCATAGACTTAACATGTCCTGTTATTAAAATCTCGACTGAAAATAAAAAACCTAATACGTGGATCACTAAAGACATAAAAAGAAAAAGGTAGGCAATTGAAAGATATGTTTTGGTGGGTAAAAAATACAAATAATACAGATTGGAAAACTCAGTACAGGGAAATGAAAAAAGAACATCAAAAAAATGTTAATAAGGCCAAATTAAATTATTATCAGGATACATTAAGTAGCATAGATAAGATACAAGATAGACAAAAACAGATCTGAAATTTAGTACGTAAAAAAACTGGTAAAATTAAAACCGCACCAGCGCTAAAAATTCAATTGATCAATGAAATTATTACCGATACGGATAAAGTTCTCAATGTATTTGCTAAGCACTATTCTACCGAGGTTCCAAATAAAATAAAACACCACTTTGGTGATCAAATATCAAAAGAGTGTACTGTAATGCCTAACAATGATAACACCTTTTTCTTTACTCCAGTTACTAGTGAGGAGATAATAAACATTATACATCAATTAAAAAATACCAATTTTGTAGGAGTAGATTGCCTATCAACAAAAATTATTAAATCTACAGCTCAATTTATCGCCTGATCCACTGGTCCACATTGTTAACTTATCTGTAGAATTGGGAAAATTTCCAGACGAGTTAAAAATAGGTAAAATCATTCCGATCTATAAAAACAATGATCCACAAATTATTGAAAATCATAGCCGCTTATATTTGTTTTATTTATAAACGACCTACCACTACATATTCGTGCTAAGTACATTGTGCTCTACGCAGACGACACCTCCATAGCAGAAGAAGCAGACACTCCTGAGGAACTGCAAGGTAAACTCAATACCATCTTTGAAGAATTTATAAACTGGTGTACCAGAATAAACTAATTGTAAACACAGGAAAAACTATATTACTACAATTTTTCGGTAGGAAAAAATTTTAAAACTCCTATGAGCATTATAAAAGATTAGATAATTGTTGCTCCCAGTGAAACAACAAAATTTTTAGGTATACACATTGACAGTGATTTGAGCTGGAGATACCACATTAATAATGCATGTCAAAAAATAAGTAGCGGATGTTATTCAATTCTACAGCTAAAAAGTATGCTTGATCAAAAATATTTGATAAATGTTTATTATGCCCTCATTAATTCGGTGCTATCGTATGATGTCATTTTATGGGCTAATGCTGCTGACAGTGGAAGGGTTCTAATTGCTCAAAAGCGGGTTATGCGATTAATTTTTGGTCTACAGAGAACCCAGTCATGTAGGCTTGTGTTCAAGCAGCATGAAATATTAAAGATTCCCTGTATAGGTATATGCAATATACAGCTGTATAGTATATATAAAAAAAACATCAACAAATTCGAAACAAATTCGCAGATACACAGATATCCCACCAGGAGTGGTAGCTTACTTAAAACCCATAGCACAAGACCCGACCGTACTATACGAAACGTCGCCACTACTTGCTGGAGTAAAATTTTTCAATGCCCTACCTTCCAATATTAAGGAAAAAGCTTCTTTATACTCTTTTAAGAAAGACTTGCAAAAGCATTTAGTAAATGATTGTTATTATTCAGTCGAGGAATATTTAAATGATAATACTGTTTTAAAATGATTAAATGTTCTAATTTATTGTATTACGTATATTGTGTGTTACCTATTTTGTTGGTCTTATGTACGTATAGTGATGTTATATTTTTTTTTTTCGTTTTATATATCTCTAAAATTTGTTGACATGTCCAATTTCATTGTATTGTGATCAAATGGATAAATAAATTACATATTATTATTATTATTAATTTTTTTTTTTTATTTTTTATTTTTTTTATTTTTTTTTTCCGTTTCCGGAAGAAAGTGCTGGACAGTCTCCCTGTGGCCTCCGACACCACACAGAGAGAGCGCCAGCGAATAATCTACAGCAACTCCCCACATCCCGCAGGGTTAGTCACTGTAGATTTCAGACTCGTGTGCCCTAAGTAGACGAAGGGATCCCAGGATGACCGCTTTCTGCATTTGACCAGCCAACCATTCTGCCGATGTTTGGCAGGCAGGCCTGGTCTTCAATGCGGAGAGCAGCGTGGGCTTCATACCTCCCAGTACACCGATTATCAGGACGACCATTTTGACAGAGTAGCCTGGGTATAGCACTTGGAGCTCGTACCGGAGATCTCTGTATTTAGTCCGTTTCTCCTCCTCCTTCAAGGCGATGTTTGTCTCAGCAGGTGCTGAGAACTCGATGACATACATCACCTTGGTCTGATGGTCGAGGAGGACTATGTCAGGCTCATTGGCGTGAATTCGCCTGACGGTCGGGAACGAGTAGTTCCAGTAAATCCGGCATTTCTCGTTCTCGACAACGGACTCGATATCTCCGGGGACGTAAGGCAGCACTGGTGTTTGGTCTATCTGGTACGAGTGCCGTAGATGGTAGTATAGCACTCGTAAAGCCGCGTTATGTCGTTGGATGTAGACCGAAGTCGCATAAATCTGGCATGCAGATAATAAATGCATGAGCGTCTCCGGCGCCTGACGGCAGGTCCTGCAGTTGATATCAGGTACCTCTACACCCATCACGCGACTGCGATAGACCAATGTGTTAATAACACCATCTTGGCAGGCCACAATGTATCCCTCGGTCTCCGACTTCAGCCCCGCTGACTTTAAAAATGCGAAGGTCAGCTCTGTCGATAAACCCAGTGCTTCTATGTTGTTATAGAAAACACCGTGCAGGGGTTTACCGACGTGCTGCCTGAACAGATTTCTCTGTTCGGCAGCTTTGATGTGGGCTGTCAGACGATTAGGCGGAAGCTCAGTGACTGAGTCACCTCGCCGGCCTTCTCGCCTGTAGTCGAACACGAGACCGAGTTCATCTGCGGCCCTCTGTGCTGCCTTAAACAATAAAGCGCCAACTCCCACGGTTTCATGATCTCTCACTAACCGTAGGAGCGGATCCGAGCTCCTTAGGATGTTACATGCCATACTTAGTGCTACTCTGCCATGCATACACTCCAGACTCAAGAGTCCTCGGCCCCCCCCGTTGACGTGGGAGGTACACACGAGGAACGGACGATCTAGAATGAATACTCCTATGGATATTCATCATCTTGCGGGTATCCCTGTCCAATTGGCGCAGCTCATCTACTCGCCATTTAACTACTCCAAAGGAGTATAGCAGAATCGGAACGGCAAGCATATTAGTGGCAGACACCTTGTTCTTCCCCGAAAGTTCTGATGACCAGATCTTTCGGAGTCGGTGTCTGTACTTGCCACGGAGAGAATCCTTTATTTGGTTCACATCCTGGATGTGGCGTTGTTCCACACCCAGGTATGTGTAGGTCTCTCCGGCATCCAAATGTCGTAGGATGCTTCCGTCTGCGAGCTGCGCATCTTCGTGGAATTCCCCGTATCGTCCTCTCTTGAGGTGGACGACTGCGCATTTGTCCAACCCAAACTCCATTCCAATTACCCGCGTGTATTCCTCGACCACCCTGAGAGCATTTTGAAGTTCTCGCTCTCCGGAGGTATAGAGTTTAAGGTCATCCATATAAAATAGATGGGTGACCTTATGCCTCCAACAGACAGCGGCAGCAGTGAGATGCAGAAGAGGAGCGGACTGAAAGAGTCGCCCTGAAACACTCCTCTCTTAAATGTCACCAACTCTGTCGAAACTCGCTCGGCATTGGATGTTATGGTGAAGCGAGTTCTCCAAAGCGGCAACAGTTGTTCAATGCATCTCACTAGTGGTGCTGGTACCGCAAGACATCCGAGCATGTGTAACAAAAGCTCATGGGATGTTGTATCAAATGCCTTGCGATAATCAATCCAGGCCATTGATAGATTCCGCTTGTATTGCACAGAGTCCTGCGTAATACAGCGGTCTATCAGCAGGTTTTCCTTGCAACCTGCCAGGCCCTTCTTGGCACCACGCTGTTCGTTTATCTGTTGGTAGACCGGATCAACAGACCTCAACATCCTGGTATACAAGATACGAGTAAATAACTTGTAGCAGGAGTTGAGGCAGGTAATCGGTCTATAATTTTTTGGGTCAGACAGATCCCCCTTTTTGGGGATTAGCACAGTACGCCCCTCGACAAACCAGTCCGGAATTTGCTGCCCCTCGTTCAACCATGAGTTGAAAACTCGGGCCAGATGGCGGTGGGTGGAAGGAAACTTCTTCCACCACCAGTTGTTTATACCATCTGGACCCGGGGCAGCGAAGTTCTTGGTTCCAACAAGTGCTTGTTGAACCTCTTCCGTACTGATTGCCGGGCACACTTCGTCTGGCTCTTCTAAGACTCTACGACAGAGAGCCTCGAAGTGTGCTATAGCTGGAGTGTCGTTATCGAATGGACTCGTGACTTCGTAGATTCCTTTCCAGAAGGCTTCCACATTATCAACAGTTGGCGGATTCTCGACAACGCTGTGGCTCTTGGAACAGGCGAGACGGGTTTGTTTGAAACAATTTGTTTTGTTCCAAACTCCGCATTCGCCTGACCAAAGTTTTCTTAATAGCCATAAGCGCTCGAATCCTATCTAGACAGTGCTGCTTGATGGTCTGCAGCACTGTGCGATTTAGAGTGTGGTGTTGGCGTCTCAGTCCGGCTGCCACTCGCCGGACCTTCGGTGTAAATGGTCTACCTGCGACTATATAATCCACCACACTCTGGATTCGAGAAGCGTGTTGCCTTGCTGATCGAATTCTAGCTTCGATCTTCTGTACGCGCAGCTTAGCTTTCTCGACCCTATCAACTGCGCTTGCCAGGCGCTGTTGTGGGACGAGTTGCTTGGCGGCAGCGTACACCGCGCTGTTGATCTGCCAGATGTTGGCATCTTCTGGAAGCTCCTCACTAATCAACGAATCCATTCGTGCCAGGTCTTGTGGCTTTGGGTTAACCCTGGTGTTAAGGTTAACCCTCGTCCTTAAAGCGATATCGGTGTACTCAGGAAGATGTTCCTCGTCAGCTGGTATTTGCCGCGGTGGAAGTGCGGCAGGCACTTCCTCACGCTGACGAGGTGCCCTTACAAAACCTGATCTGCGCAGGAAGGATACTTGATCTCTAAGATGTTGCTGAGAGAAGGCGCGATACTCCGGGTGCATACCGCACCACAACCGGTGTAATCGCGCCATGTACCCCCTGCGCTCAGGCTCGCTGCTCTTATAGCAGGTCAGCAAGTCATCCCTTAATTCCCTCGTCCACCTAAAGCGTCCATGTCCAATGCATAGGTCGTCAACGTTGAGACCGTCCGGTGAGGCCCCTCCCATCTGTCTCTGACCCCCATTCGGTTGGGGTCGATTGTGAGGGGCCATTTCTGGGGTCTGTGGAACCAGAATAAGGGGGTTTCAGGGTGGTTAGCCCTGAAACCCCACGTCCGACATTTGTCAGAGAAGGTTGCCCCTCTCTGTCCAGGGTGCACCGCGTGGAGGTTGCCGGTCCGGTTTCGCACCCCTATTATTATTATTAATAATAATAATAATAATAATATTATTATTATCTGGTGATATTGATAAATATTATAGATTGGGTGAAATTACTAGTTCGCTTCGTAACATTTAAAGCAAGATCTGAAGTCTATATCAATAAGAAAAAATTAAAAAAGACTGGTTTTGTTTTAAGAGAAGACCTGACAAAATATCGACTTGATCTGGTAAAAAAGGCAGCCAATAATTAAACTTGAATCTGTATGGACAATGAATGGAAAAGTGTTTATAATGTACAGAAAACAGAAGAAAATGATTAAATGTTATGAAGATCTGCCTGTATGAATAAATTTTAAAGCAATTATTTCTTTATACATATACCTAGTTCTTTTTATAGTTCATTGATTATTCTTGGAATTTGTTTTGTTCTTTTTATATGTTTTTCTTTTTTCCTGGTATTTATTACCTGATTTTTTGTATTATCAAATATTCATAAGTAAAACACATTTTATTTTATATTAATTTAGAGCGACAAAAAACATTTTATTTTTCACGAAATGAATTTGTTAAATGAATATGAATATGCCAAACTTAATTATTTCTCATTCGAATATAAGGTCCCTATTAAACAAACATGACGAGTTGATCTATTTTTGGTCTCGGAGACGTGGCTAACTAATAATATTTCAGATTTTATGATAAATTTTCCTGGATATACAATTTATAGGCAAGATCGTGAAAATGGAAGAGGGGGTGGAGTAGCAATGTTAGAAATACTGCCAATATTTCTAATATTAAGATCATATCACAAGGTAGTTTAGATATTGAGTATTTATGGATTTCTGCTAAAATTAATAATAATAAGGTATGTATTGGATGTGTGTACCGTCCTCCTAATGTGAATTATAAATCGTTACAATTAATGAAGGATATATTAGCTGATAATTTGATCTCTTCAGATTACATTCTCTGTTTAGGAGACTTTAATATAGATTTCTTCAATACTTCCTCTGTAGAATTTAGATTTTTAGATAATATTATGGAGACTTTTAGTTTAGCACAAGTCATGGAAAAGGCAACACGCATTGCAGAAAATAGCAGTACCCTCCTAGATTTAAATCAAATATTGTAATAAATACAGATGTAATTAACTTTCCGCAATTTTCAGATCATCACCTTGTTTATTGTTTCGTAAAAATAATCCTCAGTTCATATTATCCAGGAATATAAAAAATATTAATTTAGATGAATTTAATGCTTCAGCCCGAAGCATAAATTGGAATCGTTTGCAATATTTTGAGAGTATTGATGAAAAAATTGCATTTCTTGAAAATAATATAATTTCCTTGTTTAATATTTACGCACCCCTAAGGAAAATATGTGTCACAAAAAAATGTAATCCTTGGGTTACTCCTAATATAAAGCGTATGATGGTTATAAGAGACAGGGCATTATCGGATTACAAAATATCTTTAAAAAACATCAATGCAACACTTTTACAGACTAATGCTAAATGGGACTTTTATAAAGAAATGAGAAATGAGAAAAAAGCTTATATAGAAAATAGTATACTCTCAACTAAAATCACATGTCGATCACGCTAATGTCTTACCGGTTAGGCAATCTGGTTTTAGACCTGGTCATAGTACCACCACTGCACTTCTCGATGTAGTAGATGACATGTTGGGGGCGATCGATAAAGCTGAAGTAACTATATCTATAATGTTGGACTATTCTAAGGCATTTGACAGTATAGATCATTCCTTACTATTAACAAAATTAAATTATTATGGCCTTTCAAAAAATGCTTTAGATTGGTTCGATCAATATCTAAGTGGCCGCCTCCAACAGGTCCAACTTTCAATTGAGGAGGGTAAAATTTTTTCAGATACTGCTCTTACAACTACTGGTGTACCACAAGGGTCCATTCTTGGACCTCTATTATTTATAATATATACCTCTGATATTACAAAGGAAATTAAATCAAAAACTCATTGATACGCTGTCGATCAGCAATTGTATCTGTCTTTTGTCCCAAATGCGTCTCAGTTAGCATTTCAACAATAATTAAATAATGATTTGTAAAATATAAATAAATGGTCCAATAATAATGCCCTAAGTTTAAATCCTGTAAAAGACTACAGTCATGTTGATAGGCTCCGCAAAACAATATGCAAAACTGGATGTAGAAAATCAATTGATTCTTAATAATATTTTTTTAATATTTCACAATGATTGTAAAAACCTTGGGCTCACTATAGATGATAAATTAAGCTTCACTCATTATGTAAACAACGTTCTAAAAATTGCATATTCTAGACTAAAATCAATTCAAATTCGTGGTAAGTACAGAAATAAAATTGAAATTAATTAAGTCACTTAAGTCTACAAAATGCCTGCATGCGGTTTGCTTGTAATGTAAAAAAGAGAGATCATATTACACCTTATTATGTATGAATAATATTCCTTTAATAAAATGAGCATCAGGAGGAATGTACATTACTCTTGTATTGTTGGCAAAATAATCTAAACAAATAATCCACCATACCTTAGGTTCAAACTGATTTTTGGCGATGAGATACATAGACGAAATATGCGAAATACTCATTTACTACATGTACCACAGCACTCTACCTCTTCTTTCAAGGGATCTTTTACATTATGCTTGGTTCATATATAATTCCATTCCACTACCAATAAAAAATATTGTTAGTTATAACACTTTTAAAAAAGAGGTTAAAAAATACTTCAGCAAAACTTAATAAAATCTCTACCGTCATTTTCAGCTACCAGTCTCATGTTTATTATTTTTTTCTTTTTTGTTTTTCATTTTCTACTACTACATACTATAATTATTTCACTGTTACTTTTGTAGTTATTTAGTATTTAGAAGTAAATGTATTATTTCAACATTGTAATTTTTACAGGTTGGGCCTGAGCAGCCTATGGCTGAGCCCCGACTAAATAAAGTCAATTTATTATTATTTATTATTATTATTATATAAAAATTAAAAAACAATTCTTTATTAAATAGTTTTAAAACTATATAATATAATATTGTCATATGTATATAAAAAGAAATATTATTCTCTGCTTAATAATAATAACAAAATGTTTGGTTTCATACAGTTATCCCCTACTAACTTTTGAATGGTTTCAAATATTTTTTGGAGTCTTAGGGGTTATATTCTCGGACAGATTTGCGATTGTTTGACGCTAAGTAAAAAATTTGATATTCCAAAATGGCGCCTGGTCGCCATATTGGATATTTCTCTATTATCGGACTAAGGTGTGTGACACCTTAAGTTAAAGGTCTATTTGTCCATAGTAACTTGCCCAAATTTCGAGGTAATCCGTTGACGTATAACATTATGGCAGCATTAAAACAAATTCGATGTTCACACAGCGTGCTCATTAACCTAGTTTTTTGACATAATGATGCCCGACTATTAATCCCAGTAAGCATTTGAATTGACCATAATAAAGATTCTGTCAATAAAACATGTAAAATCATGTTTGAAATAATTTTTTTTATTATTTATTAGGATTTTTCAAAATTAACTAACAGTAGGGTAAATAATTTTTAACTTGAATGAATGAACATTTTTATATTAATAATTAGGTGCAATAAATATTACATTTATTTACTTTAACAAAAGGTTCATTTCCGTATTGTTCACGAGAACAGCGAACCCTTTTCATAAATTCTTCGCAAACTGCTAAGCGTTATATCGTTAACACTTCTAGATGTGCCCCAGTAAGCATTTAAATGGAACATAATGAAAAATCTGTCGATAAAACAAGTAAAATCATGTTAGGAATGCAATTTTTTATTATTTATTAGGAATTTTTAAATTTCTTTGGACCTGTCAGAAATTATCTTGAACGATTGTTTCCCGAATCGATGGATAGGTCGGGGAGGTCCGATAGGGTGGCCAGCGCGATCTCCCGACTTGTCACCCTTAGATTTTTTTCTCTGGGACTTCATAAAGTCGCAGATTTACCGTACCCAAGTCAGAAATTTAGAAGAACTTATTCAAAAAATCTTTGACATATCTAGAAGTGTTAATGGTATAACGCTCGGAAGAGTTCGCGAAGAATTCATAAAAAGTGTTTGATGTTGTCGTGAACAAAATGGAAGGCACTTCGAGCATTTATTATAGTAAACAAATGTCCTATTTATTATAATTTAAGATTAAGATAAAAATGTTCGTTTAAAGTTAAAAATTGTTTACCCCACTGTTAGTTAATTTTGAAAAATCCTAATAATATAAAATTTTATTTCAAACATGATTTTACTTGTTTTATTGACAGAATTTTTATTATGTTCAATTCAAAAGCTTACATAGGATTAATAGTTGAGCATCATTATGTCAAAAAACCAGGTAAATAAATGAGCACGCTGTGTGAACATCGAATTTGTTTTAATGCTGCCATTTTGTAATACGTCATCGGATTACCTCGAATTTTGGGCAAGTTACTATGGACGAATAGACCTTTAATTTAAGGTGTCACACACCTTGGTCCGACAATAGAGAAATATCCAATATGGCGGCCATACGCCATTTTGGAATATCAAATTTTTTATTTAGCGTCAAACAATCGCAAATCTATCTGGGATTATAACCCCTAAAATTCCAAAAAATATTTGAAACCATTCAAAAGTTAGTAACTGACTTTTGGACCTTACTGTATAAAATATCGGGTGATTGAAAAATAAATTTTTTTTTTCAATCTCCATTTGCAACGCGCCTACCGGAAGTTTTTGTCTGCCAGCGTAATTGGGGTATGTGAAAGGACATACAGTGTGTCCCAGAATGGGGCCCGATGCATTGCTATCTCGCTTATTAACGGAGATGGAACGATGGTTAAATGGGGAAAGTTTTGCAGATTTTTATGGCCATTTCGAATCTGTTTTCAAATTCTATGTAGCACCCATAGTTTTTGAATAATTTTCAGAAAACTGAAAGTTTGCTTTTTTTTGTTTCCTCCATAACTTTTTAAGCATTATTTATGCAGGTTGGAAACTTGCACATTATTAGAACACTTTTAAAAAATACATTTAATAGTGATAGCAAAATTTTTCTACCGTCACTTGTTTTCGAGACTGACGCATTAACTTTTGTTTTTCTTATGGGCGCCATATTGGATTTTTATTTGATTAAATAGCATTTTTTATGCGCTTTTCAACGATGTATCACAATCTGAAAAAATTCTATACTGAGGTAGCAACGTAATAGAAAAACTGGTTTTTTAATGGGTAGGCTATGAACAAAATTGGCAATTGTTCATAATATCTGTTTTCTCCTCATTAGAAAACCTTATCGCCATATTCTTATTTAAAATTATTAATACCTACTCTTAAATAAACTAGTGAACCCAAAAAAATTACAAAAAGGAACTCTTAACAATGAAACTCAACAACAATAAACAAAGTAACAACACAAAATAAGAACAAAACCAGCAAATAATATAACTCTTGAAATACTTCAACAATGACGCACAATTTTCTGACGAACTGTCACATTAATTAATTGGAAACGTTTTGTTTTCCACCATATTTTGCATTGCCTACTTAACGTATCCTAGTAATATTAATTAAATATTGTTGACCATTTAACTTGTATCTAGCAAACAAGCAAACATGAGAAACATTATTAGATGCCATCTAATAATGTGGTAATGTGGTGGTTATTTAGAAAATTGAAAAGTTCCTAATCTAAATAATAATATGGTTCTTCAAAGCCTACTTGTCGAAACATAATTATTATCAATAACTACACACAATTATTTTTGAAGTTGTGATACATCATTGCAAAGAGCATAAAAAATGCTATTTAACCAATTAAAAATCCAATATGGCGTCCATAAGAAAAACAAAAGTTAATGTGCTAGTCTCGGAAACAAGTGAATATAGAAAAATTTTGCTATCACTATTAGATGTATTTTTAAAAAGTGTTCTAATAATGTACAAGTTTCCAACCTGCATAAATAATGCTTAATAAGTTATGGAGGAAACAAAAAAAAGCAATCTTACAGTTTTTTGAAAACTACTCAAAAACTATGGGTGCTACATAAAATTTAAAAACGGATTCGAAATGACCATTAAAATCTGCAAAACTTTCCCCATTTAACCATCGTTCCATCTCCGTTAATAAGCGAGATAGCAATGCATCGGGCCCCAATCTGGGACACACTGTACTATACTAACTACCTACCTATGCGGGAAAAATATCGGTAGGTAATAATAATACTATTTAAAAAAAAGGCTCCCCCAATCCGCCCACCATACCAAAAAGTTCCAGAGAAAAAACATTCTTGTAGACTAGAACCTTTTATTGTCGATTTTGCACGCCATTTCCATTACCATATATTCAGTTTGTTTACAGTCATGTAAACAATACAACTGCAATGTTTTTTTATGAATATATTAAAATAAGTTACTTGTGAATTTAAAGGGATAATCATAAAATAAAAAAAATATATTTCTAATTTAAGGGCGTATAATACGTCAGTCAACCACATTTTAATACTATTATTTAATCTTTTGGAATCATCAGAATTTAACCAGAACAAGACAATTAATTATTATAGATTGATATTCCTAAGAGTAGAATAAGTTCCTGTGAGGGATTAAATTGTTAAATGGTTAATAAAATGGTTAAATGGTTAATAAAAGATAGTTTTAGAAGTCTTACCTTGAATGTTTATTCATAAAATTCAGGCAAGTAGGTAATCAGAAACTAGGTGGGACATGCCCCCCAACTCCCGTAAGTTAGAACCATTCAGAATTTTTGAATTTATTTTATTATTAGATTAATTCGAAATTCAACCTGATTGAAAACGCCTGTATCTTTGGCAGCTATCAAAGGACATGTTTTATGTAGCAAATAAATTTGAAATACATTTTACTAAATTAATATATCGGTCAATCAGGTTGAATTTCGAATTAATCTATCGATTAAAGTATCAAGTAGATACTTATTAAGTACTGAGCAACTGAGTAGTCCCGGGATTGCAGCGATAAATCTCAGAGACGCAGTTTACGTACAATTAATAATTAATGTGAACATTGGATGAAACATTACCATTCTTTAAGAGTTTCAATATTGTTTTTGTTTTTATTATCTATAATATTTCTCAATAATAAGGAAATACAAAATAAAACCCAACAACAGCATTGTCTGTGTTAAAAATGACTTTGAAACGTGAAAATATGAATTCATGCACATGTAACAAAAATGGCAGCATTTGCGAGGAAGTCATCGAACGAATTTGCAGTGTTCCTGACCTCGTACAAGAAAATGCTAACTACCATTTACGATATATCCGATTATACAGAAGTACGTAAATAAATAGAATCACCAAAACAGCGTCAAAGTATCAACGACGTAGACACGGCCAGGCCATGCAGCAAAATTTTAACTTCATCGATGAAAATCAAGAAGAATGATCAGAAGTACGTCATACGATCACCAAACTTTATCTCCATGCGACGATTTTTTGAAGGATGCCGATGAGTCATTCCGAAACTTTATCAGCATCTTTTTGTCCACAATTATTGTTGGTAAGAAAAAATGGTGCCTTGGACACATAGACTTAATAATACGAAGTATTATTAAGTCTATGCTTGGACACATGGAAACGAAAAAGCATGGCAATCGCGCACGTCGTAATATCTGCTTGCCGTCCACGATCTTTCACATCATGTTCTCAAGTAGCCACTGCGGCATTCTTATATAAAAGGTTCGCGGTCGGTTCGAAAAATCTTATCAGAATACTCTCTACGTTGGGTTTCTGTGCGACATAAAAGAAAATAGAGAAATTCGAGACATTCATCAAACGTTCTGAACCTCGCATGTCTTGGCATGAGCTTTTAAGCAATTTATTTTCGACAACGCCGATATCAACACTAACACGACTAACGGCCATTGGAATTTCCACGCCATCACATTTTCCTGATTTTATGGAAAGTGGTTCCTGGTTGAAATGGATTCATGGAACAAACAACTGTCGACTCAGAATTCGCTTTTGCGAAAGTAATTCCTTTGCCTTTCATTAATGCACCACCCTTTGATTATGACACCATTTTAACATATTCATATTTGTTTTGCGCTTTCAAAAAATGTAACGAAACCAAGCAACGGACTTGCGTTGTAACTTTCGGGCAGCTGCTGTACTAGAAAAAATGCTAGAAAGCACGAGAAAGAGTTGCAAACATTTGGAGGATATCTGCCACTTTTCTTGTTTTTATTGTTATATTATTTTATTATTACTTTTGTGTATGGATCGATGGCGATAGATCCACGAAAATAAAACAAGAGAATAATAACAAATTAATTAATATTATAAACAAAAAGATATTTAATAGTATATTATATACCTAGGTTGAGAAGTGAGCTATTATACCGGGATATAATGTGCGAGGTCAATAATGGCCTTCTCAACCAAAGTATATATAGAATTTTTTTACTACTAACATTTATATATTACCGTATTTGATTAGATTTTGATATTAATCATTTCTCACTTATTTTGAAATATTAAGTAGTCACAATTTTAGTTGTCAAACTGACAAAATGAAACTACTGAAATATAATTAAATGTCATTTATTATTTACCTAGGTGGTTTTTTATTATAATTGTTTACCTAGGAAGAGAAATACTGCTTCTCATTAGAGGAATGGAGTAAATAATGGTGATTTCTCAGGTTAGTAGTAAAAAAAACAAATTTTCTCTACAACTGTCAAAAACTGGCTATGTTTGCGCGTTAACGCCAGCGTCTAAAATGAAACATTTTTTCATTAACATTATTTTTTTTGCGTTACCATAACCCCGTGCGCAAAATATTTTGCACACTAGGTTTGCAAAATATTTTGCACATCATATACCCTATTGTTCATACTGCTGTCTGGATTTTTCCTGTAGAAGATTCAGTGTAACAAAGTTGGCTGCATCTGATATTCCTGGTGGGGTATAGAAATAAATCATCTTCACTTTCGAGACTCTCCATTATTATCATATGCATTATTTTACTTTAAAAAACTCATAATCTCATAATATTCAACACTCACAATATCGAAAACGTCAGTGAAAAATACACATTGGTTTCCATAGTTCTATATAGTTACTGAGTCATCTCCTACTATTTCTTTTTAAGTTAATTTGCATTAAATATTATAATAGAAGATATCGTTTTATGGTTTTAGTTTAATCAAATTAAAGTCGTTGTAGAAAAAATATTTGCAACTCGTGTGCGAAATTCTTTGGTAATCTCGAACGATTTTCCGTTTTCGATCACCAAAGTAGCATTTTGCACCCTTGATACAAAAATAACTATAAATGCCATTTATTATTTACCTAGGTGGTTTTTTATTATAATTTTTTACCTAGGGAGAGAAATACTACTTCTCATTAGAGGAATGGAGTAAATAATGGTGATTTCTCAGGTTAGTAGTAAAAAAAACCGCTGCCAATTATTGGATCAAAACTTCCTCACCGTGTGGTGGAGTTTATAATAAAAGTAATTTTTGACGTATTTTGTTTTTTGACGTATTTTGATTTTTTTGACATTTTGTTTTTTGGCGTATTTCGTTTATTTCAACATTTGGACACAATATTATAATGGATTTGTATATTAGATCCTGTTTCTAATCTTTCATCACAAATAAATGTTTTTGAAAATTAGAAATAAAAATGTTGGGGTCCGGTAGACCCCATTCCAGTGGACCGATTTTGCTCATCAACGAACTCAATCTTTTCCTTGACCTCTAGAACGTATGTACCAAATTTGAAAGCTTTATCTCAAAAACTGTAGCTGCTATCGCGATACACACACACACACACACACACCCAGACACACCCACAGACAGACATTTTTTTTTGTCTGAAATTTTGTGTATCGTCATAATTCGTCGAGAATCGTCCAGAAATGCAATAAAAATTTTCAAAAATTTGTTCACGAATACATACCTACCTTCCTCACTTTTGGTGAGGAAGTAAAATAAATTTTATTACTTTTTATTACTCACCTCACTCGAAATTTGAACATTTTAATTTGATTAATTTTGGGGAACTTCGGAAAATTGTAAATTCATTAGACAACAAAAGCTATGAAGTGTTAAGTAGTAAATTAATAAAAGAAACATATGAAGTTATTGGTCATGTCTAGTTACACTTCATAAATACATCTTTGGAAATGGGGACTTTTCCAAAAAGTCTCAAAACAAGCACAGTGACTCCGATTCATAAAATTAAAAATACCAATAAATCCTGGGAATTCAGACCAATTAACACATTACCTAGTGCAGAGAAATTATTAGAATTAGCAGTATATCATCAGTTAATCGATCATTTGGAGGATATCTGCCACTTTTCTTGTTTTTATTGTTATATTATTTTATTATTACTTTTGTGTATGGATCGATGGCGATAGATCCACGAAAATAAAACAAGAGAATAATAACAAATTAATTAATATTATAAACAAAAAGATATTTAATAGTATATTATATACCTAGGTTGAGAAGTGAGCTATTATACCGGGATATAATGTGCGAGGTCAATAATGGCCTTCTCAACCAAAGTATATATAGAATTTTTTTACTACTAACATTTATATATTACCGTATTTGATTAGATTTTGATATTAATCATTTCTCACTTATTTTGAAATATTAAGTAGTCACAATTTTAGTTGTCAAACTGACAAAATGAAACTACTGAAATATAATTAAATGTCATTTATTATTTACCTAGGTGGTTTTTTATTATAATTGTTTACCTAGGAAGAGAAATACTGCTTCTCATTAGAGGAATGGAGTAAATAATGGTGATTTCTCAGGTTAGTAGTAAAAAAAACAAATTTTCTCTACAACTGTCAAAAACTGGCTATGTTTGCGCGTTAACGCCAGCGTCTAAAATGAAACATTTTTTCATTAACATTATTTTTTTTGCGTTACCATAACCCCGTGCGCAAAATATTTTGCACACTAGGTTTGCAAAATATTTTGCACATCATATACCCTATTGTTCATACTGGTGTCTGGATTTTTCCTGTAGAAGATTCAGTGTAACAAAGTTGGCTGCATCTGATATTCCTGGTGGGGTATAGAAATAAATCATCTTCACTTTCGAGACTCTCCATTATTATCATATGCATTATTTTACTTTAAAAAACTCATAATCTCATAATATTCAACACTCACAATATCGAAAACGTCAGTGAAAAATACACATTGGTTTCCATAGTTCTATATAGTTACTGAGTCATCTCCTACTATTTCTTTTTAAGTTAATTTGCATTAAATATTATAATAGAAGATATCGTTTTATGGTTTTAGTTTAATCAAATTAAAGTCGTTGTAGAAAAAATATTTGCAACTCGTGTGCGAAATTCTTTGGTAATCTCGAACGATTTTCCGTTTTCGATCACCAAAGTAGCATTTTGCACCCTTGATACAAAAATAACTATAAATGCCATTTATTATTTACCTAGGTGGTTTTTTATTATAATTTTTTACCTAGGGAGAGAAATACTACTTCTCATTAGAGGAATGGAGTAAATAATGGTGATTTCTCAGGTTAGTAGTAAAAAAAACCGCTGCCAATTATTGGATCAAAACTTCCTCACCGTGTGGTGGAGTTTATAATAAAAGTAATTTTTGACGTATTTTGTTTTTTGACGTATTTTGATTTTTTTGACATTTTGTTTTTTGGCGTATTTCGTTTATTTCAACATTTGGACACAATATTATAATGGATTTGTATATTAGATCCTGTTTCTAATCTTTCATCACAAATAAATGTTTTTGAAAGTTAGAAATAAAAATGTTGGGGTCCGGTAGACCCCATTCCAGTGGACCGATTTTGCTCATCAACGAACTCAATCTTTTCCTTGACCTCTAGAACGTATGTACCAAATTTGAAAGCTTTATCTCAAAAACTGTAGCTGCTATCGCGATACACACACACACACACACACCCAGACACACCCACAGACAGACATTTTTTTTTGTCTGAAATTTTGTGTATCGTCATAATTCGTCGAGAATCGTCCAGAAATGCAATAAAAATTTTCAAAAATTTGTTCACGAATACATACCTACCTTCCTCACTTTTGGTGAGGAAGTAAAATAAATTTTATTACTTTTTATTACTCACCTCACTCGAAATTTGAACATTTTAATTTGATTAATTTTGGGGAACTTCGGAAAATTGTAAATTCATTAGACAACAAAAGCTATGAAGTGTTAAGTAGTAAATTAATAAAAGAAACATATGAAGTTATTGGTCATGTCTAGTTACACTTCATAAATACATCTTTGGAAATGGGGACTTTTCCAAAAAGTCTCAAAACAAGCACAGTGACTCCGATTCATAAAATTAAAAATACCAATAAATCCTGGGAATTCAGACCAATTAACACATTACCTAGTGCAGAGAAATTATTAGAATTAGCAGTATATCATCAGTTAATCGATCATTTTACCAAAAATAATTTGTTTTTTATAAATCAGTCCGGCTTTCGTGCTAATCATTCTTGTGAATCTGCCTTGCAGTTAACTTTAACTAAGTGGAAGCAAAGTATTGATAAGGGAAACTTTACAGTTGTAGTATTTTTAGATTTAAAACGTGCCTTCGAAACCCTATATAGATAGAAGTATATTAATTGACAAACTTAAAAGTTATGGCATTGGAGGTAGTGTATTAAATTGGATAAATGACTACTTGACAGAGATACCAGATAACTAAAATTGGTAATGTAACTTGAACACGAAAAATCAATAATTTCGGAGTACCACAGGGGAGTGTCATTGGGCCGTTGCTATTTTTGATATATATTAATGATAAGTATTAACGATTGCCACGATGGCGATTTCATAAATTTATTTGCAGATGACACGCTTCTTTCTATCAGTAATAACAGCCTAGACGTAGCAATTGACAAGATGAATGCTTTGTCTTTTAATATTAACTTGACAAAAAGTAGCTCCTATAATTTTACTAATATATAATTTAAAAATAACCTATTATTCTTTTTAATATCAATATCCTTGACTCACTTAATCTTCTTAAAGAAATGAAATTAAAATTTCAAAAAATAATGGTATATCTAAATAAAAATAAATTGAAAATAAATATTCAAAAAACTAAATCAATGGTCATAACTACTAGGTATAGATATAACAGTATTGACTTTAACACAGTTAAACTGTATATGAATAATACAGAAATTGAAGTAGTTACGGAATTTAAGTACCTAGGATGTATCCTGGACAACAATTTAATATTCAACACACACTTTGATTTCGTATATAAAAAAATTTCAAAAAAGCTATATTTTTTTTCAAGAGTAGCCACTTTGTCAGTTGAAACAAACATAACTGTATACAATACAATAATTCAACCTCATTTTGACTACTGTGCCAGTTTACTATACTCACTAGGGTCAAACAAAATATCAATGTTGCAAAAGTTACAAAATAGAGGGATGAGAATAATTCTGAAGTGTAACAGATATGTTTCAATAGGATTTATGTTGTCTTCTCTTCAGTGGTTATCAGTTACGGATAGATTATACTACTTATCCATGATTTTTATATTTAAAATTGATAATATTACCCTTTTACTTTGATCAATTTATAATTTATAATAATGAAATACACAACCATGAAACGAGAACTAACAATAATTTTTATATACACAGGCAGAATCTGTCACAATCTATGAATGGATTGTTTTATAAAGGTCTTAATGAATACAACAAACTTCCAATTAATATAAAAAAATCAAATAATCTGCAAGTAAAAAAGAAATATTTTAAAGTATATAAAAAATTAAAAAAAGAAAAAAGATGTCTTTCTTCCTTTGTTTATTATTTAAGTATTTTATTATTTAAAAGTATTTAGTCTTATTATATTGAGATTTCTAGATATCTGTATACGAATTGATATTACTACTAATGAACCATGAATATTTTTTGCATTTTACCTATTTAATTTTTTGTTAAATAAACTTATTAGTTATTTCTCTCTTCTCTGTTGTATTATTTGAGTAATTGTATGGATAGGAGATTTTGGTATGTAAAATTAGTATTATTATAAAAAATAAGCCGTGAAACAATAGAACTGTATATTAGGATTATCCTACTTACCAATAAACTATTATTATTATTATTATAGCATTGACCAAACACCCTGTATATTAGAATTTTATAAAATTTGTTTGTCTTATGTGTCTGCTTTAAAACATTTTTTTGAATTTTGCTCCTATCTTTTTTGTAAAAAAAGATACACAGGTTTTAGTAAAACGTTACATTTTCACAATAAAATAACGGATGGATTTGATTACTAAAATTTGGGTATATCGTGATTGACCACAAAGAGCACGTATTGTAAACGAGTTTTTTTACCAAGAGGGTATAAACCGCATGTGGTAAATTTGGGATGTTCTACAGAGACGAATATCTAGTCGAAACCATCAACCTGATACATTGCGAGAACTTAGAGAAGCCCTTGTAGAAGAGTGGAACCAAATTCCAAACGAGATAATAAATAATTTGTTTCAGAACATGCCACAACGTTGCAGAGATTTATAACATCCAGCGGCCCAACTCATTGCTAAATACATTACGATTAAGTTTTAATGTTTAATATTGTTAAATAAACGATATTAATGTTAATGTGAGTCCTTATGATTATAAAAGTATAAAAGATTGAGATTTTTTATTTTATTGTGAAAATATAACATTTTATTAAAACCTCTGTATCTTTCTCTACAAAAGAGGTAGGAGCAAAATTCAAAAAATGTTTTAAAGCAGACACATAAGACAAGAAAATTTTATAAAATTCTAATTTACAGGGTGTTTGGTTAACGCTGTGCTCAAGATAAAAATTGACTGAAAAAACAGGCATTCGTTTGACACCCTGTATAAACATGTTTTTGTAACTTTATCTTAGAGTTAAATAGGTAAGATGAAAACCAATTAAATTTCCCTTGAAACGATAGAAACCCGGCACAAATCCATACATTTTTGACAGTTTTACAGCGTTATAAATCTTGGTCAATTTTAAGGTGTCCCGAAGCAAATTTTGACGAGTATACAGGGTGTTTCAGTTAAAAGTCCCCGGGCCATTATCTCGAAAAGTAATAATGATATTTTATTTTTGTAAATGGAGGATGATAGATACCAAAGGAGGCTTTAAATAACTGTAGTTAGGATTTTTCCTCTACGGTTCACAGAGATGGCGCTGCGATGCAAAATTATTTTTCGATGGCTGGAACGTTGGAACATGAATCATGTGATTAAGGGATAATTTATGAATAATTTTGATGGTATAGAAAATTTCGAAAAAACCAGCCCTTGCGAGTTATTGAATTTTATTTTTATTTTTTCAGTAGGTACACGTAAATCTTGATAAACTTCTGTAACTTTTTTATTAACAGTTCTAGACTGTCGGTTACTTGAAACTTTTTTCACGTTAAGGAAAGTGCTCTGATGCACTAATACAAAATACAAAAACGTGTGTAGCACTTCCGGTTAAGCTGGAACTAATAAGACCCTGCTAAATTTTAAATACAATAATCTGTATGTTATTACATATTTCAAAGTTATTTATTTTTTTTATCTCTTCTAATAAAAATGTGCCTAAAACCTATAATAGGTAAGATAATAATAATAATAATACTCACTAATTTTATGATGAGCTAAATTAAACTTAATAATTTGATAAAAAGCATAAACAATTGGTGTATCGAACCATTTGTAATGTATAACTTCTAACTAAAACAGCTTAAAACTTTAATTGAAATGCACTACAAGCTTTTGTTAAATAACTGTCAAAATTAAAATTTAATTTCAAGGCCAACTAATATCTCAAAAGTTTAATTTAGCTCATCATAAAATTAGTATTTCCTTTATTATCTTATCTAAAAAAAATTCAATAACTCCACAAGGGCTGTTTTTTTCGAAATTTTCTATATCATCAAAATTATTCATAAATTATCCCTTAATCACATGAATCATGTTTCAAGGTTCCAGCCATCGAAAAATAATTTTGCATCGCAGCGCCATCTCTGTGAACCGTAGAGGAAAAATTTTAACTACAGTTATTTAAAGCCTCCTTTGGTATCTATCATCCTCCATTTACAAAAATAAAATATCATTATTATTTTTCGAGATAATCGCCCGGGGACTTTTAACTGAAACACCCTGTATATGATGTTATTGGAAATCCTCCGGACACTAACTTCTGGCTCTCAAATGGGTGATCGAAAACCATCTGATATTTATCGATGCATGTTTAGTATTGTAGGAGGATCACAAATGGTGAGTCAAGAGTTGTTAATTAAGCTCTGGAAGAGGCGTTTGCTGTCATAAATAAAATATATTCATTATTGATTTATAAAAACACTCATCTTTGTGTATTCCACGTTTTTATATGTTATCTATTATTTCTTTATGTATTTTTTATATGTATTCAAATATGTCTATTCCCTACTGAATAAAGCAGTCTAAAATAAAACGTTATATTTATCACATGGCGCTGCGAAATAAGTATTGTTGAAATTGCATATAATAACTAAAATTTTACCAGAAAATGGCAGATTATCGTGGTATTGCACCGCTAGATATGAGTGGTAACGTTTCAGAAAACTGGAAGTTTTGAATCCAAAAATTTATCAATTATCTAAAAGCAACAGAGTTAGATAAGAAGGATGAATATTTACAGTGTGCGCAATTACTACAATATATTGGAGATGAAGGGATACGTGTGTTTAATACATTTAAATTTAGTGCTAGTGAGAAAGATAAAATTACCCCTCTTATAAATAAATTTAAGGAATTTTTTCAACCAAAAAAAAAATTTACCTATGAAAGATACAAATTTATTAACAGAAGACAGATGGATGGTGAAAAAATACAGCAATATGTTACAGACTTAAAAAACAAAGCCAGAAATTGTGAGTTAGGTAATTTAGAAGATAGTTTAACGTGTTCAGTTCTAATCAGTGGGTTACTTTCGGTAGAGTTAAAGCAAAGGTTATTAGAAGATGATGAAATTTATTTGGATAAGGCTTTACGCATATGTCAATCTGTTGAAGATTCAAAAAAACAAGAAAAAGAAATGACTGAGGGAGTGGAGGTGTGTAGTATTCAAAGTCGATCGGCATCGTTCCTAAATCGACCTGGTCCAAGCGGAAGAAATATTAGGCAAGGTGCACAAACTTCACAAAAACAGCAGCAGCAGTTTAGAGAACCAGCAGCTAGACAAGTGCCAAATCAAAATTTTTTTAGCTCCAATCAACAACAAACAGATCAACGCTATGGAAATTCTTGCTTTAGATGTGGTTATCAACATATGAAAGGAAAATGCCCAGCTATGGGTAAACAGTGTGGTGCTTGTGGTATGTACAATCATTTTAAAAAAATGTGTAAAAATAAGAATGTACATGTTGTTAATTTAGAAAATAGCGATAGTTTTTGTAATGATTCGTTTAGTGAAAACATTGTTATTGGTATGGTTAATATTGATAGTAAAACAAATAGGGAGTGGAATGTTGATATGATGGTAAATAAGGAACAGTTAATTAAATTTAAATTAGACACGGGAGCAATGTCAAATGTTATAAGTTTTAAGGAACTTAAAAGTTTAAAAATAGCCGTAGAATCTCTAAGAAAAACAAATATAAAATTAACCAATTATTCTAACGAAGTCATACCGGTTATTGGAGAATGTCAATTAAGTTGTAATTACAACAATTATGATTATTTGTTAAATTTTGTGGTAGTAAATATTGAGTCGCCTGCAATTTTAGGGTTAGATACTTGCACTAAACTAAATATGATAAAAAAAATAGACACTATGAATGAGAACTATAATTTGTTATTGGAAAAGTATGGCGACTTATTCAATGGAGTGGGTTGCCTAGAAAAACCATTTCACATACAGTTAAAACAGAATGTCAAACCAATAATTCATGCTGCCAGGAAAATACCGTTTCCATTAATGGACAGTCTTAGAATGAGTTTATTTAATATGGAACAAGAAAAAATTATTTCTAAAGTAGATTATCCAACTGAATGGGTTAATTCTATAGTATTGGTTAAAAAACCAAACGGGTCAATAAGAATTTGTCTGGATCCTCGCGATTTGAATTTAAATATTTGTAGAGAATATTTTCCGTTGCCTACTTTCGAAGAAATTACATCAAAGTTAGGTGGTGCAAAATATTTTAGTACATTAGATGCTATGTCCGGATTTTGGCAAATTAGTTTGGATAAAGAAAGTTCTGACTTGTGTACTTTTGCTACTCCATTCGGGAGGTATAAATTTTTAAGATTGCCATATGGATTAAATTGTGGTCCAGAAGTTTTCCATAAAAGGTTTAAAGAAATATTTAATATAAATGGGGTTGAAATTTACATAGACGATATTTTGATTTGGGGTAAAGATAAAAAAGAACACGACGAGAGGCTTGAGCAAGTCTTAAAAATTGCACAACAAAATAACATAAAATTTAATAAAGATAAGTGTAAAATTGCCATGAAAGAAATTGTTTATATGGGACATAAAATATCGCAGAATGGGTATAGCCCAGATGACTCTAAAATAAAAGCTATTACAGAAATGCCTATACCTAAAAATAAAAAAGAATTACAAACATTCTTGGGGATGGTAACATATGTTGGAAAATTCATTGATAATTTGTCAAATATTACTGCTCCATTAAGACAATTACTGAAAAATAATATAACTTGGGTTTGGGAAAAACAACATGTTGAGGCTTTTAACAAATTAAAAAAGGTGTTAGTTAGCCAACCTGTGTTGCAATATTATGACCCGGACAAGCCAATTGTAGTTTCTGCAGATTCGTCAAAAAATGAGGTTGGGGCTGTTTTGATGCAAAATAAAATGCCGTGTATGTATGCCTCAAAAGCTTTAACGGAAACTCAGAAAAATTACGCCCAAATTGTAACGAAGTGATTTTTCCGATCAAGGAATGTTCATTTTTGCTTTAAATATTACCGTCACTTGGGTACACCCTGCCGCTGTTTTAGTAAGTAAGTCCTGTACTAGTTAAGTTATTATTGAGTTGTTAAAAAGTCCGCTGGTAAACAAGCAGTCAAGTAATTAATTGATTAATTTTCGACAATCCCTCGTATAAGTAAAATCCGAGAATTATTAGAAATAATGACCGAGTCGGAAATAAAAATCATTCGTTCCTAAAATTATTAATCCTTGCTCGTTTTGATCCGTTTCTTTTTGCAACAGAGTATAGAAATTACAAGCAACTCATTTCCGGTTAGATACGCTTTGAGTCGATGCACTAAGATGCATAATCCGCTGTACCTCTGCAAGTTACGCTGGGATATGCATACGAGTACGTCGTTTAAAGTCGGTGACCACCTCTCTTTTAACACGACAGATACGTCATAAAAGTTTACAAAAAGGGAAAACACAGGCACTTCGCCCTCATTCCGTGCTCATTCAGTGCTGATTCCGTCCTCATTCGCATTCCGAGAAAACCGGCAGCAGTTCAGGTTCATTTCGAAATAGTCCGCATCAGATACGTTCGACCGCCAGCAATTGACGATCAAACCGAACCCGTAAATCTTTTGTATCACCGCTCCGAGTTAATAGTAATTTCCTTTGAGTATAATATTGGTAAGAATTTAACGCAACCTGCTACATTCTGCAGGTACTGCCGTCAGTCAAGTATAGATATTTCGAGATTTTATTGTCAGTAAATATCACCGTATTTTGCTACCAAAGTAAACTAGAGCTTATTAGTAATACCTCCGTTGGTTTGTTTATTTTGTTAATGTAGGTAAAGACTGCTGAGGTCTGTTCACTAGTGCCACCTCAAATGTCCCCTTGCCTACTAGGTTACCGGAAAACCTACGTGAAAAATAGTCACTATATGCATTAACAGTCTGTATTTGTTCACTAGGGCCATACGGACTGGGTTTTGCATAGAACTGACTCGCAAAGCTGTCATTATTTAAAATAATCCTGTAACAAATAGCTCGACGTTTGCGGCAGTAGCTTACCGTTTGTTTAAATCTTGTATCTAGCCTCAAATATCTATAGCTGACGGACTGCCCGCCGTCTATAATCCTCGTGGAAACATTTGCTTGTCGTACGTAGCGAAATATCGATACAACGTCTCCATAAATTCCGCCGTCAAAACCCCACGTAAAGACTGTTGCTTGCCAGCTTGACTAAGTTAAAATTATTTAAGAGGATATTTTGTATTATTATTTTACACATACACGATTGCAGCGTCGTGAAAGAATAAGCATAAATTACGTTGTTCATTATTTAGTCCTGAATAAATACGTTATGTTAAAAAGGCAAACTTCCCGAGTTATTATTTCTGTAGTGTTATTTTCTGATTAATCCGTTTGAGCAGTATGACCGAAATCCATTAGATAGGTCTCCAGCTCAGAATCCTGGCTATTCCGTATCATCCACTGTTTTGCTACTCAGGGTTGTTCTCCCAATTAGGAGAACCAAAAAGATAGTGTCGTTCTTCGCACTCAAAAATTGAAGGGCTGGCGCCCGAGAATTCCGTAAGAATAAAAGAGATTACGTAAGTATCTGACCGAAAGCAAAGTGCATCGGAAAAAGAACGTTACAAAAGTGACGCCTACGAGCAGGGACCATTTTTTTTACGTTAATCAGAAATCCGAAATTGTAAAGTTAGTCAGAAAACCGATCCGCCAAAAACTGCAAGTCGCGTGTAAAATAAGCGTAAAATTAAATAAATACCGAAACACCAGAAATTAGCAATACGACGCCGATTTAAAATAAAATACGTGAAGCCTGTTTTTTCAGTTGTCAACGCTAGCATTTTTTATAAAATACAGTTTTTTTTTATTGATAAGAAATAAAAACTTGTTGTTCACCGTGCACAGAGTTTTATCAATTTAAAATTTATAAAACCAAACAGTTTTATTTCTGGTAAAGAAATAATATTCCGTTATCAGGCGATTTAAATTAAATATCGTCTGTCCGTCTGCTAGATAATAAAAACATTTCCTATTTAACTCGGAGGATTTAAACATCGAAATAAACTTGAAATAAATTACTTCTAGGTTTTACATCCGTCTGTCTGTCTGTCTGTCTGTAACCTAGCCAAGTGATTGCAACTTAACTTGTTAATACGTCCCGATTGCAATTACAACCGAAGGTGGTTTATTTTAATTTTACAAACAGCTGCTTGCATAAGTACTTACTTCCGCGAAATACTCAAGCTGCTATAGCCGCTGTATACCGAATCGTTAGGGGATTTTTCAAATTATTTTGACTTTGCCCTTGGGGTTAACTCCCGCTACTCTCTGCCATGTTGAGTGGAAAGGCAACGTCAACATAATTGAACCGATATTATACAGGGTGTGCCTACTTTACTGATACAGCATACCTTACTGTTACAGTCTATTAGGGATTTAAATAATTTTAGCATTATTTTGTTATTTTTGACGCTGCAATAGGGGACAGATACCGCTGTTGCCCTATGCCGAGTGGTTAAGCAACTCAAAACCTGAAAACTGCTGGCCAATACCGTGTTGATAGGCACTCTAGCTTACAACAAATTATTTAGACGTGACCAGGGCGTGTTTACACCACTGTTACTTTATAGCAAGTAAGTAGGCAATTTCCAAATATCTGCAACGCAGATTTACCGTCTTCTGTTAGCATCCAACTGCCCATCCGCTGGGTAGTGCCCCGATCTGTTAGGTTTTCTTTGAATTCGGCACGCACCGAACGCAACCAGATTTTTGCCGGCCGCGGTAAATACGCTTGCGACGTGTCGATTCTGATTAAATCGAACCTGAAGAACCGATTGCGACTACTTACATACCGATCTGAACTCTAGTAAAGAAGTTACATATAACTTCTTGACGCTGCACAACTTTGAAGCCAGACCGAGTTATACGTTATTAATTTACGTGACGAGGAACTACGATTGCACGTTCCAAATCGAGTTACCGTCAGTTGTATCCAAGGGCATCCAGAAATACCCAGGTACAAGCTAGCCTTGTGGGGTATCCTTTTTAGGGTAATCGCACCCTAGGAACCGATTGGTGATACTTGCAACCCGATCTGAAGCACCGTTGCTGAAAGACGCCTACCGTCGCGACGCCTGAGGTTGAATATCATCACAACCTGCAGATTTCCGTATCCGTGACCGCCATACAGCATCCGTGACGTCTTTTACTATTTTACCGGAGTTTCACCGGAGTATTTCGTGACTCCGGGGTCAGAATTTTCCGAGGGTGTGACCCCTCATTTAATAGTAAACCGAGGACGCTAAAGCGATTGCCGATAGTTTCAACGCGATTCAACCAGCCGTTCCCGAGTTAGGATTTTCCGACTCGTATCGTCCGTCTGATTCGACTTGAACTTATTTTACCGACTTCTTTGGGGAGTAACATCATGCCGAACGAAGGAGATAAAGCCGACACGCCCGTATTACCCATCGACGATGCCGCAAATCCGGATTTGGGAGATATCCGTCTAAGTTGGATATATAAACTAAAGAAGGAGCAATGGGATGATGAGTTAGGGAAATTTGGTCTGCCTGTAACCGGAACCGTAGACGAGAAGAAGCGCCGCTTGGTAAAGTTTATCAAGGAGGGGTGTTCGTCGCCTAGACCAAGTACCGCCCAGCCCGTCTTTCCAACGCCGCTAGTAGTACCGACACCGACCAGCAACATTCCGTCTGGACCACCACCGTTAGACCCTTTCCAGATACACGACTGGAATATTCAGTTTGATGGCACCAGTGATCCGACCGCATTCCTGGAACGATTGGAAGAAGTCTGTGGATATACCGCTATCCGACGCGAACAGTTACTTCCGGTCTTACCTGAACTACTGCAAGGATCCGCCTTGCTCTGGTACCGAAATAATAAAGCACGTTGGAACTCCTGGGAGCAGTTTCTGCGGGATTTTCGCATCTTCTATTTACCGGTTCACTATCAAGAGGATATAGAAGTGGAAATTAGCCGACGCCTGCAACGCCCAGAGGAGGATGTGATGAGCTACCTTATCGACTTGCAGACTCTCATCCGCCGCCATGGAGAAATTTCCGAGGAACAAGAGCTACGATGGCTGTACCGTAATTTGCTACCCGATTTCCGTCTGTACATTCGAAGAACCGACTTCACGAACGTGTCCATGTTAACCGCGAAATGCCGGGAATTCGAAATGTTGAAACAGGAAGTAGATCGAGTATACAATGAACCGTCCACCTCCTACCGATCTGCCACTAGCCGCCAGAGGCGTGACAATCCTGTTACGCAACAACCTGCTGGCCTGTCTACCGTACCGACCGCTGTTCGACCTAGAAGTGACAATTCTGTGACGTCTTCGCAACCGTCTGTCAACGAACCAGCTCGTACTACCCCGTTATCACACCGACCGAACGATAGGCAAAATGGGCCACGAATCCATCAACACCACCGACGTGATGACCGCTCATCCACACCAGTTGCAACGGTTTCGTTCGACCGAAATACCCTATGTTGGCGATGTGGTAAAACCGGACATTTACGAATCCAATGTCGTTCACCGCCACGCCTGTTCTGCTCCCGCTGTGGACAGCAGGGCATCATGTCCCGAGACTGCCGATGTCCATCAGCGAGGAAATCAGACCGACGCCACAACGCTACGAGGAAAGTATGGTTCCGAGATTTTGACGCCTCAAAATCTGACTCTTCACCCGATCACGACAACCGACCTCATGTATTAGTACATATCCGTAACCAGACTTTTTCTGCCCTTGTTGACACAGGAGCCGTCCGTTCCTACATCGGCAATAAAGTGAAGAATTTGTGTACTACATGGGGAATTCTGCACCGAACAGTTAACGCACCATCCGCTAAATTAGCTAATGGTAACTTAGCTACCGTCACCCGAGCTTATCAGCTGAAATTTGCCATCGGCAAAACACAATTCTCCGAAGATCTACTGCATCTGGAAAATCTCTCGTCCGACATAATCCTGGGGATGGACGTATTGCGTAAGCATAACTTTCTCATCACCCCAGGCACCGCAACTGTTTCTCTGAATGACCAAGTTGTGTCACAGACCACAACCATCAACGAACAACCGCCATCAGATTCCGTATCCAGACAACCGCTACCAGAGACTGGATCCAGACAACCATTACCAGGACCGTCGTGTGCTCCAGATTCCGAGGGTTTAGGCACCCTGACCGAAGTACCTGACAGTACTTGGAATACTCGTAAGCAGACACATGTTGAACCTGATCTCTCCGATACATGGAAGCTACGAGTACCAACCGCACTTCGCCGGACCGTTTTGGCAGAAAACCATGACGCTCCGTCCGCTGGACACATGGGAATCGCCAAGACCATATCTCGGATGGCACCACGTTATTACTGGCCTGGCATGTTTCGAGACATCGCCCAGTATGTTAGGAACTGCCCAAAGTGCCAGCAGTGCAAGCCATCCGCCAACCAGAAATATGCCGCCAAAAGACCGACGTCTTTCCGGACCATCCCCGAGACCGGAAAGCAGCTGCGACATATTCCCAGGAAACACCTCAAACCGGTTCCAGGAGAGGTAGTGACCATCAGTACCGTCAGTCACCGTCCGCAACATCCGTACCATCCAGTTTCCCGCTCCCACAACGAGGATAGTTCAAGAGGACATGCCACCACCCGAAGAGGTACCAGCCGACCACCTCTGTTTCCGCTTAGGAACCGAAGACCATGTCCTACGAGTGGTTGCCAGCGTCACTATGGCAAGGGCTAAACCACGCCCTACGAACCATATTCCGCCGTCCGCCGTGAAATTAGCTTCACCATAGCTAACTGTTTTTTTGTATTTTCAGAATGACCAGCCAGGGAGCCGTGACAGTCCAGGACCATCTGTGGACCAGCTGGTAAGAAACACCAAATGAAGATACCCGATAGGTAATCACACCGGTCCCGGGAGGCTGTGTAAAGTTATTTTTGTTCTTTTTTCTAATTTAGAATTTTGTCTTGTAAATATTAGAGTAGGGAGCTTTCCGTTTAAAGTAATTTTGCATTTGTTTACCTGGAGCCTCCCAGGGAGAAGAAAAAAAAATGTATGATGAATTATTATTTTTTTTTACCGAAGTAAGAGGGGGGTGTAACGAAGTGATTTTTCCGATCAAGGAATGTTCATTTTTGCTTTAAATATTACCGTCACTTGGGTACACCCTGCCGCTGTTTTAGTAAGTAAGTCCTGTACTAGTTAAGTTATTATTGAGTTGTTAAAAAGTCCGCTGGTAAACAAGCAGTCAAGTAATTAATTGATTAATTTTCGACAATCCCTCGTATAAGTAAAATCCGAGAATTATTAGAAATAATGACCGAGTCGGAAATAAAAATCATTCGTTCCTAAAATTATTAATCCTTGCTCGTTTTGATCCGTTTCTTTTTGCAACAGAGTATAGAAATTACAAGCAACTCATTTCCGGTTAGATACGCTTTGAGTCGATGCACTAAGATGCATAATCCGCTGTACCTCTGCAAGTTACGCTGGGATATGCATACGAGTACGTCGTTTAAAGTCGGTGACCACCTCTCTTTTAACACGACAGATACGTCATAAAAGTTTACAAAAAGGGAAAACACAGGCACTTCGCCCTCATTCCGTGCTCATTCAGTGCTGATTCCGTCCTCATTCGCATTCCGAGAAAACCGGCAGCAGTTCAGGTTCATTTCGAAATAGTCCGCATCAGATACGTTCGACCGCCAGCAATTGACGATCAAACCGAACCCGTAAATCTTTTGTATCACCGCTCCGAGTTAATAGTAATTTCCTTTGAGTATAATATTGGTAAGAATTTAACGCAACCTGCTACATTCTGCAGGTACTGCCGTCAGTCAAGTATAGATATTTCGAGATTTTATTGTCAGTAAATATCACCGTATTTTGCTACCAAAGTAAACTAGAGCTTATTAGTAATACCTCCGTTGGTTTGTTTATTTTGTTAATGTAGGTAAAGACTGCTGAGGTCTGTTCACTAGTGCCACCTCAAATGTCCCCTTGCCTACTAGGTTACCGGAAAACCTACGTGAAAAATAGTCACTATATGCATTAACAGTCTGTATTTGTTCACTAGGGCCATACGGACTGGGTTTTGCATAGAACTGACTCGCAAAGCTGTCATTATTTAAAATAATCCTGTAACAAATAGCTCGACGTTTGCGGCAGTAGCTTACCGTTTGTTTAAATCTTGTATCTAGCCTCAAATATCTATAGCTGACGGACTGCCCGCCGTCTATAATCCTCGTGGAAACATTTGCTTGTCGTACGTAGCGAAATATCGATACAACGTCTCCATAAATTCCGCCGTCAAAACCCCACGTAAAGACTGTTGCTTGCCAGCTTGACTAAGTTAAAATTATTTAAGAGGATATTTTGTATTATTATTTTACACATACACGATTGCAGCGTCGTGAAAGAATAAGCATAAATTACGTTGTTCATTATTTAGTCCTGAATAAATACGTTATGTTAAAAAGGCAAACTTCCCGAGTTATTATTTCTGTAGTGTTATTTTCTGATTAATCCGTTTGAGCAGTATGACCGAAATCCATTAGATAGGTCTCCAGCTCAGAATCCTGGCTATTCCGTATCATCCACTGTTTTGCTACTCAGGGTTGTTCTCCCAATTAGGAGAACCAAAAAGATAGTGTCGTTCTTCGCACTCAAAAATTGAAGGGCTGGCGCCCGAGAATTCCGTAAGAATAAAAGAGATTACGTAAGTATCTGACCGAAAGCAAAGTGCATCGGAAAAAGAACGTTACAAAATAGAGAAAGAGCTCTATGGTTTAGTATTTGCATGTGAACGTTTTCACCAGTTCATATTTGGAAAATCTATTATTATGGAAACCGATCACAAACCCCTTGTACAGATTTTTAATAAACCATTATATGACTGTCCACCAAGATTACAAAGAATGTTTATAAGATTACAAAGATATGATATCAAACTTATACATAAACCTGGTAGAGAGCTCTTCATAGCAGATGCATTGTCACGAGCTTATATTAGACATTCTGAAAATAATGATGAACTTGACACCGAAATCGAGTCACAAATTTGCTTACTAAGATTAAATCTAAATGATAAAATTAGAGAAATAAAAAATGCAAGTTTAATTGATATTGAAATGCAAATATTATGTAATTACGTAAAAAATGGTCAAAATCAATTAAACAAGTAAATTCTTTAGTTAAAGTGTATTATAAATTTAAAGATGAAATAATAGAAGCCGATGGGTTGTTATATAAAAATAAAAAACTTATAGTTCCAAAACAATTACGTAATAAGATTTTATCAAAAATACATTACAGTCATTTAGGAGTAAATAAATGTAAAAACAGAGCACGAGAATGTTTCTTTTGGCCAAGCATGTCGAAACATATTGAAGATTATGTATTAAATTGCTATGTTTGCAGGTCTTTTCAAAAAAATAAACAAAAAGAGCCTATGTTGCCCCATGAAGTACCTAATCTACCCTGGGAAAAAGTTGCATGCGATTTATTTTATTTGGATAGTGAGATTTATTTATTAGTTGTAGATTATTTTTCGAAATACATCGAATTAGCAAAATTAATTGACAGTTCGTCCTCAATGCAAGTCATTATACAATTGAAATCAATTTTTGCTCGACATGGAATTCCTAAAATTTTAATAAGTGACGGGGGACCTCAATTTTCTAGTCTTCATTTTAAACAGTTCTCAAATGAATGGCAATTTACTCATGTAACATCGAGTCCTTTGTATTCACAGTCAAATGGACTAGTTGAAAAAAATATACAGACTCTAAAAAAAATGTTAATTAAGGCTAAAAGTGATCACAAGGATTTGTATTTAACGTTATTACATTACAGAAATACACCTATAGACGAAAATATCGGGTCCCCTGCAAAACTGTTAATGTCTAGATATTTAAGGGATAATCTACCCCTCGAAATTTCCAAATTGAAACCTCAAGATAATAACTATGGGGATATTCAAAATAAATTAAAAACAAAGCAGGCAAATCAACAAAAATATTATGATAGAAAAACAAAACAAGATGATTACGAGTTTAAAAGTAACGAAAACGTTCTTTTAAAAACAAATTTGTCAGATAAAAAATGGAAAGAAGGTGTCATACAATCTAAATCAGCAAGTAGACCTAGCTTACAATGTACAATTATACAATGGTAATATTTTGTCAAGAAATAAATATTTTATTAAAATTTTTCCACAAAATAATAAGAATAATGTAAATGAAAATACTAGTACTAGTTCAATGATTTAAACAATACGTTAAATAACTCGGATGTTAGTGAGGATGATATTGTTTTTGTACCAAATACAACACGGAGAGGTAGGATAGTTAATGTGCCTGATAGGCTGAATTACTCCTAATTAGATACATATGTATTTGATATATTAAAATAAAAATAAAATTATTTTATATTTAAGTTAGGATAGATTGAATATTAATTATATTAAAATTAGTATAAAATTGTTTTATATTTAAGTTAGGATAGATTAAATGCACATATCTTTGCTGTAAATAATTGTTTAAACAAACAAGGGAAATGTCATAAATAAAATATATTCATTATTGATTTATAAAAACACTCATCTTTGTGTATGCCACGTTTTTATATGTTATCTATTATTTCTTTATGTATTTTTTATATGTATTCAAATATGTCTATTCCCTACTGAATAAAGCAGTCTAAAATAAAACGTTATATTTATCACATTTGCTTAAAACCATTTTTGTAGCTTAGCTATTACAGCATCTGGAAAATCAGACATTAAAGATATTGAGATAGCTAATCAAATTTGGAAAAATGCCAAAATCCTAATGTTTCTCAAATTCATTCAGACTTTTTGGATAGAAAGCGAGAAGTTAAATCAGACAATAGGGTATGTAGTCCAAGCAATGGGGGTTTTCTATTTGCAAAAGGTCGGAAAGAAGTGAAATTTGGTGGCATGGTAGACATAGGTACCCTGATAGTACACCTCAGTTTGCGACCTCGGGGGGTTGCCGCTCGAGGGGTGGCGGGATGAAAACTCTGCATCGCGACGCTTTTTGGAAAATAGCGCCGTTGTGGTAAGTGCTTTCGAAAAAAAGTTCAAATAAAATATGTAGAGAAGAAAATTGTGCACAATTTTGGTCTTCACATTTTTCGTCTGCGACCAATAGTTTCCGCTCTACGGCGCGCCAAAGGTGGGGGTTGATTTGCAATTTCCAACAAAATCAGAATTTCATCGCGGATTAAGACGAAGATCGCTATCAAACAATTCTGTAATATTTTTTTTCTGAAAGAGTAATGTTTTTTGAGTCTTCAGATGCCCGATTTGATACATTTGGTCGTGTATAGTAAAAGATATGATTTTTTGAAGCGCGCCCCTACATACTCCGATATGGGCATTTTTTAATTATCATTATCTACGGTCAATATTTCCTTGTTATTGTTGACCTAGGGCGCCAAATTTATTATTTTTGTGAATTAGTGGTCATGAAAATCCTGATAACAATATTGTGTCCTCTAGGACATAGGGTATGGTATATTTGTATAATATTTGCAATGAAATTGAAGACTTGTTCTGTATCCATGCATAGCACAGATCAGCATGTACTCATGTAGACATGAGACCATGCGTATCTTGCGCGACACACGAGGTCTAACCAAACTCGATGACTGGCTATCACTACACAATCCTTTCCCAGAAGTTGATGTTCTCATGTCAATTAGTAAGGGAGTTGTTGGAGAGGTCGCCGTGAATTGTACACAATTTTGTTCTCTACATATTTCATCTGAACTTTTTTTCGATAGCACTTACCACAACGGCGCTATTTCCCAAAAAGCGTCGAGACGCAGAGTTTTCATCCCGCCACCCCTCGAGCGGCAACCCCCCGAGGTCGCAAACTGAGGTGTACTATCAGGGGACCTATGTCTACCATCCCACTAAATTTCATTTCTTTCCGATCTTTTGCGAATAGAACACCTTTTATTGTACCCATTGCTTGGACTAATGCGCATATGAGAGATTTTTAAGCAAAATTGGTTATAAAAGATAGTTAATGCTATAAAAAAATGAATAACAATAAAATTTTATCAACAATGTACCCTATATTTATGTATTTGTTAATTAAAATTCATATTATTTTTAAGTTTACGACCACTGGCCGAGAACAAACGATGGAATTCTAATCTCACCGTGCTGGGCGTGACGTCAATCACTCGTTTTTTTGACAGAACTAGGAGAATCTTTTATGCTCGCCGTTGTGCAATATGTCATACTGTTTACGTGTAGATTCAATGTGCGATTTCGGTGTTAAATATTAACATTTTTCACGGAAAAGTGAGTGGAACAGATTTTGTAAAAGCCCAGAGAGATAATTTGGCCAATGGCCAGGTAGGCTTTGACTAGGTACAACAATTAAAATTTCAAACAATCAAGTGTCAAATTGTCAAATTTATGACAGTTGATTATTCCTAAATGGTTAAGCTAATCTTTGATTAAACTTTTCTCACCTAAATAATAATAAACTTTAAAGTAAAATGCTTCAACAGTTTAAACAAAGCTTAACTTAACCTGTTAGGAATGATCAACTGTTAGAAATTTGACAACGCACTTGATTGTTTGAAATTTTAATTGTTGTACCTAGTCAAAGCCTACCTATAATTTAAAATTTATAAAATAATGTGTAAATCTGTTGGGTTTAATTGGATGGTTAAATACTCTTCAGGACTTGACTTTGTATGAATGGGTGTTTCTGAATATGAATAAGAAAGTCTTTATTAACTCGTAGTAGGTTCTTGGTTTTGTAAAATTATATTTTATAGAAGAAAGTGAATAGAAAAATGACATGCGCAATTTGAAAATGTACTTTATTTACCTTATTTCTTATTTCTTTATGTTCTTGCATCTCTGATCTAACGTATCAAACGCTTTAGAAAGATCTAAATGAATCAGTGCTCTAGTCTCTAGAATCCCCGATGTCCAAAGATCTGAACGTATCATCTGTAATATTAGAAAGAATTGTTACAGTACTGTTATTGTACTGTACCCCATTGGAAACCCTGACAGAAATTATGAAATAATGTTATTGTCAGTTATGAAATCAAAAATTTTATTTTTAAAGATCTTAGATAATGCTGTGATGATATATTAATGGGCATAAGATCATTGTAAGATTTTTAGGCTCAATAATTTTATGAAGCGGTTTGACAATCGATAACTTCCTGTGGAAAATAATCAAACTCCAATTCTCTATGGAATTTACATTAAAAATAAATTTTAAATGTATTCATACCATTCCTTATATTTTTTATTAATTTTTATAAGAATTTTTTGGTAGGAATAAGATACATTTAAATTAAATTAAATATTTCGGGTAACTGGATTATTTTTATCACTGAAGGATCTTGTGCAGAAAGGAAAGGGGACATTTAGAAACAATTAATACAAATCCAATAACCCAATATACTGAATTCTTTCTATATCGGAAACATTTTTGTGTTACGGACGGGATTCGAACCAGGACCGTCAAATGTTGATGCCTCTCGACGAGGCGATCACGTACACAATGATTTATATTTTGTAATTGAAAGAAATCAAAGTCTTTTCTCACAAAAATCAAAAAAATTATTTTATAGTGACCGGTTTCGTGAACTAAAATTGCATTGGGGTCACTATAAAATAAATTTTGTGAATTTTTGTGAGAAAAGACTTCTCTTTCTCTTTCAACATGAACCACTACTCACATGGGATTGACCTTTCTTCGTTATATTTTATAACTTCACTTATTGATATTATTAACTACAATAATTTAAAACGTTTATGAAACTATCAATAACTTAAGTAATGGCCACAAGAAAGTAATTTGAGATCTCCATAATGTTTCATAATTTTTAGTTTCGTAACCTTTAGCCTACTTAAAATTTTTAGAAATTTTAATGATTGATGTTTTACTGTTCAAATTCCAGTACTTGATATATAATATAAACATCAAATACATTACACAATCATGTTACAATTCGTATAAAGTATAAATTGTGCAGTAAGTTATATTTTTTAAAGTTTAAACACACTATATACCTAGATTAGATAACTTCTAAGTTCGAAGTCAAAGCTGCCTGGAACGTTAGGTACATTATTGAAAAATTCTTTCTGATATTGACATTTACCGGAACTGGAATTTAACGCCAGGGGAAAATTGTAGTCACGTTTTGCCATACAATGCGTCTCTAACAGCTGATCCACCGTACCTACTTGGTAAAATGTTTTATAACCTCGATTTTAAACTCATATTTATTATAATATGTATTATAGCATAAAAGTAGTTCCCTGAATTGTGCATTCGAATTGAGAAACACAAATAATTTAAAAAATAAAGCATACAAGTTAGGTATATTATCAGCGGAAAGTTTTATGGTTTTGGGGTTTTGGCACAATATTTTGCTATATCTAATCTGTTTCTATTTTCTCAACTAATAAAGGTAATCAAAGGTATTGAAGATGCGCTGTATCATATCTTGTGTTTTGTTTTGTATAATATATATTGTGAGTGTACATAAAAGTTATGTGAAATTAAATGTATCGCTCTTTAAAATGTATATTAAAGTTTTTTAAATAAATAGGTAGGTACCAAAATATCATGGCAAATGTACCTACAAATAACAGCATTTATTACGCAATACGATTAAAGTTATTGAATGTCCTACGTGACAAACTTCCATCATTTTATTATTTTTTTTAAAATACCTAGGTACAGTTTGCCGCAAAAGAATAGTCAACGCACAACCGTTTCTAATAAGATTTCTTAAATTTTTATAAACAAATATTGATATTATGTTTCATAAGAAAAAATAAGCATCTCATATAATGATATTTAGTATATAATTCGAAGAGTGAGGACGCTCCAGAAAGAGTATAAATATAAAGATTTCACTTCATCAATAATTTGTATATGTTCTTGTCGCTTCGTCCCAGAATCATCATGAGTTTTTTGGTAAGTACCATTTACCTTTCGCTTATTTGAACTTTGACATATCAATCGATTTCTAAAACATTAGATAAGCGTCTGACTTTCATTTAGTGTAGATCGTGAAATATTTAAGAATTTATTTGTTAAGTTAATTACCGAAGTGCTCAATTTATATAATATATATTTATATATTATACGGGGTTTCCTGTTTAAATATAGAACAAGCGTATTAAGTTATTTATTTTTTGATCGATTTAAATGATTATTTTTTTGAAATGTATTAGAGTGGTAAAATGCTATCTGTAAGTGACTATAATCTTGTTTTACATTGACATGCATGACCTTCTACAATGCGTTTTTTATTACCAGAAACAATTAAATTATAATAATAATTTAAAACAAATTGACTACTTACATATTCTTCTCCGATGTTCCTAAATACGTCTTGATACCAAGTTTCATTAAAATCAGAAAAGCTAAAATGACATCGCAGAAGACCAGGTTTTACAATGTAAACAAAAATATAATGAAATCAGTCAAAAAATAAAGTCACTGGATTATCCCACTTAAAGGTGTTTGTATGTTCGATTTTGATGAAATTAGGCGAGAAGTTTTTAGAGAGGCTGAAGATGAAAATAATCAGTTTTTTTAATTAATCTGTAATGATTTTGAAGTTTTTGATGATAAAAAATGCATCGCATAAGGCCACATATTTCAATTTAAAACAAAATTAATATCATCTAAGAGACTAGGGATAATAGTTCTAGAACCATATGTTTTAAGAAAATTATTATTGAAATAGTCCAAGGAATAAAAAAGTTGCAGGCTTGTTCCACATTCAGAAGTTTCAAATTCTAAAACTGGGTAAATAATTTGAAAACTTCCTGTTCCGATATATTATTCACGCATTGAAATTTTTTTAGAATTATTTCCAATATAAAAAGATTATAAGATGTCTTGTACATTTGTTTATCTGTAAAAATGTCCAGATAAGGTCAAATATTTCATAAAATATCAATAGAAATAAATACGATGTATTGGAGAGTTAAAAATTTTCCTTTATACATAGATTTATATTTTAATGCAAAAAAATAATATGACGCAGACATTAACAAAATGCCATTATTTAAATGTAGCTGGTACTTAATTTTTCCTTTTGGAATATTTTTTCATTCGGAATAATTGTAATAAAAACAATCTTCTACCACAAAAAAAAAAGGAAGGTTTGTCTACCGCTAAATTAGACTCTTGATACATCTTTTTAAAATTGTTTTTATTCAAACTACATATTACGTCGATTTGCATGATTTAAAAACATTAAGTAAACTAGATAAATTAATCTGTAACCGGAAATTATTTTCAAATATACAGCTAGAACGAGCCAAGTCGATTCTAAAGCACGATAGGACTTTAAACTTGAATAAATACCACAAAAATTAACATATGATCAAAAATCTGTTTTTATTTGAAAGATCGATACATGGCATTAATATTTAAAAATGATTTGAGGCATATGGCCACCGAGGCTGATATTAACGGAGCGCATTCTGTCAGTCCAATTTTGGGTAATTTTTTCGAGCAATGGTGGCCGTATATCATGAATAACATGAACAATGTTGGCTTCCAAGGCGTCCATTGTTCCTGGTTTGTTAGCGTAAACCATGACTTCACGTACTAGCCCCATACAATCCGGCGGCGTCAAATCGCAGGATCTTGGCAATTATGCTTATTAACAAACACGCTAAGCCAAAAATTAGCCTCATCGCTGAATTCAATTTTCCGATAAAACAACGGATCAGCTTACAACTGCTCTAAAGCCCAATTAGAGAAAGAACGACGCAAGCAATGGTCTTGTGGCTTTAATTGCTGCACCAGCTGGATCTTATATGGGTGTGGGCCAAGATTTTTTAGCAAAATTTTTCACGTAGTGAATGGACAGAGTGACGAATCGACAATTTTGAATTCTCTTGCACACTTTTGTTTACAGCGAAAAAAAAAACAAGAATCTACAAGTCAAAATTTAATTGATGTCAACGAGCTAGGTTCTAATCGGGTGGATTACTTTTCATGGGGACATCTAAAAACAATGGAGTTTAGTGAAAATATTAATACGAGTGAACAGTTAATAGAAAGAATAAATCACTGATGCAATGTGATTAGAAATAGGTAATAGGAACGCTAATTTGATGGTACATCAAAGAAATGCATCGAGGTAGAAAGAATTCATTTCGGTAACAATTTATAGAAAGAATTATTTTTTTATGGTGAATTTGTTGTTTTAATGCTGTAGGTCATGCTCATTGAAATTAAAAATATTTACGATGTTGTTGGAATTTTCTCTTGTTGATTATATATATAGTGTTTTTCTTTTCTTGACCGTTGATATCAATTAATTTGATGTGTAGATTCTTAGGTTTTCGGTCATGTGGTAAAATAAAAAACTATTTTGTGACGTTTCGGTTTTATTAAACCATCTTCAGAGAAAATTTAGGTGTGGTAAAAGGAACTTTCTTCCTTTTATGATCTCAACCATAACAGACATAAAAATGTATATAATATTAATTATTATGTAATTTTTACCACACCTAAATTTTCTCTGAAGATGGTTTAATAAAACCGAAACGTCAGAAAATAGTTTTTTATTTTACCACATGACCGAAAACCTAAGAATCTACACATCAAATTACTTGTTGATTATGATTTCATGATATAGCCAAGTAGCTAGAAACAAATAAATCGCCTTACCGCGCAAAAGGTCGGGTATCTGATTGTTTTCTCTACTTGTTTATATTGAGGCCAGTAGTAAGAAACCAAGTTTTCCAATTCGAAAAACCTCGGCCGAACTTTCTGTTGCACTAAAACCATGAAATTTTTTAACTTTTTTGTTTTCTTTTCAAATATCTCGGAATGAGTTGGTTCTAGGTTCTAGAGCTTTGCTAGTTATTATCAATCTTAAAGAAGATAAAATTTTCATTACAAATGTTCTCTAAACCCAATAACAAGCGCGCTGCAGCGTCAGGAAAATGGGGAATTTTTTTTTCTTGGAGAAAAAGACACAAGTCAGTTTTCTAACACTATTACTCATATATTTATCCATATCTGATTGATAATTATATATTATATTACAATAAGTATATACACACATTACACATATACGTATGGTGCATATAATAATAATAGTAATAATAATAAATCGTGGCCAAAACACACCGCATGTAAGGCCAAAAACCAGACAAAAAATAATAATAAATCGACTTTATTTGGCGAAGTTTAGTTATTACAACTACTCTTACACATAACCTACATATTTGTTCATACAATCAGTGTTATTCTGTAAGCCATTGAAAAGTATTCAATATTGGATATTTCCCAATAATTGGAAAGATTCCAATGACAATCAGTGTTATTCTGTAAGCCATTGGAAAGTATTCAATATTGGATATTTCCCAATAATTGGAAAGATTCCAATGACTTTGTCATTTTCGTATTCTGTAACCACAATGAATTCAATTTATTGAATCAATATCTTGAAAATCTTAACAACCGATTTTTGCTCTTGTTATTAAGTTTCCAATAGAACATAACCTCAAACGTTTATTTTGAATAACTGTTTTGTGCAACGATTGAAGGCGTTTGTAATTCATAATGAATAGACAATTTATTTTCAATATAAATGCAGTCGAAACAATGTGATAAATTAAAAATAAAATATTTCTAAATTAATCAAACAATAAATACTTCAAATGCACGATAATTGTAATTGTCGCCCCAAATTATTTTTAATTCATCTGGGCCAACCAAAGACGTGAATTTGCCCGTTCGTAGAAGAGGATACTGTTTTAAATAACGAACATATATGGCAAATTGCTGTGGACTACAGTGGACTTGTTCTTTCAGCAGGGGCCATATCACCAAATTTTCGCGACCACAAATCACAATTAAAAATACACCGCAGAATGGCGCAAAAACAACAAAAGTGAGGTTAATCTTCTTCTTCTTTCAAATTTATTACGCACTATTTGTCAATAATTGTACTAACCGTTTTAAATTTAGTGACTAAGATTGAATGTTCCCAATATGGTTTACAGAATTGCATAATTTCTCAATATTGGAAACACCCTTGGAAATGTGATTGAAACATAAATTGGAATCTATTCAATATTGGGAACTTTTGAATGGCTTACAGAATAACACTGCATATGTGTTGTTGAAATTGGATTATTTAACATGCTTATTAAGAACCGTTTAAATAGATTATGTATTATAAATTAAAATAAACTGATAGAAATGAAATTGTATATGAAAGAAATTATATAAATAATAATTATGTAATTAATTGTAATGCTTCATATTGTATAATAATGCCTCAAATTACGTTTACATGCTTCATATCATTGTTTTTCACCGTTTTAATGATCGTGGGCGGATATCATCTCTATATTCGGTAGTAGTGGGGACATCATCTCCATGTCCTCTAGTACTATGGACGTTAGAAGCGCCATCATCCTGGATTGGAGGAGGTATGAAGTCATCCAGTTCTGCATGGAGTTGTTCGATCATGGCCATGCAGTGTTTAGAAATGTTTAAACATTTCAACCCTGCTAAAAAAAAATATTTCTTGCTCCTACAAGTAGGGTTGCACCAGCGGGACTCTGTGCCAAATAGAATTCTATTGCTCGCTTTCTACTATTGAAATCTATTTCCAAAGTCGATAGAACGTTGCAAAGCTACTCTGTGTCACTGTCGACTATTCTTCGGGCGTTTTCGTCAAAATACTATTCATTCTGAATATGTTGCAGCGAGTTTGTGATAAAATCTAGTTATTTTCAATATTTTAAATGAAATATTTGACACATTTGTCACTGTGTGCCGTTGTTTGAGTGAATTCAAATCGAAATTATTTTTCCGTTTAATTATGTACGAATATTGGCGTAAAATAATGTTGCTCATGAACAATTTAAATCAAGCGATTGTAGAAGAGGATGAGAGGTTTGAAGAAATTAGAGTCGAGAACATTCAACGAAGAGTACTTAATGCGTGAAGAAGCCGATTGTTTTCAAATAGAGGAGGTTAAATTCAAAGAATTATTTCGCGTTACAAAGGATATGGCTCATTTCCTTTTTAATGGCATTACACCTGCATTAACTCGTAGTAATAATCCTGTAGTAATTCCTCCTCAAGCAAGGTTTTTTGGTGCTTTGCACTTTTACGCCACAGGAAGCTACCAAATATTCTACTTGGAATATTTCAATGCCTAATTTTTACTTATCTTTCTTCAACTTTTAACGTTCTTTTCACCAAACCCTAAGCTATTTAACTGAGCTGCCTTTTCTTCACTTCCAATAAATTTATTGGTTATTAATTCGTGAATATTTTCACAAAGCGCTAATAACAGCTGCCAATGCTCCGCACGTACTCTCATTTTTTATTAAAAAAAAACAATAAATGCACCGAAAGACGAAAATATGCTGACAACCCAATATAAAAAGTCAATCGGACCGCCTTCAGTTAAATCACACAACGTATGAGTAATCAAATGTCAAATAGTTAGGTTAGATTCCTATCTCGATGTAGAAAACGACACGCTCAGACGTCTCGCCTAGAGTCGATGGATATCGTAGAAACAACACGATGTTCAGCGAGCACAGAGTACCTCTGGTGTAGAAAATAGTCGATTAGTAGAATTCTATGGTGCACAGAGTCCCGCTGCAGCAGGATTGAAATGTTCAAATATTTGCAAGCACTGCAGCGGCCTCACATGTACAAATGTAGTCGAACTGCCACATGATATAGAGAATGAAGACGAAACGATGGTCATTATCGAACAAATTGATGGAGAACTGGATGACACTACACCTTCTCCAATCCGGGATGATGCAATTTCTGACATCCCCACTACTACCGAAAATGAAGTTGATGTCCGCCCCCCGATCATCAAAGCGACTAAAAACAATGATAAGCATTTTAACATAATTTGAAGTATTACAATTAATTACATAAATTATGTTTTCTGTTTTCTTAATTATGTTTTCTTTGATTTTGAACATTGAATCCAATGCCTGAAAAGTCTTTCTCGTATAATTATTATATAATGAGATTATTGTTTATAATAGCTTTGTTTGTCATCAAAGTGTAGTGCAGAAAAGTGTAGGTTTAAAAGTGTACAAAATGTTAACTAGTGCAGATGTGTAATTCTATAACAAACAACTTTAAGAGTGTACGTACTCTTGTCAGAAAATCAACATAACCTATAAATAATAGCAATAATAGATTCACTACCAGTATCTTCACTCTCATCATTAAATAACTGTGACAAAATCACATTATTTCAATTCATACCTCTGTCAGACAACCCGTTTCAGTAAATCTCAAACTTCAAACCACAGAACAGCGTCAAACTTCAACTCAGGTGCCTGCGCTGCACTATCGACACTCGTTACACCTCCTCAGGAGTCAGTGTCAAAAGTGCAAGAAAGTGTACACTATACTGGTATACCAAACGGCTAGCACTGTCTGCACTAATTTATAACAAACGGCTTATTGGCAAAAAGTGTAAAAAAGTGTACACTAGTGGCTGATGACAAACAAAGCTATAATTTCCTTTATATACAATTTCACTTCTGTCAGTTTTTTTCTATGTATAATAATGTATTTTAATGGTTCCTAATAAAAATGTTAAATAAACCAATTTCTTTTTCCATCTATCACTACAACAACACATGTTGTATAAACAAATATGTAGGTTATATACACCACACGTATGTAAGTAATGTGTGTATATATTTATTGTAATATAATATCAATCGGATATGGATATATATATGAGTAATAGTGTTAGAAAACTGACTTGTGTCTTTTTCGCCAAGTTGAAAAAAGTGTTTGCAGCGCGCTTGTTATTGGGTTTAGATTTTTCCTAAATTTTTTAGGATTTATAAGCTTATCTTCATTAAATTATCGTTTATATTTCCAGATAATATCAATTTTGGTACTTAACATCTGCTTTGTCCAATCCCAAAAGCAATATGATGAACCTTCACAGCAACAGCTACAATTTCAAGATCAACGACAAAAATCCGTTGAAAGCACAACATTTATTCCAATCATCAAGTTTAACAAGGAACAAGGAGAAGACGGAAGCTACAAAGCATCGTAAGTGTTATATCTATCTTTAATATTTCTTATGTAATTTTCGTGATGATTGAAAAATAACTTGTCTACTTTTACTTGTTTTAGTAAGTGAAAAATGAATATTTTTAAAATCAAGATATGCTGATATACAATACTAGTCAATTTAACATTCAATTCTAATATAAAGGCTGTGCCAGCGTTCTTTTTAAAATGTAATCATTGCAAAACAGGTAGTCCTAGGGAATCACATAAACTACGGTAACGTCTACTAGCACAACTTCCTGAGATTTACATCGAAATTTCATGAACCAAGAGGGATACCAAACATTTAAGAAATGAGTTCTTTCCTTATAAACAAGAGACTAGAAAAATGCCATTGAAAAAAATTTAAACACTTTTTTTGTGGAATTCCTGTACTTAGAACCATTTACTCCCTGTAGACAGTACGATGTTTGAAAGTTAACCTAATAATTCGCTTGGTCCGCTTCAATTATTGTCCATAAGTTTATATTTATTTAAAATTAAACAAAACAATCCTCTATCAAGTACTGATAATAAATAAATAAAGAAAATTAAAAAATAAAGCTTTATAATTAATAACGAACTAAAATAAATAAGTGACCATCAAAAAGTTTTGAAATAAAATCAGTCTTTTTAAATTGAATACACTACCAAGGCACAGAAAACTTTCTGTGCTTAAGGGTTGTATGAAGCAAAACGGTTTTAAGAGATTTTTGAATGTCTCATATTTTTTAGTTAATTTTTCAATCTTCTCAAATAACGGAGATATGGCTTGTAAACGAAATTGTGGTATACCAAGAAAATGTTAATACAAATATTAGTTCTGATTTATTTAAAGTCTTTAATTTGATAATATTGAACTACATACAGGGTGTCCCGTAATAAAGTGCAAAAAATTTAACTGGAGATTCCTCGTCGAAAATTAAGGTGGGTACTTCATATAAAATTTTCCAAAATAAGCTTTCCCTGTTCGGCTACACCCCCTTAAAGGGGTGGGCTAAAAAATGGTTTTTAATTTCTAACTCAAAATAGCGTAATCGGAAAAAGATGAAATTTAGCCATTTTTGAGAAAAAAATTAAATTACATCTGCCTAACTAAGTGATCAATCAAAAGCGATGAGCACGAAGGCAGATGTAATTTAATTTTTTTCTCAAATGGTCGATTTTATGAAATTTTTTCAAGAGATAAAAAAGTTTCTAAATGAATCATAATGTTTAGTTATTTTTTTTAATTGAAGAAAAAATAGCAGGCAAAAAGATATTTACAAAATTTCAAGAAGGGTAGTTAATTTCACCCCTTTGTGTACATGCTAGGTGGATGAAATGATTTCGTTAGATGCCTTTTGATTAGTAACCAAGATGTGCCAAATTTCATCTTTTTCCGATTACGCTATTTTGAGATAGAAATTAAAAACCATTTTTTAGCCCACCCCTTTAAGGGGGTGTAGCCGAACAGGGAAAGCTTATTTTGGAAAATTTTATATGAAGTACCCACCTTAATTTTCGACGAGGAATCTCCAGTTAAATTTTTTGCACTTTATTACGGGACACCCGTATATTGTACCTTTGTAAATTTTGTGAGTTAATTATTATTGCGTGAATGATTTTCTAGAAAAGTAATTATATTAAGAAGATAGTTTCGATTATCTTCGTTACATTCTAAGAATTTTATTTTTATTTAAACTATTTGCATGCCATGTTCTGTATTTTATAGAGAAAGTTCTGTTAAAGGTCTGTATCAGGTGCAAGTCTCGATTCTATCACACCCTGCACAGGTCAGTTTGACATGATGCAGTCGAACCGAAACTACCGCGACTGCAGGTTGCAGCAGCTGCTTTAATGTGCTTTCGCAAAATTCGTGCGAGATGGCAGCACTTGTAAGACATAGACATGCACTTTTTGTTTTTCAAATAAATTAATTTACAGCTCATACCAAGAGTTGGGGAAAATAAATTTAAAAGTTAGAAGCAATGAATAATGTGGGAAAGTTAGTAAATTTGGCCAGAAAAAATATAAAATGCATGCAAAAAATTTTTTATTTTTTTTTGAAGAAGAAAATAACTTTCCGACATTTTATACATATTTTAGATTAATCTGATAAAAATTGCATTCAAATCGGATAAGTTTTAAACGAAATATTCGAAAACTACGATTTAAGTGGGTATAATACTCTTAAAATGAAAGAGACAATGATATTATTTCTTTCTACTTTCGGGGAAGAACAAGGTGTCTGTCATTAATATGCTTGCCGCTTCGATTCTGCTCTACTGCTTTGGAGTAGTCAAGTGGCGAGTAGAGCTGGGCCAATAGGGTCATCCCTTAATTTTTTTTTATTTTAAATTATAAAATTTCATTAAAAAATAAAACACCCGTATCTTTTTATTTTCTTATATTGCATCGTTTAAGTTAAATGAAACATAAATTAAAACTCGCGCTTTTCGTGACGTAGTAAATCCCGAGTCATTCGCATTGGTTTTAGTTCGTCGATAAGGTAGATACTGCGGACCTTCGTTGTGATTGGATGAAATAAATTCCTCTTTAAAAATACACAAATCATGAGCTAAACCGAAGTTCGTGGTTTTATACGCCAAAAAATGATCTTAGTTTGTCAACAGAGTTTTAGGTAATGCTAGTATTTCCAGTTTTGCGATTTTACTCCATAAGAAATTTCACAGCAATCTGTTCTTATTGGGGATGAATTGTAATTATTGGTTACATGTCTCTAAGCCTGGCAACTGTGGGTATTGGATTGTGTGTTTAGCATTTATATGTCTTGCCCACCTTACTCTCAGTTTATTTGATGTAGGTACTTCACCTGTTGTTCCATGATTTTCAAACTAACACTCTCATTAATTAAAGCTGTTTTACAAATAAACCCTGTTATATATATTCTATAATGCCTTCCTTGATACTTTCAACATTTGTATTGTAATAGAGGGAATCTATTACAATACGAATGAACCAGCACTAGAGTCTTGATTGTCTTAAATAAAAGTGTGATATGCAATTTTTCATCTCCTGTATTTGTCTGTTCTATCTCTGAATCATATAATCTGTTATCCACTGTTGCCAGTATATGTCCTGATGTGTCTACATTATGTCGGATGGTATTAAATTTATTTGTCGGGGTCGTCTTGAGTTCATTTGTCTCTTCCTGTTTTGCCTATGTGAAAGATGGATTAGAAATATTCGTTGGAAATTTAGAGACATAATTGACTCCTTTTAAATAATAATATTAATAAAAAACTAACTTAATCCTATAAATTAGCAATATGTTCATAGTTCATTTTTTAATTTTTAATAGTTACGAAACTGGAAACAACATCATTGCTGAAGAAGAAGGGTACATAAAGAATTTGGGACCAGACCCTGATGCAGAAGGAGAAACACTAAATGCACAAGTGCAACAGGGTTCTTATACTTACACATCTCCTGATGGACAAATCATTACGGTAAATTATATTGCTGACGAAAAAGGTTTCCATCCCTCTGGAGATCATCTTCCTACACCGCCACCTGTGAGTCCAGAGGTACAAAAAGGACTCGACATTATCTACGCTGGAATCAGAGAACAGCAGGTAATACTTAAATATTAAAAATATTGAAAATTGTCAATTGTTGCTAATATAATGTAGATTCCATAGTTTATAACTTAACTATATGTATAATTCATATAATAGAGATAATGCTAATTATTTTCAACAATTCAATTTACCATGGAAATGGTAAAATAGCGTAAACTTATTAAGAAAAGATATAATAATTATTTAAAATTTTTAAGCGACATAAGTGTCAGTTACTAGGTTACGGAAATCCTACACAAGTACCTACTATAACATTTTTTAAATTTCAAACTTCGTAATGCTTTTATATTTATCACTATTTGCTTATAATTACCTACTAACACAAAATGCAAAAAAATAGTATAAACAAATCTCGTACGAATAGAAGTGTTTTAAATTACTTGCTCGCTGCGCTCGCTCGTACTCAAACACTATATTCGTTTAGTAAAACGTTGCTTTTCTAAACTTGTTGTTTAATGTACTATTACCGGCTAGTTATACGTCACTCACCAGGCTAATTGAACGTCACTTTGCGGCATTAAAATCTTCTGTTGCCTTTTCTGCAGCGGCTTTCAAATCCGGTGTGGTGAAAAATGGGCCAAAACTTTAAATTTTCACAAAAAATAGTTACCGAAAAAAAATATTTGCCCAACCGGCTTGTGGTTCACAAGACACTAAGAAATGTTAACCTTGCCTGGCAGTTATTTTTGTCAAATTTAACCGTTAAACGGTTAAAATGTTATTTTCAGTTTTTCATGAATTTGGCCCAGTACCTACCTAAATATGTATATTTTTTCAATTTCCGGTTACCGCGCGCCGACCGGAAGTTTCGTCTACTAGCGTAATTGAGGTATGTGAAGTACATAAAACTACCTATGCGGAAAGATATGCGTAATCATTCGATTAAAAAAAAGAATATAATTAAATTAAGTAAATGGACAATAACAGCAAAAATATTAATGTATTATATTTATACAGGGTGTCCGGGAATAACGTTCATATATTTCAAGGGGTGATTCTCAGCTCAAAATATGAAGAAAAGGTTATGTCAACATGGGTCAAAAAATGCCTACTGAGGGAGCTACATCCCCAGCCCCTTGAAGTTGAGCCCCAAAAATGAAATTTGTTCGTGTTATCGGAGATAAAAAGACAAAATTTGGTGCTCGAACATTTTAACAAAGTTATCAAGTTTGACAGATGCCTACTCTGTTTTTTATTAAATATGAAATTTAAGCGTCCGCCGTGCGTGCGGACATACAATCACAAAGACGAGTTTTTCTCGAAAACGGTAGCCCCTACGAGTTTCTGCCAGAAGTACTTTTTACTGTAAAAACCTTAGTAGAATCTTATTAATTTCACAAAAGTTCACTAACAGTCAAGACCCATAATTTGGGGCCGCAGATGTCGGTTTGAAATCCAAGCTCGTAGAGCGAGGATTTTAAGACATCTAAGGCTGTTATGATTCATAACATCCGTGATTTGTTTAATAGTTTATTGGTTTCAGAAAATAAAGGCATTATTAATAGATATTACCTTTTGATATTCTCTTATTAATAACGTTTTCATTTCATTAGTTGGTCAAGTCTGTATGGGTTGATTTGTCGCCATGGTTATAGTTATATTTTGTTTGTTTTTATTTGTTATCTTTTTTCATATTACATAAATGTTTACATTTTTAATGTCACAACGGCTACATAAAAATGGACCTTGGATTGCCTGAAAATACATTTCAGTTGGATTTCAGTATTTAATTATTTTTGTTTGGAGTTTTCTGTCTGTTCGTATTAATAAATAGCCCTATAGTTTCATTATTTATTATTTCATCTGTTGACAGTTATTGCCAGATCTGCATTGTAACATTACCGTACAAGCAATAAATATAACTGTACAACTTTAGTTATGACTTATTTACCAGCCTACTTTTGCATATGTAAACAAAGGATTAATATCCTGAAACCGATAAAATCATTTTATCAACTGCTAAGAAGTGTCAAACCATAAAATTTCGATTTATAACCAAATCCAGGTAGTTGCATACCTAGGGTAGTTGTACAAAAAAAGTTGTACGATATAGTATGTGTTAAAAGTAATTTCATTTCATTCGTGGAATTCTCAATATTTTCCACTTACAAAATAAAACCGTACTTTTAACACTAACAACATAAATAAGCACTAAGTACTTCAGCAGCATTGCGCTATCTATATTAAAAAATAAGTAATAGCAAAAACCTTTATGTATTTGAATTATATTTTTGCCGTACTTGAAATACATTCAGTCAGTAATGTACAATGTTTTTATACAGGGTGTCCCAGTTTTAAGGGACGAAACTACACAGACTTAAAGAAAAATATTTTTGAGCAGAAAACTTCCTATTCATATGCCCTTTGTCACGCTTAGTTTAGGAGATAGAGGGCGTTAAAGTTTTAACTTTTTCCAAGTTTCTTTCCTATATCTTTTGAAATATATTAGATATCAATTTGAAATTTTGTACACTCTCTAACTATCTCAAGCTGAAGGTTTTACAGCATTTTCATGAAATGTGCTATACGGGGTGACCCTTTTTTAGGCCCACCCAGAATCAAATCCTTCCAGAACTTTTTAGCGCTACGCCACTGTCTCATTTTGATACTGTCACTTCAAAGAGTGATCTTTTAGCAAAATTTTTGATGTCTTGTAATTTTTTGTGCGATGTCTGGTTTAGGAGTTACAGCTTGATATGCTCATAGAATCTATTGATTTAAAAATTTTTTGTTAAATTTTTTGAAGTAGGCTGAAAGAAACGAATACAAATCAATGACAGTTCTCTGAACATTAGTGAGTGTACGTTTTATATTATATTATATATTTCAAAAGATATAGGAAAAAAACTTGGAAAAAAGTTAAAACTTTAACGCCCTCTATCTCCTAAACTAAGCGTGACAAAGGGCATATGAATAGGAAGTTCTCTGCTCAAAAATATTTTTTTTTAAGTCTGTGTAGTTTCGTCCCTTAAAACTGGGACAACCTGTATAATTGAAAAATATGAACAACTTTGGCAAAGTACTAAAACTTAAATAACTGTACTTCTAATACAGTTTTTAAATTATCAAAAATAATTTAAATTCTTTTTCAGATAACTTTTATTTTAATAATACTAATAATTAGCTCTCAGAGGATTGCTCTCATAGATCTCAGGATAGATAATACAAAAATATACAAAGCGATAATTTAATCGTAAATTTAATATATACCTAATTAAATATTTACATTTTAGGAGGCTAACGAACGTGAAGCTAAAGAAAACCCGCAGGGAAGAAAAGAAGTACCCCAAGATTACAATGGACAATATCATCAATAAACTAAATAACTTTATGCCAAATTCTGTGATTTCATATTATTTACTTCTATGACTGATTCATTGCATGCCAGTATCTGTATATTACAAGTGTACAAAAGAATATACTTATATCTGCTACTTTTATATGTAAACTGTTGTTAATTTCAGAAATGAAGTAATATTTTAATTTTCTTACTTATTTTTTATAATGAATAAAATAAATAACGTAGGTAACAAATCTTCATTTATTTTCACTTTTAGAGTAGCTCTGTTGTTTTCATTTCATTACCTACATATTAAAACTTGAGAGTTAGTTTACCCTGAAAATACACACGAGTTTATATTAAATGTCTCATATTTTTGTATTGATTGTATAAATAACCATAAGTTTAGAAACCACCTAACTTGTTACAAGGTTTCGCGGTATCTATCATAGTTGCAACCAGATTATAAAAATTAGGAGGGATAAAAAGATGATTTGGCCCAAATTCTAATTAATCAATCCATAAATAAAAAAATCTAGAACGTAACACTTTTGCTCCTAAGGTACCTATTTGTAGCTACCATCATTAGAGTAATAATAGCAAATACTGAAATTAAATGTAATTAAATTTATTCGGAGGCTCATAATAAGTCTATTTTAAAAATTATTACTGCATTTAAAAAAAAAGTAAAGAAATGTACGAGGTGTTAGATCTAAAATAACAAAATATAACCTCATGTATAATTACGACCCCCTTTATCCCGGAAGGCTCTAAAGGACCTTGTGTGGGAGAGCGCTACACATTTATAGATAAGGAACGTAAATTTTAAAAATCAATTTCTATTCTTTACAAAATGGGGAATCCATGCTATCTTTCAGTTTTCAGTTTCAGAAAAAAAAATTAAACAATGCCACAAATAACTTTTAGATAAAATTTATGTGTGTTATTTTACGGAAAGTATTTTTTATTGATATGAGAGTTATAGGTTCTAGAAATAGACTTGTAAAAACAGAATCATATACAGGGTGTCCCGAATTGTTGGGATCAAACTTCACGGTATGATAGAACTTCACAAAAGGCAAGGTGGGCAAGGGTAAAACATTACTAACTAACTTTTTTGCATGTCACATTTATCAATTTGAAAATACATAAAAAAATCGAGCCTTTTTACACAAAAAAGATCTTTTGTGTTTTTTCTCAAAAACTATCCATTATTTTTTAGTTAACCCTCATTAAACTTTATTAATCATTAAGTATTTTTCCATTATTACCAGCGATTTGTTATGCAACAATAATAATAGTATGACATGATTGCAATGTTTCAAGCAACATAAAAATCTATTATGTAATATGCGACGTAAATATGACTATAGAAAAACGCAATTTGATTAAGAACATTACTTTCTTTTGACACCTCTGCGTATGGCATTCTGAATAAAATTTAGATTAGCTCGCAAATCTTCACACGCGTCTTGAGCTTTTTGGATCAACTCTTCCCTGGTATTCATAGGGGTTGAGTAGACTTTGCTTTTAAAGTACCTACAGATAAAGAAATCGATTGGAGTCAGATCTGGTGAACGAGGTGGCCATGCTGTTGAACCTAACCGACCGATCCATCGTTCGGGAAAATTATTGTTTAGGCCACAAACGATTTGCATCAGCATAATATGCTAGAGGTGAATTAAGATCAATATTTTCAATATATTCGAAATAACTGTTATTTAAAAAATCACTACACAGTGCTCCATTTACAAACGTGGAGGTAAAATGTGAGGCCCACAAATAGTCTCGTTTATGACACCGCACCACACATTAACACTTTTCTTGAGAAGCCCTAGGGTGAATTATGTGAGGATTGTCATGAGCCCAAATTCTTAAATTGTGAAAGTTGATTCGAACCACTGCGGGTGAAGGGTGAAGGTGAAGGTAGCTTCGTTAGTCCAAATAATTTTATTTTTAAAGTTAGGATCTTCCCTAACAGCATTTAAAAATAAATTACAACAGTACATACGCCTTTCAGCATCACCTGGTTGAAGATGTTGGACTGACCACATGCGGAAAGTTCCCGTACTCGATTTTTAGAACTCGGAAAACTTTATTTTTAGACACTTAAATACAAGTTCAAAAGCTCTAAATTCCTGGTGGGTTCGAATAAAAACTCGCTTTGAAGGTAGCCTTCTGGAAATCTTTTGTAATATTCGTACACTTGCACACTGCATTTCCATTAAATCCGTAGATAATAGTGGTCAATAAGTCGGAGCAGTATACAAATATTTTCGAATGCAACGAAAGATACTTCTCCCCGCGTTTTCGAGAATGCTGAACACAAATATCGCGATTAGAGAACTTTTTATCTACGCAAACTGCAAAACTATTTTTCACCCTTTTCAAGACTTTCATCGATAATCAGGTTGGTTGCTGTTTTTTGCCGGTAAAATGATGGGATATCGTCGCGGATGATGAAAACGAGTAGAGTGATGCCAGGGGGAGAGCCGCATGTGAGCCCTTGGGGGGTGGAAAATGATAGTCTCAGGAGTGGCAAACCACTTCTACCCCCGCAAACGAACAATAGGCACCTTTTATCGCAGTTTCTTCTTTTCTCATAACGCTTGACAACGCGTGCTTGTAGGGAAATGCCCGACAATTTAATGGATTTATCTAGTCGAGGAAAAGGTGAGGACATGGGAGAACCATGAACCATGAGAAATCTCGGGATTCATTCTACCATGCGAAGGGGTGAAAAATTAATTTATTTTCTCCTTCAGAATAAAATATTTGCCCTCTTCTTTTTTGCCTTTTGAGTACGACAAGTTCATATTTCTTCTCCTGAAAGTGAGATACGAGAATTAAACATTATCTATACAATTCGCCTTTGTTGTAATAAATTATGTATACACAATATGTACTTGAGTACAATGAAACATTTTTTACAATACATTAATATAACCTACGGCACTTACTGTACAGGTAACGTTATATTTATTTTTCATGCTCCTCGAAGTGAGCATCACATTCGATGATTTCGTCTCCTCCAACACATACCGGGTGGCCACGAGACTAGGGTCATGCTTATATCTCTTTCAATTATGAACCGATTTAGACGAAATTTGGTACAAGGATATTAGACCTAATTTCGGATGGACATGCAGATATAGTCAAAATGGCCGACTTCCGGTTTCACCGGAAACGCGTGTACCTTCGATTTTTTAAATGCATCACCCAATATATTTTATGTTTTTCGGAATCTACAACTCAAATTACATATAATAGCGTTCCCAAATTTACATTTTTCTCAAGGAATTTTTCTTTTTTTAAAATTTATTTTTTACCGTAGAAGGCCGTGATTGAGAAAAAATATGTTCCAGTTGATTCTAGTAACTCATATTAATAGTGATTTCATCAATTAAATCAATAACAAATGCCTCATGGAAGAATAAAAGTTGTCAAAAGTGTTTTTTTAAGAAAAAATAATTTTTTTAAATGGCACTTACCAAGGGCCATAATGCCATTAAATAGCAAATTTAATTACCAATCTAACTACACCACTTCATCGTTATCTAAAACTGGAAAATGTTTATTATTTGTAAAGTGTTTACTTTTATGCAATAAGTAACGTGCATTTATTGGAAAACATAGTATGGCAAGAAAATAAATTTTCAGTCTCTTGTAAACTATTCGGATTTGCAAGTTGCATAAACTAATCTAAAAAGTACCTATGTATTTAAAATTTTATTTAGAAACAATACCTATTTTTAGTAGAACATCCCAATCACGGCCTTCGACGGTAAAAAATAAATTTGAAAAAGAGAAAAATTCCTTGAGAAAAATGTAAATTTGGCAACGCTATTCTATGTAATTTGAGTAGTAGATTCCAAAAAACATAAAATATACTGGGTGATGCATTCAAAAAATCTAAGGTACACACGCTTCCGGTGAAACCGGAAGTCGGCCATTTTGACTATATCTGCATGTCCATCCGAAATTAGGTCTAATATCCTTGTACCAAATTTCGTATAAATCGGTTCATAATTGAAAAAGATATAAGCATGACCCTAGTCTCGTGGCCACCCGGTATATCGTCCATCTTTGAATGAGAATGGGCAATAGAAACTTCAGGGATAAAATTTAACAAATTTAAAAAATTAGGGGTAGGAGTAGGGATAGGAGTGGTTTGCCACTCCTGAAACTATTTGGTTTGTTTTGTTGATATCTCCGATGATATTATCACCACTTACCGGCAAAAAATAACACCCTGAGCGATTATCGGTGAAAGTCGTGGAAAGCGGTGGTTTTTGGCCGTTATTATCTATCTGCGATATTTGTGTTTAGCACCATCGGGGGGAAAATATCTTTCGTTACATTCGGAAATATTTGTAATTTTTGCAGGTCTCTCCTGGCTTATTGACTCCACTATAAAGTGAATTTTGGCGTACTCCACATTAGCAAACTTAAACATGATAATAATATCTTACTTTTTCTATTTTACAAGACTTTACAATTATTAAGAAACATACAAAAAAGAAAATTTCAAAACAGAAAATACAAATGCCATTTATTATGGTAAACTACAGAATTAATTTTTGTTGTTTGAAACATTCAATCACGGCACACTTACATTGTGTAAAGTTTGAAAAGTTGGCGTAATGTTTTAACCCCCTAGTTTTACCCGCCCTTGAATTATTTGGGTGAAGGAGTTCCTTCAGTTTATGAAGCATAAAAATCTGAATTATTGTGCAATATTTCGTTTTGTTTATTTTTGGTCGTTTCAAAATTATGCGAAAACGACATTTTCGTAATTGTAACTTCAACACCCTGTATATCGGAAACTAAGCGTTTCTCGTCCCATGTTCATGGGAACTTTTTTTCATATCTTGTGAAGTCTATTATTCCGTCAAGTTTGGTCCGTACAATTCGGGACATCCTGTATATTAAATTCAGGATTATTTTATTATTATTAATGGCTTTGGGTAGTTTCCTTTAGCCAAGACAAAATACTGCATAAAGCTAACGATTCTTAACGAAATTGTAAATTCAATCCTAAAGACAAAAACAAAAAGAAAAAATTACCTACCCTAAAACCGATTACGACGAAAGGATATTTGCACTGGGACACACTCTTCACATCAAAGGGTCCATGATTATGACAACATATAAAACAAGTAGGTATATACATATTTGAATTAAACTGCGGACAATCGGGTTTGTAACAGAGGAGGATATGAGGATCCAAAGGTAACAATTTTTCCTACATACATTGACTATACTTTTTAATATTAATAACGATAAGTAAATTATAAATAAATATTGCAAGTTCTCATGAATTCTATGGTAATAGAAAAAAGTTCTGTTTTTAAAATTTAAAATGTAGTTCACTCACGGAGGCATGACAAGATTTTTGGTTGACAGATTTTCTATAAAGGAATTAATTTTTGGTATATATCTTGAACATTCTAAAAATAAGAAATATAATCATGTCATATACCCCGAAATGAAACTGGTGCAGCTACGAACACGTGTTTTGTGTTATTGCTCCTCATCAGTTTAGCGTAGCTAAATAAAGAATCTAAGATATGAAACAATAAATAATAGAGGTTAGAAATACAGGGTGTTGGGTAACCGGATTATCAAAATGAAAAGTCATATGTAAAATCGAATTCTAAGCATAAAACAAAGAATAACTTTTTTTCTTATCGGGCCTCGTTTAAAAAATACTTAAAAAAATGTAAAAACTAAGACGACTCTATGAAAATAAACGTTATTATTTGACAGCTTGTGATCAATTATTTGAACAGAATAAACAAAATCCTAACTTTATTATTGACACGCTCTGGACAGACGAGTCAATGTTTACGAGTAATGGAATTAACAATTGTCATAACGAGCATACGTGGTATTTACAAAATCCACACGCAGTTAGAATTAGAGGTTTTCAACAAAGATTTTCGATAAACACTTGGTGTGGTATTTTGAATGGACTCCCTATTCAAATTTTGCCTCATCGTTTAAATGCTGCCGCATTTCTAGCATTTTTAGAAAATTACTTGCAAGATTTATTAGATGACGTTCCTATCGGCCTGCACAATAGAATGTGGTATCAGCATGACGGTACATCACCACATATTGGAAGAAATGTGGTAGAGTGGCTCCAGAATAATTGCAATGGGACATGGATATGGATATGGAGGCGCAGTCCCGTTCATTGGCTTGCAAGGCGTCCAGACCTTAAAGACTTTTACTTATGGGGTCACTTAAAACAATTAGTTTATGCTGAGCCAATTAATACTATTGGGCAATTAGAAAATAGAATTTTAAATTCAGTACATACTAAAGTGCTGGACAAATTAGTTGTCGCCACCAAAAAAGTGGTTCGACTTTGAAGGCCTAAAACTTTCGTGTGCCGTGAACGATTTCAGTTCTCTTTGCTTCGTTGATTAGCTCAATCCTCCCTTTATCCGTCCTCTCAAAGAAAATATCAAAAAATTCAAGATAAAATTTCTACAGGGTGAAACAGAAAACAATGCAAAATTGCAAAAATTTCATGAAAGCCCCATTTGCGAAAAACAATTTTTATTTTTTTTCCATTGCATAAATCATAAAGTGCGATGTGTTATCTTGAAACAGTTTTTAGAATTTCTTGAATCCGAAGCCTTATAATGAAGATATGAATTTTTATGTTGAGTGATGCAGATTGGGATACAAGTCAACTGAAAATGTTGAATGAAAAAACGCCTGAGAGAGCACGGTGAGTCAACGCAAATCTACCTACCTCTATACCTACCTGTAGGTACCTGCAATGTACCTCTTCTTTTCTCAAATGATAAATAATAAAAATTTCACAGCATTCTTAAAAAAGTCAAAGCAACAACATTTTATTCAGATATTTTTTTTAACAAGAACAACTACAATATTTGGTGGGGCCCCTCTTGCCTGATGCAGTGCTGCAACACGTCGAGGCATGGATTCCACCAGGTTGGTGAGAAAGTCCTGGGGAATAGCTTCCCATTCATCCCGAATCACATTCGCCAAATCATTCAAGTTTTCCATTCTTCCTTCTCTATCTTTCACTACCCATTTCATCCTGCTCCATACATGCTCGATCATATTCATGTCTGGGGACAAAGGTGGGCCACTACATTCTCTCAATATCGTGATCCCTTAAAAATTTGTTTACAACCCTGGCGCGATGTGGCCGGGCATTATCATCAATTAGGACAAAGTTATTGCCGACATTTTGGGCGTAAGGGACCACGATATTCCTCATACATAAATCTGTGGTCTTCCTGCGATTTCCCGCACGTGGACGATGGCCAATATCTCCATTGTCGTTCCTCTGGAGAGCTCGTTGAATCGACCTTCTTGAGACTCCAAAAAGATTGGCGATGACTTGCGTTGATTCACCTTCTTCTCTCATGCGTGCGATGAGTAGCAATTGGTCAACAGGTATAGGTCTCGGCATAATAAATGGGATAGAGCGATAACCAAACACGACTTTTAACACGGGGAATATGACATTTCTCAATGTTTTCTTTATTTCATTTTTAAAACCATAGAAACCATTTTTCAGTTGACTTGTATCCCAATCTGCATCACTCAACATAAAAATTCATATCTTCATTATAAGGCTTCGGATTCAAGAAATTCCAAAAACTGTTTCGAGATAACACATCGCACTTTATGATTTATGCAATGGAAACAAAATAAAAATTGTTTTTCGCAAATGGGGCTTCGATGAAATTTTTGCAATTTTGCATTGTTTTCTGTTTCACCCTGTAGAAATTTTATCTTGAATTTTTTGATATTTTCTTTGAGAGGACGGATAAAGGGAGGATTGAGCTAATCAACGGAGTAAACACAATTGAAATCGTCCACGGCACACAAAAGTTTTAGGCCTTCAAAGTCGAACCACTTTTTTGGTGGCGACAACTAATTTGTCCAACACTTTATTCAAAACATTGTAAATTTTCCAGAAGTATACAATTCTCTTTTTCTGCGTTGCCAGATGTGTATCAATGTAAATGGTGGCATTTTTGAAAATCTATTCTAGTTTTTTTACGGTGTAATAACTTTTGCGGAAATTTATTTCCTTTATTGCTATCATTACAAAGTATTTTTTTTTTACCTCAATATATCCTAAACGAAGCCCGCTATGAAAAAAGGTTATTCATTTGTTTTATGCTTAGAATGGCATGATTATATTTCTTATTTATATTATTTAACCCCGCTAAATATCACTCTTTTATTCTTTTTTGCCTAGGTAGAAATAGGGCAGTACACATAGGGCTATTGTATATGCTGACTGCTGTCTGAGGTCACAAATTAGGTCCATGATGCACGAAAGCACTGCGTACTGTGCTTTCTAACCTCTTATTAGTTATTGTTTCATATCATAGATTGTTTATTTAACTACGCTATGCTGATGAGCAGCAATAACTCTGAAACACATGACCGTAGCCACATAAGTTTCATGTCGGAATATATGGCACGATTTCTATTATTGAACGGTGAACATCATTCTTTTATTCTAAAAATGCGATTTATATCACCTTTACCTCCACATTCACACAAATTATTAAAAAATATATAGATATTTTGTAGGTGAGCATGAAATTTACCATGATTCAATTGCAACCGAGTACCTAATAGAGGTGTAAAAAGATCTATACTTAATACAAAATAAAATCCGCTGCATGTCATCTCGCACAAGAGCCGTATTTTGTTATTCAGCGTCTTACAGCTGCTCTAAGACATTTCTTTTTCTTCACCAACTGATGACGTTGAAGTTACATTTTTTTTTGTATTTGTTTATATCATATCGCGTGAAGTAAAAGGAATGTTTTATTGAAATTTTGTCTCTACATGTTCCTGAATAAATACCACGTTTAATCATCATTTTCATTTTCCTACTTCAACCAGAGGCGTAACCACGAGGGTGTGAATCCCTTTGTTTAAAGAAAACGGGTGCTGTTTTTTTCCATTTTTCAGTTTTGTATGTATTTCCGAAACGGTTAAGTTTTCGATATAAGTTTATTAAGAAAACTCACATTAAGTTCACATTTTTTATTGACTTTCAAATTATCGAAGGTACAATTCCAACCACACACTGTATACCGAGATCTCTGAATTTTATCGGATAACCTGCGGGTAGCTTATTTTTACAAAATTTTGCTTAGAAAATGTTAGAGACCTAGTAATTTACATTAAAAGCCAGAGTAAGTTGGTAAAATTAGATAAAAGAAGGGGCTGCCTTCCAGGAACGGGTGGATTTGTGGAAACTGTTTTAATTAGTCAAGTAGGTCTTTGATATGAATAATCTGAGTATGCCCCGATTTCTGAGTGGAGCTTCAGCCGTGATGTTAAAAAAACATCAAAACTTTCTGACTTTGCATACATATTAGTGACTTTGAACTAATTATAAATATACAAATCATTCAATATTTTCCATAAAGTTTTACTTGAATTTATATTCCCACAATACTCTCTTCTTCTTCTTCAGCATCTCTTCTTTTCAGTACGAATTACAATACCTACTCGTTTGATTTCTTTAATTTTTATAATGTGTATTTCCAAATATTCTGCATTTTTAGTGTTTTTAAATTCACGCAAAGCTTTTTCACGCAACGATATCATTAGTTGAATGTGAGCCAGGGGGTTTCTTTTTTAATTTTAATATTTTTAATGGGTGCTATGCTGTGATGTCAAATAGAGTTATTAACAGTAAATTGAAATGATTAATTTTTTTTATTTAGGGTATGTCTTATATATCTAATATTTCCACAAATGGTGTTAATACTAGTAACAAACTTTCATCAATATGTTTAAGATTTCATATTTGGTATTTTAATTGAATATATCGATTTTTAAAAAAACAAAACAATAATGAATGATCTGACACATTAGACACGTATTTATAGCCCTTTAATGATAACAGGAACAGTGGAAAGTACGAACCGTAAATAAGAGATAAAATGCAATCTGCGAGTATGTTCTTTCCAACGACATAAGAATCACTATGTCGTTGGTTCTTTCTTTGCTCCTTCCTTGCTCAATGTCATTAACAATAATTTTATTCTCATGTAATCAAATCCTGTGCATAATTATGGTAATTAGACTAATTATCGGATAATTTCATTGCATTTTCCCGTCATAAAACATCCGAAAGAAATTTGGGAATATAGGAAAAAAAATAGTTTTAAAATATATTGATCGCCCTAACTCTATCCTATGAAGACTACCCCGGCAACCGATTTGGAAGGGTGATTGGTCGTTGCGTCACTCCCGTCATCGAACATCCTTTTAATTTTTTTTTTTTTTTAAATTAAAGTTTAGGGTCTCTAGAATTTGAAAATAATGGTCGCCCAGTAAGAAACTTGTGCAAAACATATGGGCGACCGAATTTTATATACTTATGACCGTTTTCACCCACTTGTATTATTGCTCCACAATACATCCTTTTTTTTAAATTAAATTTTAATCTATCTAGAACATAAAAATAATTTAAGGTTTCAAAGAAATCATAATTTTTTATACAGTGTGTCTCATTTAAAATGAAGATATTTTCGTTATTTTTTGAAATTCAGATTTGAGATTTGGTACAATTGTAGTCCTATATAAGACATAGGTACACTTCGACACAACCAACTTAAATTTAAGTAACAAACTGAGACAACGATATTTTGCTTCATGTTGAAGATATCAATAAAAGTTATTAGAAAAAGTTCCGCAAATTCCAAATATACGATTTTGGTTTTCAACTTAATAGGATGCCATGAAAACAAAATATGATTAAATTAAATGTTAATCTGACAAAATGTTGAGTTATGTTGTGTAATGTTCTAATTTGCAATCGCAAAATGTGCCTGCATTTAAGTGAAAAAATCGAAATAGTAAGGTTATCGGGCTCGCAGTAGCAGAAAAAAAAAAGAACTTTGAAATAAGACGAACCTGTCGCGAAATCAGCATTTCGAAACCAAGAAGACTGGCCAATCATAATCGTAAAGGAATTGACAACCGATAATTAATTAAAATTTTTAGGCTCACGTAATTATCTCGAAAACTGATTGTTACTTTAGTGTTGTTTTTTACTTATTTCAATTACCAAAATTCAATTATTTGTTTTCTTTTCTCTTAAAATGTATTTTTTGTCAAATTGACCGTTCAATAATTTTTCCCATTTTCCATGGCATCCTATATTAAATTGAAAACCAAAATTGTAACCGTGTGTGCAAAAATATTGAAAAAACTTAAAATGTGAATTTTGCAATATAAGTAATTGGTATTGGGGCTTAAAATTAGATTCTGAAAAACTTTTTCTAATAACTTTTTTCGATATCATCAACGCGAAGCAAAATATCGAAAATCGGCTGGGGGCTTAGTTTGTTACTTACATTTAAGTTAGTTGCCTCGAAATGTACGTCTTATATAGGACAACAATTGTGCCAAAGTGCAAATCTAGATTTTTAAAAATGACGGAAATATCCGGGTGTCTTCATTTTAAATGAGACACGCTGAATAAAAAAATTATTTTTTAAATTCTATTATTAGTATTATTATTATTTTACTGTCAGTTTTTTTATTTATTCAAAGTCTTAATTTTTATTATTTTTATATTATAAAAATAGTCACTTTAATGTTACCATACAAAAAATATTTGTTATTGGAATAAATAGAATTACATTCTAAGGAAGGATTTTAAATAATACAAACAATAATAATAATAATAATAAAAGTACTTTATTGAGCAAAAAACCCAAATGGCCATTGACCGAGGTCCTTCAGCCTTTTTACAATAATATATTATTTAGTTTTATAACATATAAAATGTGGATAACAAATTGATAAGAGAATATGTTGAATATAGTATTGTGTAAAAAAAAAAAAAAGAAAAAAAAATATATATATAATAATTGCAGGTTATAATGCGGTCCTTAGATTGTTAATGTGTTCCCACAGGGTTTTTTCTGGAAACTTTCTGTTACCAGGTGTTTGTTGGTTTCTTGTTTTGCAGAGGGGTTGCAGTATTTCTATGTTGTGTTCGGTATTGGCAAATTTGGTGGATAATTTAGATAGCCTCTGTGAAATTGGCTCCACGTTGGATACTTTATATAGAAGAGCATTTGATGGGTTGTGCATGGGATTTCTAGGATGTCGGTATTTTGTGATGATGTTTCTGCGACTTGGATATTTTTTGTTGCTGGTTTTCTGACATTCAGGTAAAGGGGATGGCTGTATTCTAATATTGGTCTGCATATTGATTTGTATATGTGTGCTGCTGTCTTTTTAGTGATTCCCTCATTTTTGTAGGTCATGCAGCGAATAATACAAACATTTTAACGATTTGCGGAAAAATGGTGTATACCTCATAGAAAAAGCTCTTGATACAAATTCGTTTGAATCGTTTGTTGTATCATGGAAAAGCCACATCCCCGGACTAATTGCTACTTGTTTCTAGTGGCGGATCATGATTTTGTGAGGCCCCAGCCCAGGTGCAACCTGATCTGGAGGCCTCCTATTATTGACCCCACTATAAGAAGGTACTAACTTCTATGAAGATAAGACTAAAAAGTTATGTCAGGCATTGGATTCGATGTTTAAAAAGCAGAGTAAAACTATAAGAATGGAATGGTATTTTTTTAAATCAACAAACACAAGAACACGTAACATACGGAAACAAGAAAATATTATTAGGTACTAGAAAAAAATTTATCACATTCTTATTTAATAGAGGAAATCAGGTAAAAAAATCATAGTAAAATATGGGGTCTTACACCTTATTTAAATTGAAGGTACCTATTCAGTAGTTGCCTATTTAGTAGATTTACCTCAAAGTAAAATACATATTAAATATAATAATTCAATAAATTCCACTGATATATCATTCTTATAGTTGCTTTAAATATTAATAAGTTGCATTAATTGGAAACTTCCAAAAATTTATATTTTTGCAAAAGCGGAAGAACCTTTGTCTTATAATATATCGAAGAGTAGTCCGATATTTAAAAAAAAATCCTAGTATATAAAATTTCAGGACTTTTCATCCAGGGGAGCTCAGGGGTTTTCGGAATTTTCCTTCACAAATTGTTTTTCAATTTCTTTTCCGCCAATATTTTCATGCTCAAGAGACAACAAATTGGTTTTATATATGTCTCTCTGTTTCCCTGTGATGAAAAAAAATACCAATGACCGTTTTTGATGTCAAAAAATTTAATTACTACGTTTTCAATAATTTTTTTTTGTCTTAAATGGAAAATAAGTTTTCTTTACGATTTATGTAACGTTAAATATTCACTAGTTATCAACGTTTATAATTAACGTTGATAATTAGTGAATATTTAACGGTATCTAAACCGTAAATAAAACATTTATTTTTGTTTTTACTTTTCGTTTAATTATTAAACGAAAAGTAAAAACAAATATAAATGTTTTATTTAAGTTTTAGAAAATAAATATCTATGGACTAGGTACTGCGAATACTTACCACCTGCATTGCCAGAAGTCCAGTAGATTAAATGTTGCGATGAAATTAAACTTGAAAAACATATCAACTTCACCGGTGTTTCACAAAATAGAAGATTATTCGCAAATATATGTGTTTTTTAGATTATCTTTTTAATAATATCTATGAGTTGGGAATTTCATATATAATATAAAGTAGCCATAGTAAGAAACAGGGATGCTTTACAGAATAAATATTTCCTTGGATATTAGAAGTAGAGTTCGTTATAGAGTATAAATCCAAAAAGAGTGTAACTAAAAAATACATATCACTACTTCTTACTACTATTAAGTACTTTATATTATCAATTGAGAAAAGTTTTAAATGAAAGACAGTTGATCAGATACTTAACAGCATTTATTTTAATGATAAATATTAAAATCATGTTTAAACTTAAAAAGAAGAACTTGGACAAACCTGTGCAATTTATTTTGATTGGACACTATAAAATTAAATGGACCTTTCTTCAGTTTCTTCATATACTATATATAGATGCCTCTCATACTGTCTGAAACAAAATATAAATATTATACATATTATGTAATAAAATTGATGGCTTGGGTTTATCAAAATTTATATTAAACACGTAACAAACAAAAGCTCTGAACTATAAGATATTAGGTCAACAAGAACATTTTACGCGACATGCAGCTTAGGAATCATTTACAATACAACAATTTACATGAACTTAAGTAGCTTTTTTTATTATATGTTTAATATTATTATTAACAACTTCGTTGTCTGTTTAAAATTATATTTTTGCAATTTAGTTACGAAAGTCATCTTTTTGACACTGATTGTCATTGTCAAAAGTGGTTCATTTTAGCACAAGTGCTAATATGAGATTTCATTTTAACACTTGTGCTAAAATGAGTCTTCATTTTATCACTTGTGCTAAAATGAGTTTTCATTTTAACACTTGTGCTAAAATGAGTTTAGTCACATAAACAGATATTGCGACAGATCCATTTATTTTTACTAAGAATACAACATAAATATTAAACGTACAACATTTTTATTGAGAAAACACTTATCTTATTTATTATATTATGTTAAACGTAAAGAAAACGTAACAAAATTTTATTTTTTTCGTAACAACTAAATTACAAAAAATATTGTATAAAACACGATGCAAAACTGCGTGTTTTTTGCACACGATGAGTTGGACCACTCGCTACGTTCATGGTCCAATCTTCACATCTAGTGCAAAAAACACGCTCATTTTGCAACTATAGTTTTATAAATAGCTATTTAAATAGATTGACAAAATTAAAATAATTATTATTTAATAATGAATCTGTTTAGCGCAAGAACGTCTTAATAAGAAGTTCGTGGTTTAGCCCGTTTATAGCTACAGACAATGGCCACCAAGCATTTTCCAGAAACACTCTTCTTCTTCTTACATTATGTTTACTCTTTGCAATAGCTAATATAATAATAAACTTAATAAATATATTTAGTTACTTACCGGTTGTAAATATGTAACACATACAACACTATGAAATAAACTGTTCAACTTCAGACGAAAAATGTTTAAATATGGCCGACCCCAAGCCAAGCCAAACGACAAAGGAAAAGGAAGAAGGAAGCACTACGACGTGACGTTTCATATGGTTCGGCTACATACGGGACTAGCGCTAACCCGATTCGTCAATTTCAGATCAGGTGACAGAAAGGAGTCGTAGTCATTTAAACGCCAAAATAACGTAATAAAAATGTTTAAAAAAAATGTTTGCGGTATCAAGTAATTATACATAAGAAAACGTTTTGCTTTCACGCGCTATATTTAACAGTCGTTTTAAAACTACTTACATTTATAATTTTTGTATGTTATAATACATTTCTAGTGAAGAACGTTTTGTAAACTCGTTTTATTCCACTACCGTTTTGTCATCATCAGTCATCCAGTCATCATAATGGATGTATCAGTAACGTCTTATGTTTTATTTAAACGTGCTTTAAATGTTTGATTTGATATATAAGTAAATATAGAGGTCCGTACAGTACATTAAAAATGGATTAAGTGTTTTACTTTTCACAAAAGTTATATCCCATTCAGCACAAAGTTATACTATGGTTATCCTGTGGATAAAGATCCAGGATATAACAGTTATCCTTGAGATATCCTGAATATTGGGAGAGACATTCCATGGATATAGATTTGGCACTACTTTCTATATCCCTTGGACGACCCATGCATTTCCTAATTTCTACTCATTGGTTATCCCTGGGCACATGTAAGGCCTTGTATAATGAATATCCATAGGTAATCCTATTTTAATATCCCATAGATCTATATACCCAATATACCCCAGCAAATAGTGTTATATATTTAATATATTTTTGTTATGTAACTTTGCCAATTTCAAATATAACAGGTTATGCAACATTAATATATAATATTATTCTATCACGCAATACAGAATTCAGCCCACATTCGCTTTCAATGTATTTTCAGAATCTAATAAATACTCCGGCCGGAGCAGTATGCCTATATCAGACCGCCCCAATAAAAAAAGTCCGATTTCTGATTTACCAATACGTCGGAGTCCTCCAATCTTCAATGAACACCAGTAGATAGGCTATGGGGCTATCGGGTCAAAATCCCATGTTATTTCTTATGGAGGTTCATCCTGGTCATTTTTGTTCCCTTTTACCCCCTCCACTCCCACCTGCTGAAGACCTGGAGGATGTCTTCATAGGTAGAGAACAAACTAATGTAGGTGGCTCAAGGTTAAAGCTAGCGACTTGTTGAGACTTGTCTGTAGGCGGTTTTAGAACAAAGGAGTCTGTGTGGGTGGTTCCAAGAATAGCTGTCAGATATATGTAAACAAGCTGTGATTAATGGTTTCCGGCGTAATCAATGAGTCATTCTGCGTTCAAGGTTGAAGCTAGCGACTTGTCTGTAGGCGGTTAGATCAAAGGAGTGATTAATGGTTTCCGGTGGTGAGTACGTGACTAAAAGAGCAACATCCATTTCTAAGAATGGCACACGTGTGCGTTCAAGGCTAGCGACTTGTCGAGACTTGTCTGTAGGCGGCTAGATCAAAGGAGTGCGGCGTGTGGGTGGTGAGTACGTGACTAAAAGAGCAACATCCATTTCTAAGAATGATGAGTCATACGCACACCTGCGTTCAAGGTTAAAGCGCTCTAGTTTTAGAACAAAGAAGTCTTTGATGGTGTGTGAATAATGGCTTCCGGCCGACCGCTAGCGTTCAAGGTTAAAGCGTTCTCACGGTTTTTTTGCTGACTCGCAATGAAGTATGGGGAGGGGGAAAGGATATAAAAGTCAGCGTATCATTATTCTAGGCTTAATAGTTCAGCAGTCTGTACACTTCATAGTTCAGCAGTACATTTCATAGTTTTTGGTGTTTTAGTGTGATTATCACTATTAATTATAATCTTAATAGTTCAGCAGTTAATAAGTCTGTACACTTCATAGTTCAGCAGTACATTTCATACTTTTTTGGTGTTTTAGTGTGCGCTATTAATCAAAGTGAGTACATTTTAATCTTTTTTGTTTAAATTTCAAATCATGAATGTATAATATTTTTAGATGGCTAATTTATAAACTGAAAAAAATTGCGCTTTTAGAAACGAAACCACCCCCGTTAAGGTGTCCGACTTACCAATAAAGAGTCCTCAGCCAATATTATCAGCTCAAGTAGTGACCACAAAATTTGGTGATAGCATATTAATTGAACTGGAGGATAATAAGGCTTTTCTGCCGAAAAGGGTGACGCCTTTAATAAGAAACAATTTATCTGATTTTACCGAAGGCAAATACAGCATTATTTTTGGAGGCTTGAAGGACGTTAAGAGGTCGTCTATGGGGATAAGCTTTCAATTTGTAAAAAGTAAGTAAAGACAATTAAATTTTTTTAATTTTATTTTTTTAATTTTTTTATTTTTTTTAATTAATTTTATTTTTTATTTATTTTTTTTTTATTTTTTTTATTTTTTTATTTTTTTGTTTTTTTGTTTTTTTTATTTTTTATTTTTTATTTTAATTTTTTTTATTTTTTTATTTTATTTTTTTATTTTTTTTATTTTTTTTATTTTTTTTATTTTTTATATTTTTTATTTTTTTATTTATTTTTTTTATTTTTTATTTTTGCTCTAAAGTTTGTATGTGTTTTTTAGCTGAATCATTACAAGACCGCAGCAGCAGTACTAATTAAGATAAAATAGGATCGATATTGAAATCTGTATGTATAAATTTTTCTTTTATTCAACTTGTGAACTGCATTTAAGTAAAAATGAGTTCATTAGAAATTGCTAGTCTCAGCGACGAAATTGTAGCGAAATTTAAATCAGTCGAGGTAATTTTAGCTCAAAAAAGAAATTTTACGCCGTGGGAGAGAGACACTTGGCTTAAGCAACTAAAACAGCATATTAGGCTTTTTAATAAGGCGATTCGCGATTCAGATCTAGCTGTAGGTACCCTGAGAAAACTACAAACTAATCTCGGGCATCTTAAACGATTTAAGAAAGTAATTGAACATTTAAATCGTATTGGAGGAGGAGGCGCCGCGCCAATGAAAGAAAATCGTAGTGATATGGTGAAATGGGACGAGATAATTTCAGTTTTTCAGGGTCGAGTACGTACGGAAACAATAATAAATTTAACACACAAAGATGTTACTCAATTTTTAGATGATGCTTTTTACTTGTTTAAAAATAGGGTTATGAATGTATTGAAAAAAATGCATACTCTTAAAGTGAATACCTGTTTCTGTGGTGAATTTCTGAGAAAATCCTATTGATTAGCTCTATTTAAAATTAATTTCACATCCTAAATTCCAAGAAAAATGTTTAAATTTCGCATCAAAACCAATCATATTTCATAATAAAGAATATCTTTTAATTTTCAAATTTCCCGCCAAAAACCAATCATATTAGATTTCATAAAAATCGTTCTACAATATTTCAATTTAGCAATAAAAATTTCTGAACGTTCTAGAATTTCTGAGAAAATCCTATTGATTAGCTCTATTTAAAATTAATTTCACATCCTAAATTCCAAGAAAAATGTTTAAATTTCGCATCAAAACCAATCATATTTCATAATAAAGAATCTCTTTTAATTTTCAAATTTCCCGCCAAAAACCAATCATATTAGATTTCATAAAAATCGTTCTAGAATATTTCAATTTAGCAATAAAAATTTCTGAACGTACTAGAATTTCTGAGAAAATCCTATTGATTAGCTCTATTTAAAATTAATTTCACATTCTAAATTCCAAGAAAAATGTTTAAATTTCGCATCAAAACCAATCATATTTCATAATAAAGAATCTCTTTTAATTTTCAAATTTCCCGCCAAAAACCAATCATATTAGATTTCATAAAAATCGTTCTAGAATATTTCAATTTAGCAATAAAAATTTCTGAACGTACTAGAATTTCTGAACACGCTCTGATCACGTGATCTATTTTCAGGTTATATCTCACCGCTACTCATCGGCTCAACTTTAATAAAACTGGAGGAAATGAAGACTTCTCCTCATTCAACAGTTTGTCATTGAACAAGCAAAATGTCAGCTAAAGATATTTTAAAATATTTGTGTATGAGCATTGCTGCTCTGCTTAGCGTTCTGTCCACTACATATAGTGAAGATACGGCCAAGGATGGTCTCAGACAATGCACCAAGGCCATACGGAATATAAAAAAACAGATGAAAACAGCTAAGACTATGGGAGAAAGGCAGAGCTTATTAGCATCACTGGCACAAATCAAAAGTTTTAGGGCGAAAATTAAGTTTGAACAGAAACGTGGTGCAGGGATGGCACCAAGGAAGGAAACTGCAAAACATAGGGTTCATTGGGATGATACGGACGCGGCATTCACTAGTCGCATCCGTACTGGAGTCATCTCCAATTTAAAACATACCGATCCCAAGCTGTTCCTCAAAGACTGTTTTGATTTGTTTAAACGTCGCATCGCCAATGCTCTGAAAAAGGACGAGACCATTAAGGTTAATGCTGTGTTTGGGGGACAGTTTATTCTTCAGAAAGCAGATAGGGTCATAGAGGAATTTAAGTATTTTAATACTAAGAATGCCCCAATCTATCGGAACACTGATATAGAACAATGGTTCCAAAAGTATGTTGTTGACCCTATTTTAACGCAGCTGGAAGAGTTCCAGGAAAGAGACTCTGGATTTTCGTTGAAGGCCATCACCAATTTAGGCATTAACATTAATAAATTTACACCCCAGCTTGGTTCATCGTACATTGATTTACCGGAAAAAATTACTAAAAAGCGGGCATGTATCAACATCAAAAATGACGACAACGCCTGCTTTGCGTGGGCAGTTACTTCAGCCCTTTATCCAGTTGATTGGGGATGCAATCCAGGCAGAACATCCTCCTACCCGCATTACTCTGAAGTTTTAAACCTAACCGGTATCCAGTTCCCTATGACCTTGAAGCAGATACCTCGCTTTGAAAAGCAGAACCTGATATCGGTTAATGTTTATCTGCTACAGAAGAAGAAGAAAGCATTTGATGTGCACCCAGTTTATCTAACTAAAAATAAACTGGCTAGACATGTCAATCTTCTATTGGTTCAAGATCACTATGATGAGGAAGAAGAAGAAGAAGAAGGCGACATACCCAGCAACCCCCTCCAGTACCACTATGTATGGATTAAGGATCTATCCAGGCTAGTATCCAGGCAGCTAAGCCACCACAAAAGCAAAAAGTACTTTTGTGACCGCTGTCTGCACTATTTTTACACTCAACCCAGCTTGGATAAACACACAGAGGACTGTATTAATATGAATGAGTGCAAAATCCGACTGCCCACCGAGGACCAGAAAATGGTAGAATTTAAAAATTATAAAAACAAGGAGAAGGCGTCATTCATTATTTATGCTGACCTTGAGTGTGTACTGAAGCCAACAGATGGAGGGGGCAAATATCAAGAGCATGTGCCATGTAGTGTCGGCTACTACGTCAAGTGTTCCTATGATGACTCATTGTCCTTTTATCGATCGTACCGAGGCGAGGATTGTATGTCTTGGTTTGCTCACGAAATGAAGGAATTTGCTGAGGATGTGGAAACCGTTTTCTTATGTCCCTTTGATATGACATTGACAGCTGAACAACAAGCTGAATTTGATAAAGCCACGCATTGCCACATCTGTGAACGGGCCTTCAGTTCGGAAGATGTTAAAGTACGGGATCATAATCATTTAATTCCAGAGAATAATTATAGGGGTGCAGCTCACAATTCTTGTAACATTAATTACAAGGATAAGGTGAATATACCGATTGTCTTTCATAATTTATCAGGATATGACGTACATTTCGTATTGGAAAATATCGCGAATGACATGCCGGGTCGCGTTGATTTATTGCCCATAACCAAAGAAAAATATATTTCATTCACAAAAAATTTAGAACAAAATTTAATTAAATTCAGGTTTATAGATTCTTTTCGATTTATGGCGTCTTCGTTAGACACGTTAGCTTCATATTTAGAAGATTATCCTCTTTTAAAAACACAGTTCCCCAAAGTGAGCGAGGAACAGTTTAAATTGCTAACTAAAAAAGGTGTATATCCATACGATTTCATGGACAGCTTTGAAAAATTCAATTTTGGCGCTTTACCGGAACAAAGTCAATTTTATAACCGTTTAGAAGATAAAGATATAACAGACACACAATATGAGCATGCGCAACGGGTTTGGAACGCTTTTAATATCGAAAATTTAGGTGAATATTCAGATCTGTACATGAAAACGGATATCATTCTTTTGGCCGAAATTTTTGAACAATTTAGGGAAACCAGTATAAAAAATTATGGGTTAGATCCGGCACATTATTATACCTTGCCGGGGTATACTTGGGACTGCATGCTCAAGTATACCCGGGTAAATCTCGAGCTCATAACCGATATCGATATGGTCATGTTTATCGAAAGGGGTATTCGTGGCGGGCTAAGCCAATGCTCAAAACGCAAAAGCATTGGCAACAACAAATATCTACAAAATTTTGATCCCAGTAAACCGACTAAATATATATCTTATTTCGACATTAACAATCAGTATGGCTGGGCGATGAGTCAGTATTTACCATACGGGGGGTTTGAGTGGGTAGATCCAAACATTGACATTACAACTGTGTCAGACACATCAAATGTGGGTTATGTATTGGAGGTGGATCTCGAGTATCCCGAAAATCTCCATGATCTTCATAAAGATCTGCCGTTTTGTCCTGAACATAGGGCTCCTCACAGCTGTAAAAACAATAAACTTTTAGCTACTTTAAACAACAAAACGCGGTATATTATTCATTACATGGCGTTAAAACAAGCATTACAACACGGTCTAAAGCTAACAAAAATTCATAGAGTCTTGGCCTTTAAACAGAGTGCCTGGTTGAAGGATTACATTGACTTGAATACTTCGCTACGTCAGGCGGCAAAAAATGAATTTGAGAAAAATTTGTTTAAGCTCATGAATAACGCAGCATTCGGAAAAACGATGGAAAACATCCGCAAGCACTCTAATGTAAAGCTTGTTAACAAATGGGAGGGGCGCTATGGAGCAGAGGCTTTAATTGCTAAGCCCGAGTTCAAGGCGGCAACCATTTTTAACGAGAACTTGGTGGCTGTTGAATTAAACAAGACGGAAATTTATTTTAATATGCCAATATACGTTGGAATAGCGATTTTGGATCTCGCAAAAACCACCATATACGACTTTCATTATGATTACATGAAACCCGAGTTTGGTGACGACTGCACCGTCCTCTATACTGATACAGACAGCCTTATATATGAAATAGCCGATAAAGATATATATGAAGTCATTCATCGCGATTGTCATTCACGATTCGACACCAGCGATTACTCCAAAGACAATAGGTATAACATCCCTCAGGTCAATAAAAAGGTTTTGGGTATGATGAAGGATGAATTTAACGGTGTACCAATCCAAATTTTCGTGGGGCTTAGGGCGAAAATGTATACTGTTAAACGAGCAGTGAATGATGGTGAGGCTTTATCAAATAATGTCGGGTTAACCAAAAAGATAAAGGGCATTAAGAAATCAGTGATCAAAAATGTCATCACACTCGAAGATTTCATAGAGTGCGTAGATAATTTTAAAAATAAATTCATCACGCAAAATTTAATTAAATCGGAAAAACATCAGGTTTATTCCATCACCCAAGACAAAATAGCCCTCAGTCCGCACGACGATAAAAGGCACTTGATCGAGGGGTCATATGATACTCTGCCTTGGGGACATTATTCCATCATGGCTACATGTAATGATCTTTCTTAAACCTCCGAAGAAGAATAAACAACATACATACAACCATTCATCATCATTTTCAGCCTGACCGCCAAACAGTCAACATGCCTAGGGAGTGCGATTGGGGAAGAGCCTGCAACTGTTCAGAGTGCACACCTAACCTCAAAGATGCCTGTGAAAAATGTGGAGAAAAAGCTTACGGTGTTACCTCCATATACAGACGCGATAGACGAAACATTGGCTATTACGATTTCACAACATGCTGTTATAATTGCTATCAATTAAATGGGGGAATAAAACAAGCTTCCAGATTTCGGGATATGTGTAACCAGGTACAAGGATTACCTCTAATTGAGGAAACGGATTCTCTACCTGAAATACTTAAAAAGCATTTTGCTTTACAAATACCATTGATTGAAGATTTTCGTAAGATTACCAAGGAGATGCTACGTATAGAGATACATATGATGCTTTATAGTAATAAGATCAAGCACAGCACTGCATTAGCACCGATGATATTATGTAGTGACACGGATCCAATGCAATGGTTTGAGAGTATTGTATTGAATATGGTCGTTCAAGAGCTGCAGCAATATAGAAGCCCTATCACATTATTATCAATGACTGTGAATGTTTTATAATTTATGTATTACTTTTTACATATAATTTATATGTAATTTGTATATTCTCTAATCATATATTTCAATATTTATTTACTTTGCGTTCTATATCCTCAGTAAATATGTTTATATTTTAATATTTATTTATCTTTATTAAAACCTATATTTTATATTGTATTATGTAGCCTCTATAAATTGAGGACTCTATATATTTTTATTAACATAAATTAAGAATTGTATTATGCTTTATATTTATTCATGTTTTATATTATTTAAAATTGATATTATGTAGTCTCTATAAATTGGGGGCTCTATATATTTTTATTAACTTTAATTATGTATATACTTTATATTTTTATTCATGTTTTATATTATTTAAAATTGATATTATGTAACTTTAGCAAAATTGATCTTAATAAAATAATCAATTTATTTTCATGTGTTTCATTTAGAAAACATTATTACCATCCTATCCTCTTCTAAAATTATGTGTTTCTGTTATAGAACCCAGGAGATGCTGTGAAAGTAGTTTTAAGTAAAAGATCCCAATTAGACATAAGCACACAAGCTAAGGCTTGAATGGTGTATGTGGAACATCTGTTCCATGTACACCATTTTTTTTATGAAAAATATGTCGAATTTCAAGTCAGTTCCTAAACCCAAAATTCCTTCTTTTTGCCTGATATGCGTGAATCCATGCATATCAGGATTTTTTATAAAAATTTATAAGACGATTTTCAGTACAGTTTCCAAAATTCCCTTTATCTTTTTCGGCCCATATCTCATGTTTGAACGAACGCATCCAGGCACGATGCAGCATGTAGAGACGACCAAGGATATGCATTATCCTCTGCCAGTGCCGAATCCTCTATGGACGGACTGGGGTTTTAATTATGATGATTACAGCGCAGGTAATCATCTTCATAAGCCGGTCTAACAGATCACAGGAATACTCCACAAAGGCGCGAGAGTGAATCTACCGTAGATCGGTAGCTCTTGATCTGATCTACCATAGACTGATCCACCTTCGTGGTCGCACTGATCTACGGACCCATAGGTTCACTCTACCCTCGCGTTCTGGAATTCCTAGTGAGTCCGTGACCTACGGCTTCCAAGGATGGTTGAGCTGGCCTCGCCTACCCATTGGTCATCGTCTCTACCGGGATCGTGTCTGATAGCACCATTTTGAAATTTTAGGAACTGAATAAAATTTGGAAATAGCGGAATTTTGCGACGCCACGTGGCGACATGAAGTGGTCTCGGGTCATTTCCATATATATAGTGGGAGACCTCCCGATGATCTCGCAAAATGGAAGTCCGGTATTTTTGATCAAATTAAGCCAGGATAAGCCTCAGTGCGGTACGCACGGGTACCGGGGCACTTCCCCATTATTACCAGGTGACCGCCTTGTGAGATAGCATTCGAAGAGATTTCCCCTTTCTGAAATATCCACAGACGTCTAACGGCATATACCCCTTTTGGAGAATATTACCTTAAATTTTTAGTCTAATTCTAACAGTAAATCTATAAAACCCACTCACTAAATTGCCAGTCACGTCCATGTAATAATTCTCTTTCGGCAATCGATCACTCGTCTTTAAGCGCGGCCGTCGCGGTCGCTGACCCCTTGTGGGGGTATCGTGGTTATGGTGGCAGACCTTGCTAGGTGAGGCTCTATATGTATTATGATGATTGTTTAATATATACCTTTATTTATTATCCATGTCTTCTTATTGCGTTCTAGTAATAGTCTAGTATCTGTGTTGACCCCATAGCTAACGACCCTCGCAATTGCGTCGGTTTGACCATTCGGCTGAAGCCAAAGAAGAGTGAACGAGCAAGACCTGTCTGGGCAGGTGTCAGAAGTGAATTGTGTATTGTGCAAAGTGTTTAGCTAGTGTTGTATCTTTAGTTCAGGACGTTGCGAAGCCTGTATACGAGGAAGCATTCATTGTCGACAGTTGCCGTTAATCTATCGATTTCGAGACTTCGATATATTAAGGGTTTGCCACGACCTGCGTTGAATTCAACGGCCAAGAGTTAAATCAGATGTGGTGACAGCGGTTGGTTGACTTAATCGAATATCGGTCGTTCCCTCCCACTATCACTGGTTATAACGAATGGTTAACTAACGTTGACACAGCCTTAACAAATTAGTTTAGTTATTAAACGTTGATATTTCCTACTCTTGTGATCTGAAACAGAGAGAGAAAAGGTGGGAGTCAGACTAATTATAAATCTCAAGCTGTTAAATGATAATAGACAAAATCACAATTTAAATTTAAATGTCATAAAAGTTTACAATCTTACAAAACATAACCTCAATATCAAACATAAAAAGTTTTTAGAGGATAATGCTAAAAGCGTTCCCCCGTAAACAGTTAGGGATAATAATCTGTTCCTCTGTAAACAGTTAGGGATAATAATCTGTTCCTCTGTAAACAGTTAGGGATAATAATCTGTTCCTCTGTAAACAGTTAAGGATAATAAACAGAGTCTATAAGCCATTCGGGATAATGTTGAACTGATGAGGACCAATGAAATGAAACAGCATAGATGATGCCCCTAGATGGTTTATATGCCGCGAGAGCAAATTTTTTAATAACAGTCATTGTTAAACAGGTAAACAGCTATTTTAAACAGGTAAACAGCTATTTTAAACAGGTAAACAGCTATTTTAAACAGGTAACTGTTTACCTGTAAACAGGTAAACAGCTATTTTAAACAGACCTGTTTAAAATATCTGTTTACCTGTATACAGACCTGTTTAAAATAGTTGTTTACCTTTACTATCCATGACATGCTCATGAATGTCCATGAATGCCCATGAAAAATATAAACTGATACGGGATATTACCAAATAGATCTGTATAGTTTGATGATAATTCAACTTGTCTTCCCCAACCTAACCTAACATTGGCCTGTCCTAGACAAGTTGAATTATCCTCAAACTATACAGATCTATTTGGTAATATCCCGTATCAGTTTATATTTTTCATGGGCATTCATGGATATTCATGAGCATGTCATGGATAGTAAAGGTAAACAACTATTTTAAACAGGTCTGTATACAGGTAAACAGATATTTTAAACAGGTCTGTTTAAAATAGCTGTTTACCTGTTTAAAATAGCTGTTTACCTGTTTAAAATAGCTGTTTACCTGTTTAACAATGACTGTTATTAAAAAATTTGCTCTCGCGGCATATAAACCATCTAGGGGCATCATCTATGCTGTTTCATTTCATTGGTCCTCATCAGTTCAACATTATCCCGAATGGCTTATAGACTCTGTTTATTATCCTTAACTGTTTACAGAGGAACAGATTATTATCCCTAACTGTTTACAGAGGAACAGATTATTATCCCTAACTGTTTACAGAGGAACAGATTATTATCCCTAACTGTTTACGGGGGAACGCTTTTAGCATTATCCTCTAAAAACTTTTTATGTTTGATATTGAGGTTATGTTTTGTAAGATTGTAAACTTTTATGACATTTAAATTTAAATTGTGATTTTGTCTATTATCATTTAACAGCTTGAGATTTATAATTAGTCTGACTCCCACCTTTTCTCTCTCTGTTTCAGATCACAAGAGTAGGAAACACATAATTTTAGAAGAGGATAGGATGGTAATAATGTTTTCTAAATGAAACACATGTAAATAAATTGATTATTTTATTAAGATCAATTTTGCTAAAGTTACATAATATCAATTTTAAATAATATAAAACATGAATAAAAATATAAAGTATATACATAATTAAAGTTAATAAAAATATATAGAGCCCCCAATTTATAGAGACTACATAATATCAATTTTAAATAATATAAAACATGAATAAATATAAAGCATAATACAATTCTTAATTTATGTTAATAAAAATATATAGAGTCCTCAATTTATAGAGGCTACATAATACAATATAAAATATAGGTTTTAATAAAGATAAATAAATATTAAAATATAAACATATTTACTGAGGATATAGAACGCAAAGTAAATAAATATTGAAATATATGATTAGAGAATATACAAATTACATATAAATTATATGTAAAAAGTAATACATAAATTATAAAACATTCACAGTCATTGATAATAATGTGATAGGGCTTCTATATTGCTGCAGCTCTTGAACGACCATATTCAATACAATACTCTCAAACCATTGCATTGGATCCGTGTCACTACATAATATCATCGGTGCTAATGCAGTGCTGTGCTTGATCTTATTACTATAAAGCATCATATGTATCTCTATACGTAGCATCTCCTTGGTAATCTTACGAAAATCTTCAATCAATGGTATTTGTAAAGCAAAATGCTTTTTAAGTATTTCAGGTAGAGAATCCGTTTCCTCAATTAGAGGTAATCCTTGTACCTGGTTACACATATCCCGAAATCTGGAAGCTTGTTTTATTCCCCCATTTAATTGATAGCAATTATAACAGCATGTTGTGAAATCGTAATAGCCAATGTTTCGTCTATCGCGTCTGTATATGGAGGTAACACCGTAAGCTTTTTCTCCACATTTTTCACAGGCATCTTTGAGGTTAGGTGTGCACTCTGAACAGTTGCAGGCTCTTCCCCAATCGCACTCCCTAGGCATGTTGACTGTTTGGCGGTCAGGCTGAAAATGATGATGAATGGTTGTATGTATGTTGTTTATTCTTCTTCGGAGGTTTAAGAAAGATCATTACATGTAGCCATGATGGAATAATGTCCCCAAGGCAGAGTATCATATGACCCCTCGATCAAGTGCCTTTTATCGTCGTGCGGACTGAGGGCTATTTTGTCTTGGGTGATGGAATAAACCTGATGTTTTTCCGATTTAATTAAATTTTGCGTGATGAATTTATTTTTAAAATTATCTACGCACTCTATGAAATCTTCGAGTGTGATGACATTTTTGATCACTGATTTCTTAATGCCCTTTATCTTTTTGGTTAACCCGACATTATTTGATAAAGCCTCACCATCATTCACTGCTCGTTTAACAGTATACATTTTCGCCCTAAGCCCCACGAAAATTTGGATTGGTACACCGTTAAATTCATCCTTCATCATACCCAAAACCTTTTTATTGACCTGAGGGATGTTATACCTATTGTCTTTGGAGTAATCGCTGGTGTCGAATCGTGAATGACAATCGCGATGAATGACTTCATATATATCTTTATCGGCTATTTCATATATAAGGCTGTCTGTATCAGTATAGAGGACGGTGCAGTCGTCACCAAACTCGGGTTTCATGTAATCATAATGAAAGTCGTATATGGTGGTTTTTGCGAGATCCAAAATCGCCATTCCAACGTATATTGGCTTATTAAAATAAATTTCCGTCTTTTTTAATTCAACAGCCACCAAGTTCTCGTTAAAAATGGTTGCCGCCTTGAACTCGGGCTTAGCAATTAAAGCCTCTGCTCCATAGCGCCCCTCCCATTTGTTAACAAGCTTTACATTAGAGTACTTGCGGATGTTTTCCATCGTTTTTCCGAATGCTGCGTTATTCATGAGCTTAAACAAATTTTTCTCAAATTCATTTTTTGCCGCCTGACGTAGCGAAGTATTCAAGTCAATGTAATCCTTCAACCAGGCACTCTGTTTAAAGGCCAAGACTCTATGAATTTTTGTTAGCTTTAGACCGTGTTGTAATGCTTGTTTTAACGCCATGTAATGAATAATATACCGCGTTTTGTTGTTTAAAGTAGCTAAAAGTTTATTGTTTTTACAGCTGGGAGGAGCCCTATGTTCAGGACAAAACGGCAGATCTTTATGAAGATCATGGAGATTTTCGGGATACTCGAGATCCACCTCCAATACATAACCCACATTTGATGTGTCTGACACAGTTGTAATGTCAATGTTTGGATCTACCCACTCAAACCCCCCGTATGGTAAATACTGACTCATCGTCCAGCCATACTGATTGTTAATGTCGAAATAAGATATATATTTAGTCGGTTTACTGGGATCAAAATTTTGTAGATATTTGTTGTTGCCAATGCTTTTGCGTTTTGAGCATTGGCTTAGCCCGCCACGAATACCCCTTTCGATAAACATGACCATATCGATATCGGTTATGAGCTCGAGATTTACCCGGGTATACTTGAGCATGCAGTCCCAAGTATACCCCGGCAAGGTATAATAATGTGCCGGATCTAACCCATAATTTTTTATACTGGTTTCCCTAAATTGTTCAAAAATTTCGGCCAAAAGAATGATATCCGTTTTCATGTACAGATCTGAATATTCACCTAAATTTTCGATATTAAAAGCGTTCCAAACCCGTTGCGCATGCTCATATTGTGTATCTGTTATATCTTTATCTTCTAAACGGTTATAAAATTGACTTTGTTCCGGTAAAGCGCCAAAATTGAATTTTTCAAAGCTGTCCATGAAATCGTATGGATATACACCTTTTTTAGTTAGCAATTTAAACTGTTCCTCGCTCACTTTGGGGAACTGTGTTTTTAAAAGAGGATAATCTTCTAAATATGAAGCTAACGTGTCTAACGAAGACGCCATAAATCGAAAAGAATCTATAAACCTGAATTTAATTAAATTTTGTTCTAAATTTTTTGTGAATGAAATATATTTTTCTTTGGTTATGGGCAATAAATCAACGCGACCCGGCATGTCATTCGCGATATTTTCCAATACGAAATGTACGTCATATCCTGATAAATTATGAAAGACAATCGGTATATTCACCTTATCCTTGTAATTAATGTTACAAGAATTGTGAGCTGCACCCCTATAATTATTCTCTGGAATTAAATGATTATGATCCCGTACTTTAACATCTTCCGGACTGAAGGCCCGTTCACAGATGTGGCAATGCGTGGCTTTATCAAATTCAGCTTGTTGTTCAGCTGTCAATGTCATATCAAAGGGACATAAGAAAACGGTTTCCACATCCTCAGCAAATTCCTTCATTTCGTGAGCAAACCAAGACATACAATCCTCGCCTCGGTACGATCGATAAAAGGACAATGAGTCATCATAGGAACACTTGACGTAGTAGCCGACACTACATGGCACATGCTCTTGATATTTGCCCCCTCCATCTGTTGGCTTCAGTACACACTCAAGGTCAGCATAAATAATGAATGACGCCTTCTCCTTGTTTTTATAATTTTTAAATTCTACCATTTTCTGGTCCTCGGTGGGCAGTCGGATTTTGCACTCATTCATATTAATACAGTCCTCTGTGTGTTTATCCAAGCTGGGTTGAGTGTAAAAATAGTGCAGACAGCGGTCACAAAAGTACTTTTTGCTTTTGTGGTGGCTTAGCTGCCTGGATACTAGCCTGGATAGATCCTTAATCCATACATAGTGGTACTGGAGGGGGTTGCTGGGTATGTCGCCTTCTTCTTCTTCTTCTTCCTCATCATAGTGATCTTGAACCAATAGAAGATTGACATGTCTAGCCAGTTTATTTTTAGTTAGATAAACTGGGTGCACATCAAATGCTTTCTTCTTCTTCTGTAGCAGATAAACATTAACCGATATCAGGTTCTGCTTTTCAAAGCGAGGTATCTGCTTCAAGGTCATAGGGAACTGGATACCGGTTAGGTTTAAAACTTCAGAGTAATGCGGGTAGGAGGATGTTCTGCCTGGATTGCATCCCCAATCAACTGGATAAAGGGCTGAAGTAACTGCCCACGCAAAGCAGGCGTTGTCGTCATTTTTGATGTTGATACATGCCCGCTTTTTAGTAATTTTTTCCGGTAAATCAATGTACGATGAACCAAGCTGGGGTGTAAATTTATTAATGTTAATGCCTAAATTGGTGATGGCCTTCAACGAAAATCCAGAGTCTCTTTCCTGGAACTCTTTCAGCTGCGTTAAAATAGGGTCAACAACATACTTTTGGAACCATTGTTCTATATCAGTGTTCCGATAGATTGGGGCATTCTTAGTATTAAAATACTTAAATTCCTCTATGACCCTATCTGCTTTCTGAAGAATAAACTGTCCCCCAAACACAGCATTAACCTTAATGGTCTCGTCCTTTTTCAGAGCATTGGCGATGCGACGTTTAAACAAATCAAAACAGTCTTTGAGGAACAGCTTGGGATCGGTATGTTTTAAATTGGAGATGACTCCAGTACGGATGCGACTAGTGAATGCCGCGTCCGTATCATCCCAATGAACCCTATGTTTTGCAGTTTCCTTCCTTGGTGCCATCCCTGCACCACGTTTCTGTTCAAACTTAATTTTCGCCCTAAAACTTTTGATTTGTGCCAGTGATGCTAATAAGCTCTACCTTTCTCCCATAGTCTTAGCTGTTTTCATCTGTTTTTTTATATTCCGTATGGCCTTGGTGCATTGTCTGAGACCATCCTTGGCCGTATCTTCACTATATGTAGTGGACAGAACGCTAAGCAGAGCAGCAATGCTCATACACAAATATTTTAAAATATCTTTAGCTGACATTTTGCTTGTTCAATGACAAACTGTTGAATGAGGAGAAGTCTTCATTTCCTCCAGTTTTATTAAAGTTGAGCCGATGAGTAGCGGTGAGATATAACCTGAAAATAGATCACGTGATCAGAGCGTGTTCAGAAATTCTAGTACGTTCAGAAATTTTTATTGCTAAATTGAAATATTCTAGAACGATTTTTATGAAATCTAATATGATTGGTTTTTGGCGGGAAATTTGAAAATTAAAAGAGATTCTTTATTATGCAATATGATTGGTTTTGATGCGAAATTTAAACATTTTTCTTGGAATTTAGAATGTGAAATTAATTTTAAATAGAGCTAATCAATAGGATTTTCTCAGAAATTCTAGTACGTTCAGAAATTTTTATTGCTAAATTGAAATATTCTAGAACGATTTTTATGAAATCTAATATGATTGGTTTTAGGCGGGAAATTTGAAAATTAAAAGAGATTCTTTATTATGAAATATGATTGGTTTTGATGCGAAATTTAAACATTTTTCTTGGAATTTAGAATGTGAAATTAATTTTAAATAGAGCTAATCAATAGGATTTTCTCAGAAATTCTAGTACGTTCAGAAATTTTTATTGCTAAATTGAAATATTCTAGAACGATTTTTATGAAATCTAATATGATTGGTTTTTGGCGGGAAATTTGAAAATTAAAAGAGATTCTTTATTATGAAATATGATTGGTTTTGATGCGAAATTTAAACATTTTTCTTGGAATTTAGGATGTGAAATTAATTTTAAATAGAGCTAATCAATAGGATTTTCTCAGAAATTCACCACAGAAACAGGTATTCACTTTAAGAGTATGCATTTTTTTCAATACATTCATAACCCTATTTTTAAACAAGTAAAAAGCATCATCTAAAAATTGAGTAACATCTTTGTGTGTTAAATTTATTATTGTTTCCGTACGTACTCGACCCTGAAAAACTGAAATTATCTCGTCCCATTTCACCATATCACTACGATTTTCTTTCATTGGCGCGGCGCCTCCTCCTCCAATACGATTTAAATGTTCAATTACTTTCTTAAATCGTTTAAGATGCCCGAGATTAGTTTGTAGTTTTCTCAGGGTACCTACAGCTAGATCTGAATCGCGAATCGCCTTATTAAAAAGCCTAATATGCTGTTTTAGTTGCTTAAGCCAAGTGTCTCTCTCCCACGGCGTAAAATTTCTTTTTTGAGCTAAAATTACCTCGACTGATTTAAATTTCGCTACAATTTCGTCGCTGAGACTAGCAATTTCTAATGAACTCATTTTTACTTAAATGCAGTTCACAATGTTGAATAAAAGAAAAATTTATACATACAGATTTCAATATCGATCCTATTTTATCTTAATTAGTACTGCTGCTGCGGTCTTGTAATGATTCAGCTAAAAAACACATACAAACTTTAGAGCAAAAATAAAAAATAAAAAAAAATAATAAAAAAATTAAAAATATAAAAAATAAAAAAAATAAAAAAAATAAAAAAAAATAAAAAAATAAAAAAATAAAAAAATAAAAAAAATTAAAATAAAAAATAAAAAATAAAAAAAACAAAAAAACAAAAAAATAAAAAATAAAAAAAAATAAAAAAAAAATAAATAAAAAATAAAATTAATTAAAAAAAATAAAAAAATTAAAAAATTAAAAAAATAAAATTAAAAAAATTTAATTGTCTTTACTTACTTTTTACAAATTGAAAGCTTATCCCCATAGACGACCTCTTAACGTCCTTCAAGCCTCCAAAAATAATGCTGTATTTGCCTTCGGTAAAATCAGATAAATTGTTTCTTATTAAAGGCGTCACCCTTTTCGGCAGAAAAGCCTTATTATCCTCCAGTTCAATTAATATGCTATCACCAAATTTTGTGGTCACTACTTGAGCTGATAATATTGGCTGAGGACTCTTTATTGGTAAGTCGGACACCTTAACGGGGGTGGTTTCGTTTCTAAAAGCGCAATTTTTTTCAGTTTATAAATTAGCCATCTAAAAATATTATACATTCATGATTTGAAATTTAAACAAAAAAGATTAAAATGTACTCACTTTGTAATTAATAGCGCACACTAAAACACCAAAAAAGTATGAAATGTACTGCTGAACTATGAAGTGTACAGACTTATTAACTGCTGAACTATTAAGATTATAATTAATAGTGATAATCACACTAAAACACCAAAAACTATGAAATGTACTGCTGAACTATGAAGTGTACAGACTGCTGAACTATTAAGCCTAGAATAATGATACGCTGACTTTTATATCCTTTCCCCCTCCCCATACTTCATTGCGAGTCAGCAAAAAAACCGTGAGAACGCTTTAACCTTGAACGCTAGCGGTCGGCCGGAAGCCATTATTCACACACCATCAAAGACTTCTTTGTTCTAAAACTAGAGCGCTTTAACCTTGAACGCAGGTGTGCGTATGACTCATCATTCTTAGAAATGGATGTTGCTCTTTTAGTCACGTACTCACCACCCACACGCCGCACTCCTTTGATCTAGCCGCCTACAGACAAGTCTCGACAAGTCGCTAGCCTTGAACGCACACGTGTGCCATTCTTAGAAATGGATGTTGCTCTTTTAGTCACGTACTCACCACCGGAAACCATTAATCACTCCTTTGATCTAACCGCCTACAGACAAGTCGCTAGCTTCAACCTTGAACGCAGAATGACTCATTGATTACGCCGGAAACCATTAATCACAGCTTGTTTACATATATCTGACAGCTATTCTTGGAACCACCCACACAGACTCCTTTGTTCTAAAACCGCCTACAGACAAGTCTCAACAAGTCGCTAGCTTTAACCTTGAGCCACCTACATTAGTTTGTTCTCTACCTATGAAGACATCCTCCAGGTCTTCAGCAGGTGGGAGTGGAGGGGGTAAAAGGGAACAAAAATGACCAGGATGAACCTCCATAAGAAATAACATGGGATTTTGACCCGATAGCCCCATAGCCTATCTACTAACACCTCAAGTAAATTACTAAATTGGGGGGGCCAATGGAATGGGGCCTTCCATGAACCATAGGTAGGCCATCGCGTAGGCTGGACTGTTATCATCGTCCTTGCCCGATATTTTATAAGTTTATGAAATATTATTAATAGCATCTATTTGAATGGAATTGTAACTATCTGTGATTGAGTTCTCGCGCCATCTGTTCGCAATGGAGAAGACCAACAGATATTTTCTCTATTTGCCAATCTGTTATATTACTGTTATGCAACTGTTATTTTGAGTTTTATTATTTTTTATATAAAAGCTTCTTTTATATGCAATACAAATATTAAAATATCCATTGTTATACAGGGTGATTCGCGAGCAGTGTACCATAGCCTAATGGCAGATAGGACACTTCAAGGTAAGTCTAAATCTACAAGGAAAAAATTTTTTCGCCGCTGGCTAAGAAGATACAGAGTGTTTTATGCATTTGGTCTGACAATTCAAAGAGGTATATCTCTGTAACGGATGGGTGTAATCGAATGAAATTTACCAGTAGCATTACTTACCTAGGACTTGTCAGAAAGCTCTACTTGGTTTGGAAAAATCCAGGGCCGGACTCGTTAAAAATTTGCCCTCTTTGTTTTTGGCAAAAAAGTACTTTTTCCTATAGCCTTTCTGGAAAACTATTAGCGGATTCGGATAGTTCACAAAAAATGCTATCAAAATAGCGAATCAATTTTGACGGCACACCTAAAACGTTTCGGCAAAAAAATCACAAAAAAAATTAGCGCACCCCGCCTAATACTTTAACCGGGCATTATTAATGGAACAGTTTGATAGAATCTATTCAAATGCTTCTGATCCATATCCCTTCTGAGACATAGCAAAAATCCTTCCTACCTAGTCGATAGGAAGAAGTAAAAAGAATAAACAATAAGAAAGACACATACACATTTTTATTTTAAAGTTGAAAAGAATAGTGGGTGCTATGTATGTACCTGTCAGTACTGTCAAATTATTATTTTGTCTATTTGGTGTTCTAATTGTTCCGCGATTCCGAGATTATGTATTTTGATTGTCGAACTGGTAGAAAAAGGCGCCCTCCACTTAAAAGTAGTACAGCAACAAGGAGAGCAACATTGGCCAAATTATCTCTCTGGGCTTTTACAAAATCTGTTCCACTCACTTTTCCGTGAAAAATGTTAATATTTAACACCGAAATCGCACATTGAATGTACACGCAAACAGTATAACATATTGCACAACGGCAAACATAAAAGATTCTCTAAAGTTCTGTCAAAAAAAACCGGTGATTGACGGGTGAGATTCGAATTCCATCGTTTGTTCTCGGCCAGTGGTCGTAAACTAAAAAATAATATGAATTTTAATTAACAAATACATAAATACATACATAGGTAGTACATTGTTGATAAAATTTTATTGTTATTAATTTTTTTATAGCATTAACTATCTTTTATAACCAATTTTGCTTAAAAATCTCGCATATGCGTATACCCTATTGCTATGTTTGCTATGCCTCAGAAGGGATATGGATCAGAAGCATTTGAATAGATTCTTTCAAACTGTTCCATTAATAATGCCCGGTTAAAGTGTTAGCCGGGGTGCGCTAATTTTTTTTGTGATTTTTTTGCCGAAACGTTTTAGGTGTGTCGTCAAAATTGATTCGCTATTTTGATAGCATTTTTTGTGAACTATCCGAATCCGCTAATAGTTTTCCAGAAAGGCGATAGGAAAAAGTACTTTTTTGCCAAAAACAAAGAGGGCAAATTTTTAACGAGTCCGGCCCTGGATTTTTCCAAACCAAGTAGAGCTTTCTGACAAGTCCTAGGTAAGGAATGCTACTGGTAAATTTCATTCGATTACACCCATCCGTTACAGAGATATACCTCTTTGAATTGTCAGACCAAATGCATAAAACACTCTGTATCTTCTTAGCCAGCGGCGAAAAAATTTTTTCCTTGTAGATTTAGACTTACCTTGAAGTGCCCTATCTGCCATTAGGCTATGGTACACTGCTCGCGAATCACCCTTACATATAAGTTTTGTTATATTGGCAAAACTTCAAGTTGTTACGATATTATTTATTCCAAACATATCCTATCAGGATATCCACAGTACAATCAAGATGCGAACATCCATATGATATCAAAAATTGGATAATTCCGGGAAGATAATATCCCATCGGGATAACCACAGTTTATTAGTCATAGATGACCATAGGATGCCTAAAAGTGGGACCAATATGGGATAGTTCTATCCTGTGATACTATCCGTGGGCTGACCCATGGATATATCATGGGATAATCCCAAATCAGGATCAATAGGTCAATAACGGGATATCCCATGGTTATCTTGTGCTGTTTGGGATGTAATGGACAGTAGCTCATTACATTATTAACATGTAATATACGTTTACATATGTAAGTGAAAAAAACGTCATTAAATCGTTTCATTTCAGTAATCTCTTCCACCTTTGGTTGAAAGTGCATGTAGTAGCAACACATTTCATACGTTTTAATTAAACATGTCAAAAATGTTACATGCTAGACGTGTTATAAATGTTTATATGAAACGTTTGATATACAAGTAAATATATACGTTAAAGAAATTGTTTACTTTGACGTTGTTTAAACGTTATGTATAACGGACAGTTAAAACTCATTACAATATAAACATGTATTATACGTTTAAATGTATCAGTGAAAAAAACGTTATCATTAAAACGTTTTATTTCAGTATTCCTTTTCACCAAAGTGCATGTAGTAGCAACATATTTCATACGTTTTAATTAAACATGTAAAAAATGTTACATACTAGACGTGTTATAAATGTTTATATAAATCGTTTGATATACAACTAAATGCATACGTTAAAGACATTGTTTACTTTTACGTTGTACAAACGTTATGTATAACGGGCAGCTGAAACTTATTACAATATAAACATGTATTATATACGTTTAAATATATCAGTGAAAAAAACGTTATCATTAAAACGTTTTATTTCAGTATTCCTTTTCACCTTTGGTTGAAAGTGCATGTAGCAGCAACATATTTTAACCGTTTTATTTAAACGTGTCAAAAATGTTACATGCTATACGTGTTATAAGTGTTCATATAAAACGTTTGATATACAAGTAAATATACCCGTTAAAGAAATTGTTTTCTTTGACGTTGTTTAAACCCTATGTATAAAGGGCAGTTAAAACTCATTACAATATAAACATGTATTATACGTTTAAATATATCAGTGGAAAAAACGTTATCAGTAAAACGTTTTATTTCAGTATTCCTTTTCACCTTTAGTTGAAAGTTCATGTAGCAGCAACATATTTTAAACGTTTTATTTAAACGTGTCAAAAATGTTACATGCTAGACTAGTTATAAATGGTTATATAAAACGTTTGATATACAAGCAAATATATACATTAAAGAAATTGTTTACTTTTACGTTGTTTAAACGTTATGTATAACGGACAGTTAAAAATCATTACAATATAAACATGTATTATACGTTTTTATATATAAGTGAAAAAAACGTTATCATTAAAACGTTTAATTTTAGTATTCCTTTCTACCTCTGGTTGAAAGTACATGTGGTAATAACGTATTTTATACGTTATATTCAAACGTTGAAATTTTCAACCAAATATAAACGTCTAAAATTTCAACGAAAAACGTTTAATCAACCACTATGGCGTTTTAAAAACGTTTATTAAACGTACGTGTGCCCATTGGGCACCCTTTGAAATCGGTCGCCGGCGTAGTTTTCACAAGATAGAGTTAGGGCGACCGATATATTTTTAAACTATAATATATATTTTTCTATATTCCCTATAAATTTCATTCGGATGTTTTAGGACGGGAAAACGCATCGAAATTTTCCGATAATTAGCTTAATTACCATAATTATGCACAGGACTTGATTATGGCGACCGCCGAATTGTTGTTCTCTGCCATGTTGCCCATGTTTACTTTGCTACTTATTTTGAGGATGTTCGATGGGGGGTGAAAAAATGCCATGGGCTCTCGCACTATGAGTAACAATTTCTCTTATAAACCAATGGTGGGCAGTTAAATTTATGTTATCAATACTTAGCATTATAATATAGTCTGAGTTTACGAAAAATAGTTTGTAAAATTGTCTGGCTGCTAATTTAAGTTTCTATTTAAATATTTGGCAACTTATTTTATTAAGGAAATTGATTAACAAACATTAAAAAATTTAATTTTTTTATAAAGCGACATCTTTTGAATGGTTTTTGATTTCTAGAACTACAAGAAAATATCATTTTATAAAAAATAAATCGAAATTTTTTTAATGAAATAATATGTAATCTGTTGTTCAATTTATTTGCTAATTTAAAAAAGTATTCTTTAAGTAACTGTTTTCAAAAAAAAAAAAAATTGGTTGACTGGTTCTTAAAGTTTTATTCGTAAATGTCAGTGGCTTTATTTTCCTCAAAGCCTTATTTGTTTAATTTTGGTAACAAATAAAACCGACATAAGTACTAAAACTAAACTAAACTAAAACTAAAAATAAAACTGAGGAAAGTAATTTGGTAGTAGGTACCTAATACGTTTGAAAATTGTATGAGATGTGATCAAATTGATAGTATAATAGGATAGTGCATCGACTTAAAAGGTGCGGACACTCAAAAATGCTAACCTAACGCAAAGAAAGTTTAACAATAACTTGAATGTTTTGGACATTAAAGATTCCTTTCAGTAAAATTGGTTTCTCACAAAAATGAAAATGTATGGTTGTTTTTCACAAGTGCCCTGGTATTTAACAATATTGAAAATCACAAAGACGCAGGAAACTTTAAAAATCTACTTAGATATGCAAGATTAAAAACTGTTAGATGGTAAAATAGACTAATTTTTAAAATAGTATATTTCATTAGGAGTCCAGAAAATAGGCTTTTCCCATGCGCGCGTGACAAATTCCCGGGAAGTCATGCAAGTACGGGAAAAGCATTTATGGACGTGTAATGAACGATATTTTTCATTATACCTCTCTGAAAACAAAAACAAGGCAAAAAATCTACCCATTTCAATTATGTTTTATTTAATTTTGCTTAATATAATGTTTATGAACAAAATAAACTAAAACCAGTTAAACTATGTGAACACTTTATTTTTACATTAGACAATTTTATAGGGGTAGTACTTGCGTTCCTATAAGGTATTAAATTAATTAACCCAATCCACCTCCGGCTAAGGAAGCAACAGCTGAAGACGGAATCCCAAGTTTCTTTACGCCAGCTGAAGGTGGCAGATGTGTACCTTCTGGTTGAAAACCATCTTCATTAGCAGTATACTTGACCTCGTACGTATTTCCATCTGGTCCTACATAAGAATATGCTCCTTGTACATCAAGGGATTCATTATCTGTTCCAGCGTTTTTCAGATTTCCTTTGGCTTCCACGTGTGTTCCGTCACTTGTATCGACACTAAAATCAAAGAAAGGTATTATTTATTACTTCTAAGATGAAAATTGTTTGCAATATAGAGACTGTTAACAAAACCTCGTGCGCAAGCAGAATATTCTATAGGAATAGTTAAGTAGCGCATACTAAACTTTGGGAAGTTTTTTCCGTATATTTTCAAATAACGGAGATATTCTTTTCCGAGATTTCGAGTTCTAACTTTCAAATATTTTGTAGCTTATAAAAATCGGCACAATTGACATTAAGCGAAATATCCTAGAATACTTTGATAAAATGGTTAACCTGTATACGTATAGTAGTGCAGGAAATAGTATATTGTGCAGAAGTGCAGAAAAGTGTGACAGCAAGTGCCACATTTCAAACGAGTGAGAAATTGCATTTCTGTACGTATAGCACACTATACTTTTTCTACAACCACACATCTTCTCCAAAAATAAAAAATGATTAGGTATATTACTGTTACAGAAGAAATATAATACATTGTAATTATCAAGCCTATAACAAGTAGAATAAAAATACGAAAATACGTTATGACATTAGTTCATCATTATTAATGTCGTCGGGTAACATATTCTGAGTTAATAATAATATATGTTTATTCACAATTAATTCGTTAACACAATACAAATTTTAATATAAATATTTTTTTTTAGATGTTTCAACTTACACATGTATACTAAACATACAAAAAATCCGCAAAAGAATACTTGTCTGCGGAGATTTATAAGGTACAAAATTTAAATATTATTCCCATTTACAGTAATAGTAACAAAACATAATTAAGTAAGCAATATCAAATTTATGTAAAAAGAATTTTTTTAATTTCTTTTACATGTTATCCTAATGGATGGATTATTATAAATGAATAAATATTTTTTTTTTTTAAAGAAACATTAAATTAATTTAACAGAATATAATACATTATTAACCTATATATAGCTCACTAAAATAATATAATATACTTATATACATAGCTATTGGCTAATTTACATGCATTTAATTATTTTTTATATCAATTAGACTGTGTATTTGACTTCTCTCAATTTTTAATACATGTTTCCACAAGGGCGTAGTACAAAATCTTAATTTGAGGTAAGTCTAATATATTACGGAGATATTTAAATTTAAAGATGATGGTTCGTAAAACACTTACAATATTCAACCCATGAAAATTCCATCGTAAGAAACTGTCTAATGTTACACCTAAATATTTTACTTTTTCGGTCGTTAGAATTTCTATGATATTACCGTGATTATTAATTATTAGTTTATCAAAATCTGGCAAGGTGGATTTGTTGCATGATACCGGTAAGAACATAGTTTTCTTGAAGTTTATTGTAAGTAGCTTACTGTTAAACCAATCTATTATACTGCCGAGATCATTTTCTATTAAGACTTTTTATATTATCCATGATTTTGCTTTGTAAAAAAGGACAGTATCATCAGCAAAACTTGTTATTGAAGCAGCACTATTTTGCAAGTTACTGCAAGATAATCCCTGGCAATATCCCCACACATAGCCGATCACTTTAACCCTGCTGATGAGCACTCACAACGTTTTGTGCACTCCGATTTGCAACCACAGGAAATGAACTGGATCTAAACGTGTCAAGACTGGGTTCAAACCCTTGACTTAACTGCCAACCCTAGGCAGTCGGCTCTAAATTATTACCCATCCACTGCTGGACTTGGAAGTATGTATGATATGAGTGAATAATGGCAACTGCTGTACTTGTAGAAGGCAATACTGCCAAGTTAAATCTGGAATGTGATTGATATTTACTGATTGTAGGAAAAATATCTATACTCATCTAGCGTCTGTTGCCATATGAAGGGCAAGTAGGAATTTTTCCCCTGTAGCCGCAATCTCATCTTGGGATACAGCCCCTAGCAATTTTCTGAAGCTCTATATCCTGTGGTTGCAAATTGGAATGCACAAAACTATGTGAATGCTCATCAGCTAGGTTAAAGTGTTCGTCATGTGGCAATATAAAAAAAATGTTTTTGTTTTATTTGGAACCTCGTTTGGAACCTATCACACATTTTACAGGGTATTTTGTATTTTGTACAAAATTGGGATTTTTGAAAATTCAATTCAATTCTGCAGCTCATAATTTAAAAACCGTTCGGTTTAGAGAAAAAACATTGTTTGTTAATTATCGCCTGCATTTTTTATTTGAAACTTTTTTCCTATCTACAACGGTAAAGGAATTACATATATACAAAAATCTGAAAATTAACCGCCATTTTTCAATATGGGGGGCGTAGTACAGCTTCGATTTTAGGGGACTTCTAGCATATTCAATAAGATGGTAACTGCAACATCTCCAACAAATTCCTTGCTTGTAATAATTTTTCCAGGATTCGTATACTTTTAGGGTTATTTTTCTTGCACTACACAATTTTGTAATGTTTCCTAAATTTAACATTTATTGACGGACACCTAAAACTACATTCTTCTACATCTACTACATCATTCTACAATAACAGCAATAAACCGGACATAACCGACTTTAAACAAGCCGCGAACTTAAAGAGAAGCGGCAACACTGGGTTAAACTGTTAATTTACAAGTTGAATCTTTGGAGACCACGTATTTCGACTACTTTCGACAATTTAATTTTTTCATCGCTGTTACTTAGAGGATATCAATACAGAGGGGTGTATCAATCGTTTTTGCCAAAATTGGGTTATAACCAAAAAATCCAGATAGCACAGAATGTTCTGAGAATATTGTCAAAAATGACAATATTCGAAATTTTGAATATTTGTTGGATATATTCTGAGAATATCCCCAAAACATTTTTATTGAAAGATAATATTATTAGGCCATTATCTTGCTAATATTTAAAAAATGAATAGTACAAATATTCTAGGAATATTCTGGTTTAGTCTTTTGCGAGGACAAAAATTTTACCTATTTATATATCACTGAAAATTCAAAACTTGATACATTTGCATTCCTAACTATTTTTACAGCGGAAGCAAAAAACTTTTTAATTTGACCTTATACAGGGTGAGTCGTGAGGAACTTTACAAACTTCTACCACGTATAGAGTCCATTGAGTAGAATATCAAATGGGCATTAGAAAGTTTCAGATCCCTTTCTTTATTGATATACAGAGTGATTTATTGATTTTGACCAAAATTTCTTTTCGCTGCCGCTTTTAAACGGTAAATTCAAATTGTGTTATATTTTGGTAAAACTATAAACTAATGTCTAGCATCACTGTGACGTATTCAAAATTTAGATATTCCAGGACCGGCGTAAGCAAAGTTCATCAGTAGGTCCATAAAGAAGAAAACACCCTGTATACGGGTGTTTTCAAATTTTAATGCCGGTTATTTAAAGAGTACAAATGAACAAATAAATAACGCCATACGAAATTTTTGTCACGCTTTCCACAGATTTTTAGAAACCGATCAATTTTGGTTAAACCTGAAAATTCCTCACCACTTCGTACAACACGTATTCGATTTACAAGAATAACGCCTTTAAAGGCAAACACTCAACTTGAGACAGTTACTAGGCAGTTAACTCTTGATCCAGTTTTATTTTTCCTCGTCTAGAATCAAATCTACAGGACCGGATTAACCATTTTTAAATAATTGATTAAAAAAAAGTCAATAGAGAAAATAATTATGTAAACTACGTTTGGAATATTAAATTTAAGCGAAAAATCTAATACATTGAACAAACATGTTGTTACCTCCTGTTCTGAAAGTAACTTTTGAAACAATCATGAATTTACCAAAGAAAAATGTTGCTAAATCACCTATGAACATACCTGCATTATTTACAACCACAAATAATAATCAGTTGTATTTACATAAGGATTTATTAAAAAAACATTTAGTACTTATTTAGAATATGTATAAAAAATAAAACTACATAACAAATCAAATCAAACAAAATTAAAAAACAATTAAAAAATTCAACCATATGAAAGAAAAAAATTACAAGTGATTTTCAAAATGAGATCCAGCAGCATCTACGCATTTTTGCAAAGTTACTTTCAGAACAGGAGGTAACAACATGTTTGTTCAATGTATTAGATTTTTCGCTTAAATTTAATATTCCAAACGTAGTTTGCATAATTATTTTCTCTATTGACTTTTTTTTAATCAATTATTTAAAAATGGTTAATCCGGTCCTGTAGATTTGATTCTAGACGAGGAAAAATAAAACTGGATCAAGAGTTAACTGCCTAGTAACTGCCTCAAGTTGAGTGTTTGCCTTTAAAGGCGTTATTCTTGTAAATCGAATACGTGTTGTTCTACAAAAACAAAATCGTCGCTGAAATTATACAAAACATAATAGAATTGACTGAAATGGGATGTAATGTCATACTTATATGGGTAAGAGGACATGTGGGAATCATGGGCAACGAAGTCGCCGACAAATATGCTCATAGAGCTGCACTAGAAGGTAACACTGTAAATGAAATACCGGCAACGGATATTATTCCAATACTACATAAAAAATGCCGAAAATTATGGGGAGACAAATATATAAACATCGCAGCGAACGAAAAGTATAGATACTGCAAAATCCGAAACCGGCTGCAGACTAACCCTCTTTTCAAACAAATTAGTGTTTCAAGATATGTCTTTGTAACTTTTGTTAGAGCGTTATTTGGGCATGGAGCATATAGATCACACCTCCATAAAATGAAATTAGCAGACTCGCCTCTATGTAATTGCGATAACCTGTCTATTGGGGACATTAACCATTGGTTGTTTGCTTGTGAACACAATGGCAATGCAACAAGCTACCTAATGATGAGTTTAATTCACAAAAAAATTCCATTACCAGTAAATGATATCAGTTTTCTCAAACTAGTCAGCGACAGTAATTATTTACAAAACATATTCTTCCATTTTATTAGATTATGCAAATCAAAAATTTAAAAACTTCACGTGTAGTAGGTTAGATAGATTGTATCCTTATGTTTATCCTATTGTATATTATTTACCCTTCTATCCGAGATATAACCTGTGTTGTCACTGTAAGCCGTTAAGATATATCCCTTAACGTGAAACGAGTATCCCAGTCTATTCCTGTTTGTGGTTTGCTGGATTTTATTAGGGGATTAGTTGATAGGTTATGTCGATAGGTTATCTATACTTTGTCGTGGCTGAATGAGCATTCAGCCACGACAAAAAAAAAAAAAAAAAAAAAAAAAAAGAATACGTGTTGTACGAAGTGGTGAGGAATTTTCAGGTTTAACCAAAATTGATCGGTTTCTAAAAATCTGTGGAAAGCGTGACAAAAATTTCGTATGGCGTTATTTATTTGTTCATTTGTACTCTTTAAATAACCGGCATTAAAATTTGAAAACACCCGTATACAGGAAGTTTTCTTCTTCATGGACCTACTGATGAACTTTGCTCACGCCGGTCCTGGAATATCTAAATTTTGAATACGTCACAGTGATGCTAGACATTAGTTTATAGTTTTACCAAAATATAACACAATTTGAATTTACCGTTTAAAAGCGGCAGCGAAAAGAAATTTTGATCAAAATCGATAAATCACTCTGTATATCAATAAAAAAAGGGATCTGAAATTTTTTAATGCCCATTTGATATTCTACTCTATGGACTCTATACGTGGTAGAAGTTTGTAAAGTTCCTCACGACTCACCCTGTATAATACCTTATATTATGCATAAGATACGAGCTATTGCGCTTGTTTCACAAATAAGTCGGTTTGTACGTAAAATAAATAGCAAAACTTGCACCATATATTTGTAGTTATGTTCATAATATTACACTGTTATATTTAAATTATCCCGCCAAAAATATTTCACGACGTTGTGGAAACCCAAGATTACTAAATTTATAGGTTCCATGATAACTTTGGACCAATAAAAGTGCAGCAGGAATTTAACGCGTCACTCAGAGGAATTAAAGAAGCGGGAGTCGCGTAATATTCAGTTTTCCACAATATTTATGAAGAATAAACTTAAAACACTGCATTCTTAATATCTGTAGAATGTACTTAAGATATAGCTGCAGTTTGAGAGAACATTTCTAGAATATATAAATGTTCACGACATATATTTTCTGCATATTTATAGAACATACTAGTGCTGTCTGGAAATAAGCAACCAGATGCACATTTTATTTTTCCTGCATATTACTTTTATGACCCCTTTGTATAAAAATTTAGGTACATTTTTGTTTTCGTATTAAAATATAAAAATAATAAGGTTGCAAAATAATTTTTATTAGCATAGCACCCGTACACAACTAAACCCTCGTACAGACTATGCCGCGTTGCGTACTGCACCACGAACCGCGCCGCGTGCTCGAATGAATTTTGACACAACGTTTGTTTTTGCGCACCGAACCACGAATTCGAACGTTCGCGCCATTCCAAACAGTGTACGTTGAAATGAAGATGGTCGCAGCTACATACATTTATATTTATTCCAAGCGACCCGTCCAAACCTGCAAACACCGCGCCACGGCGTCGGGCGCTCTTCCCTTAATCCAACGCAGACGCAGAACAACCGACAAGTACCGGGATGCCCGCGACTAATCGCGTGCATTTTGGCGTTAAGAATTATAACATGAACTATGTTTATGTATATTAAATTTAAATTAGGTCGGGGACGTTAACTCTAGTTTTTCTTGCTTGTTCTGCACAATAAAATATGACATTTCGATGTAATGTTAGTCGAATCTACTCTCAAAAAATTTGAATTTCGTTGACTTAAGAAGTAGAAAACCCTTTTACCTTTATGACGTCAGCTTTTTACATTGCTAAACTTTGGATGTATGCCACGATTAAACTATTGAAGATAAATAAATCCCTATAGTTAGATTTTATTTAAGGAAAATTGATTTCCTACATCTTTGTTTATTTGATTTTCTTTATATTACATACAGTATTTCCAGCGGTTACCGCGCATCTTTCTTTATTCTTGAACTTATTTTGGCGATATTTATGACCTCGGTCGAACGACCTTGTGGTGTTACCTTTGTTACTTTACAACACAACTTGTTTAGTTTTGGCTATGAACCAGGAAACATTTATCTCCAGCATAACTATTGCAGGCCGACTTCTAAAAATTAGTTACAAGTAACCTGTCTTTATTTTGAAGATATAACGAAAATGTATTAAAAATCAGCCTATTTTCTTTCATCAACATGAGATTTTTTATTTGTTATGTTAATTAAGAAGGTTTAGTATTTTGGAAATAAAAAACTATTTTTTTTTTCAAGAATTTCATTCAGTTACTCTTCATGTATGCGTCACTAAAACCACAAATGAAAAATCTCATGTTGATGAAAGATAAATCAAAGTAGGCTGATTTGTATAAAAATTGAAAGTCTTCTATAACTTTTAATTCTAAACAACTTTTCTTAATACATTTTTGTTATATGTATCTTAAAAAATAAAGACAGTTTACTTTTGACTAATTTTTAGAATTCGGCCTAAAACACCCTGTACCTATATTAATTGATTTGGCTCATTTTTCCAATATCTTGGTTTGAGACTAAACAGGAGCGATCCCCAGAATATTAAAATCCAACTCTAGAAAGTTTTGTCATTTACACTTTATATACACTCGAACCGTGGACACACTGTATATATGTATAAATTAGTTTCTATGCAACCATGATGTCGGAGTACTTGGAAGAATGTAGATCTAGAAAGTGTAGGTATTTTTTCTATCAATTAATTGATGTATTTTCATTCTAGGTGTTTCCGTTAACCATTTTTTTAAATGTTTTAAGCCTACAAGAGACGAAAGGCTACTTTCAGGTATTTCAGCGTATATAACTGGACTAAGATATTTAAAACATCTTTGACCTATACTCTTTTCTATTTTAGGTATTTGGGTAGTTTTTTGTTTATGTCTTGTGACATGTCGATGTGATATTTGAGGTAAAGTATTTTATATTTTTACTGACGAACTACGATATTCAATTCAGTAAGAACGATTGACTTATATAAAATAAGTTAGTTTCATCCTATAGCATTTCTGTCGAGTACATATAGGGTTTATCATAAATAACTTTGAGTATCCATTTTTGGGTTATTTCCAACTTTTTCAGATAGTTATTCTGGACACCTCCCCAAACTAGAATACCGTATGTTAGGTGTGATTGCACTAAAGAGTAGATAGTATAATGTTCTTAGAAACTCAATATCAAATATATCTCTATATATCCTGAACTTACCTATAAGACTTCTTATTTTTTGTACAATATAATCAATATGATGGTTCCACCTTAGGTGACTGTCTATAATTATTCCTAAATATTTAACTTTATTTACACGCGATATATTTAATAGGTTTTGATCTACATATATTTCTAGTGTATCATCATAATCTGGCGATGAATTATTATAGACTAAAAGGTAAAAATAATACAAGAGAACTCTTTTGGTAAAAATAATGTTTTTTCAAAATTAATTGTAAGTAATCTATGGTTAAACCACTCTATTATAAGTACAAGATCCATCTCAATTTGAATTTCTACTTGATCCCAAGTACTAGCCTTAGAGAAGATAACAGTATCGTCTGTAAAGCTGATAATTTTCCCTATTTTAGCTTGAACAGATCAATGACAGCACAGAGCCTTACAGCACTCCAAATTCAATTATACTTTCTGTGCTAACTACTTCTCCAATTATTACGCTTTGAGTTCTTCCTGTTAGGTAACTTTCCATTAATTTATACGCAAATCCTTTAAAATCGATATTTTCCAGAGCCTTCAACACCTTTGTGTGGCTAACTGTGTCGAATGCTTTTGCTAAGTAGGCGAAAATACCCAAGGAAGGCCTACCTTCATCCATTGACTTATATACAAATATCAACTATTATATTTGCCATAGCATCTTCCGTCGACTTAGCCTCTCTAAAATCAAATTGCTTGCCTGATAAAATGTTATATTTATTTAAGTACAAAAAACGTATTTTTTAATATCTTCTCAAATAACGGCTTTTTTGAAATATACCAGTTTACATTGAACGATTTATTATATAAGATGGAGGTTTTGCTATATATATACCACTATTAATTTCAATGTTTCTGATTTGAGGTTCTCCATACCATACCCGAGTCAAGATAGTTCAAATTTTGGGTAAACCTAGACAAAAATAATATAAAGCTAATTTTTGGTACAGATCATAATTGAGGGCTAAATAGTAATATACTAAAAGTCCTGGAGAATCCTCCTTCCGCAACCCCCTTTTTTCGCCCCCCAAACCCACCCCTTTTAATATTTTGGTGATTTTCTCGAAAACTATCCACTTTAAGGAAAAATGTCAAGTGAGCATTTTTGAAGCTGACAAAATTTCCCTTCCAACGACGTATTGCGAGCCCATATAGTACCACGTGGTACACACCAGTGGCGTATCAAAAGAAAGTCTGCCCCGAGATTAAAATTTCTTCGTCGAATTTACTGATTTTAACCAAAAACTATAAGCTTGGCGAAAAATATCGTTACCAATTTTTTTGTAGGTGAAAAAATTGCAAATCCATTGATGTATAGAACGACCCCCCCGAACCAAAAATATTGAACCTGCTGTTTAATTTATACGTACATAACGTAAACATAAAATAAACAATTGAATTTAACATAACGTAAACATAAAATAAACAACGTAAACATAAATGTAAACTGTAAAATACTATTTACACAGTCAAGCACAAACACCTCAGTAGTTTAAAACTTCGCCCTTTTGGAAGGTCCAATTTTACAAATGCTGAGTATCGCAGGGTGTTTAGCGTTCCCTCGTCTTCTCCGTAGAGGTTCATCAAGATTTTCTCGCCAGCATTTCCTACTTCTTCCTGGTTGGAGTTTGGATCAAGGAAAATGCTGGCGAGGTCTATCCAGTGGGTTTTCTTTTGAAGACGTTGCACCACTTCATCTTGCCTTGTCAGAAAGGGGTAAAGGTGGTGACACACCCACTGATGGCATGCAGGAACAAAACCGTCTGTGGTACTTGAATTTCTCCACATGTGAAGGAATTTGCTGAATATTGGGCGCACTCTGACCCATCTCTGCCGCCTTTCTGAAAGTACACGTTCGTATGTAGAGAGCTTAAGCCGTTGAGAAGGACCAGTAGGTTGACGTCCTCTCCAATGATGAAAACTTAGTCAAACGATGAGTTCTTGGAGAGGGCAGTCCTCACTATATCAGCATCGCCGTCTTCTTGAGTTTGATGTACCTCGATACCATGCCTCTCAAATTCAGTACGCATCATGGTGATCAGTCGGCGTTTGTTAGATTCCTTTGAGAGCAGTTTTGCTTGGGACACTTGATGGGTGTTGATTCATCAAACAAAATGTCACTGCAGGCGTTCAGCTGATTTAGTGCTCCTCATAGCTGCATCTTGTGGGTATCCATCAAAAACCACAGCTACGTTTTTACCAAAGCGGTTGACAAAGTAGCTGACGTATCCCGCCACAATGGCTCTGACTGAATCATATAGGTATATGTATATTCAACATATTTCATTGTAAATAAAACAAGAAAAACGGTACCTATGTAATTTTGTTTGTTTAATGAATTTTCGGTATTTGTTTAGTATTTGTTTAGTGTATGTTTATTTGAAGCCATATGTTACATCTAAAATGTTAAATTTAAATTCTTGCACGTTTTTTTAAAGAAATATATACCAACATTATTCAGTACAATGTTTTCCCAAAATCCGATGTTATACTATTGTTTCGTTATTGAGGAAACTATGAGGCCCAGAGGCACCATTTTGGGGATCAAATTGAAGCTTAATTCAATAATCTACAAATTCATTTTCATGACTTTTCTCTAGGAGCATTAGTTTAGACGGTACGTGTAGAAAATGACCCTACCGATAAATTTTCACTTTTTAGAAAAAATTGCCCATCTTTCACTGGCTGTATCTCCGCAACCAATGGACCTAGAGAGCTGCGCTTGGGCTAAAATTGTAGCAAATTTAGTTTTCTTTACAAAAGTATAGATTGAAGATACCCGAAAAACGCTTCCTTAAGTAATTATTAAAAAAAAAATGCAACAAGTGTCAGAATTTCGCAGTTTTTCGAGCACCACGGGAGTAGCACAGGGTTTTCAGGGTTGCAAACTTGGGTATAAACATAAACTACTCTCAGGGGTCCTAATTATATATAAAACAATCGTAGATACATGCGCGTTTGCGATGTTTGCCTTTCTTGTGTCGATATTGACTGGCCTAATATTGGTAGTAAAAATTAATTTGCTCCAGATTTACGTAAAGCTGAGAAGTCTCGGATAAACTTTTAATTTTTTTTTGGCTGAAGTAATTGCGATGAACTTCTAAAAGATTCGCAAGTAGACCACCTTTTAATGGTCGTTTTAGAGAAAAATATGTTTCTTCTAAAAAAATGATGCTTAGATAAAAAAAACTGAGAATAAATATCAAAAAGTATATTTTTTAAAAGTAACCCTTCATTTGATACGCCACTGGTGGGTGCCATGTGCTACTGAATATGGATTGCGATACGTCATTGGAAGGGGATTTTTATCAGCTTCAAAAATGCTTACTTGACATTTTTACGTAAAGTTGATAGTTTTCGAGAAAATCACCAAAATATTAAAAGGGGGTGGTTTGGGGGGCGAAAAAAAGAGGTTTCGGAAGGAGGATTCTCCAGGACTTTTAGTATGTTGCAATTTAGCCCTCAGGCATGATCTCTACCAAAAATCAGCTTTATATTATTTTTGTCTAGGTCAAATGCTATCTTGACTCGGGTACCAGGCGATTTTTTAAGCTTCAGACCATCAATGGTCCGTTTAATCTCGTGCTCATTCGTATTAGGGAGATAGATCGAGTTAGGCACAAGTCAAGTAATATTTGGATTTACAGTTATTTTGTTTGCCAATACTTCCCCTATATTACTATAATGCACTCCGAACCTTTCAACTATTTCTTTATTATTAATTAACAGTTCACCTTGTTCAATTTTTATATTCATTATTTGATTTTTTGTTTTAGAGTTAAGACCATTTATATTTTTAACAAAGTTTCATAAATTGTTCGGGCAGTTCCTATTTATAGTACCTAATTTGATTTTTATAATAATTTATTTTTGTTGTTCTTATCAATTCATTAAGTTTGTTTCTGTATCTTGTAAACTCCCAGACTGCGTGATGATTGTCTGGATTTTTTTCAATTTTTTATAGAATAAATTTTTAGTATTTACAGATTTTATTAAACCATTATAAACTGTATTAGATGGCGACGTCTGTGTCAGATTTTAGAAATGCCGAAGGAGAAACTAAATGTTATTGAGGCTCAAAAGACGATTTAAATTGCTACCAAGATTTTTCCACGCACAATATCGAAGGTTATCAGCTGACGTGGGACTCTGGGACATCTTCCACGTAATATGAATTGGTCAGAGTGAGCAGATTTTTTCAAGCAGGTGTATTATAGAACAAAGAGCGTTTCTCATTTACGTTGGTTTTATTGTTATTAAAGATAAATGCGTGTTTAATATCAGGCTACTAGACTAACTAGACTACTAGACTACTAGAAATAAAGCTTATGGTATGTCAATTCAAGACCAAAATCAAATAATCGATGAAATGTCCAAAACAATGCTTGATCTCAGAGTGAAATGCAGGAATCATTTGGTTCCGTTTCATTTCACTGCTAAAATTTCTGACCAACTTTAGATTTCTCATCTCATTTTTGTTTCAATAAATGTCAAATAATGCCCCAAAGTTATTGCTGCCGGATTTACATCGAAGATTTGGTACTCAATATATTCGCACAAGGCGCTTGAATCAAGATGTTTTAGAAAGTGGCTCGATGATCAATAAACATTCTAAAAGTGATCCGCTACGAAGAAAAACAACTCCATGAACTAGAATATGGTGCCAGTAAATTTGGCTGGATTTATTTGTTGCAAATTAGGCGATCCAAGTTTAAAAAGACCCAACATCAAAATTTACGTGGACCGACTATTTAAGTAAGGGAGGTTTACACAAACCTTCTGATGATTTTCTCTCAAACGTGAAGCGACTTGAAAACATTTTTAAATCAGTTAATGGATAAACCTTATTGATAACGAAAACGAAAAATTATATAAACAATTTAATGCTCAGAAGCAATACTTAATGTTGAATTTTCAGAAAAGGCCAAACGGCTGTTTTTTAGATCACGAATGTATTTCCGCATAAAAGAATAATTGAATAGAACAAGCACTGCTAGGCAAGCGAAAAATGCTGAAAATTGTTACATACTTAATTACTTTATTATTACTTATTCCTATTTATGTGTTTTTTCTAATTTTAATGGAAACTGTGTTTATAATGCTTTTGAATACTGATTAATGCAAACAACTGTTTGTTTACCTAATTAAAAATGTGACTCTTTTGTATTACCCAAAATATGATTATTTAATGAAAAGCCGGTAAGAATATCTGTAGAAATTGCATTATGGTACTATAAGCTAAGAGGTTAATTCTAATACTTACTTGTAAGAAAATCCAAATGGATCAACTACGTTGTCGTAACGTAATATACTTGCAGGATTAAGAACATTAAATTGTGGTCTAGCGTGAATAATGCCCAATATGGCACAAAATATAAGTACCTGAAAATTAAAATAATGTATGAATATCGTAATAAAACCATTACTTGTATGCCAGTAATTATTTATACTTTTTCTGACACCTTTTTTAATTCTTTGACAAATTATTTTTATGTTGACAAATAAAAAAATTAAGATTATTTAAAAAAATTAGGTATGGTATGGTAAAATACGTATAACTAGATAATTTCGTTATATGTATGCCAGATCAAAATATACTAATTTTAAACACATATTAATGTATTGCAATTTGAAAAAATGCTTACAACTCTGGCAATAATTGTTATGTAACAACATTCTCCTTTAGAAAGTTTGTCAATAATTATTAACTTCCATAGGCTAATATAATTGTTAATTTCATCTTTACATATGGAACCTCAACATACAGTAGTAGTATGTCCTCAGTTAGAGTGGATAAGAGAGTAAACTTTTTTATTTTTCACTTTAAGCGAAAAACTCATAAAAATGCTTTTATTAAAAATACGATTGCCATGGTGTAAGTTAACATGTCATGTACAGGGTGTCCCACGTTAAAGTAACCACCCCCTTTTCTCCCGAGTTTTTTAGTTATTTTTAAATTTCAAAATGCTGGCCTCTGTATTTTTTTCCGTAGTTTTTGAATATGCTAACCAGAGTTTTCTAAAGTCAACGGTATACAGGGTGAATAAAAAAATGTGCTTTTTCTTATGGAACACTCTGTATATTTTTACATATGTCGATAGAGCGTTCTTTTCTGATTACAAAAATATATGATACTTATATATTTGGATAAAAAATGGCGGAGCTATTCAACGTCGAAAAAGAAATACGGCTAGTGATGATTTTAAATTTAATTTAAATTAACAAAAATATTACACATTTAATACAGGGTGTCCCAGAAATAAGTGCACAAAAAGGAACCACATATTCCCGAGGTCAAAATAAATCGATTGGATCAAACTTACCTCTATACCAAAATGCTTCCTAAGTGAGCTACAGGCCCCTAAATGTGGGCCCCTGAGGCGGTTTTTATTTATTATCTCCGAAACCGTTCAAGTTAAAGTAATGAAATTTTGCACATCCACTAAACTTTCTAAGTCTAACAAAATGAGGTAAATATCATCTCAAAATATTTACCAAGGGTGGGTCAAGCTGTAGGGGTGCGGGGTAAAAATTACCACAACTTTTTTATTTATAAATTTTTTTGAGTTTTGACTTCAAATTCTGAATTGTCAGAGCTTTTCACGAAGGAAATGCCCTCTTGTGCAACTTCGATCGGAGGCACCGTTTTCGAGATAAATTCATTTTAATATTCAAATGCATGCTTTAAAATGATTAGGTAAGTGGACTAATTTTTTCCTTTTCGCGTCGAAACAAAATTTAAGCATTTTGAGCAGTTGTTAAAATAAATAAGAATATCTTGGTTTGATCTGTTTCTTAAATTTTGTTTTGACGAGAAAAGGAAAAAATTAGTCCACTTACCCCACTCCACTTACTCATTTTAGAGCATGCATTTGAATATTAAAATGAATTTATCTCGAAAACGGTGCATCCGATCGAAGTTGCACAAGAGGGCATTTCCTTTGTAAAAAACTCTGACAATTCATAATTTGAAGTCAAAACTCAAAGAAATTTACAAATAAAAAAGTTGCGGTAATTTTTACCCCCCACCTCTACAGATTGACCCACCATTGGTAAAAATTTTGAGATGATATTTACCTTATTTTGTTAGACTTAGAAAGTTTAGTGGATGTGCGAAATTTCATTACTTTAACTTGAACAGTTTCGGAGATAATAAATAAAAACCGTCCTCAGGGGCCCACATTTAGGGGCCTGTAGCTCCCTCAGGAAGCATTTTGGTATAGAGGTAAGTTTGGTCCAATCGATTCATTTTGACCTCTGGAATATGTGGCTTCTTTTTGTGCACTTATTTCTGGGACACCCTGTATATTAAAAAACAAACAAAAAGTATAAAACAAAACTAGACAGACTAAGCAATTTTGGATTATAGATGAGTAATTATTTTATTAATTGCCTAATTGCTAAGTCGAATTAGGCGGATTTATCCACAAATTGGAATTCTGACATATATTTTAATTCTAAAGAACTTTTCTTAGTGACAGTTTTTCATATCATTAAAATTGAACGTAGTTACTCTTACATAATTTTCAGATATTTTTATTTTCTGAACACCCTGTACATGATATGTTAACTTACTCCATGGTAGTAATATTTTTTACAAAAGTAAAACTTTTTATGAAGAATACGTTTCCCGCGTAAAATGAGAAATAAAAAAGTTTACCCTCTTAACCACTCTAACTGTGGAGTGTGGTCATACTGTATGTACGATGTGAAGTGCCGCAGAATAGAAACATAGGTTTTATTGCACATACATTTCCATGCAGTGAGCTCGTCTCGAACTGTCTACACCGCGAGCCGCGATGTTTAATATTTGCAACTTCAACTGTGATCGCAAAGCACACATAATATTGTATGGGTCAATGGTTTAGAGCAATAAAAACTTAACCAAAATATGGTATTTTTTGTAAAAAATGCAAGTAGATTTAGTTTGCAGAATAAAGCACATGTTTGATAACAATAATTAACCGGATTATAAGTGACATCGTATGCATAGATTATCAGCAATACATATTTAACCAAATTACAGGCACGGGGTATTAGGCCAGTCAAGATGTACATCCGTGCTTGCAAAAGGTCGGGTCGTTCTGAATTTTTTATATGTTGTTAGGACCTAAACCAATATTAAAAAACCAGATTTGCAATTTCCAAAGTGCTGTGCGAGCGGCGGTGTACCCAAGAAACCATGAATTTTTCGGACTTTTTTCAGTTTTTGCTCAATATCTCAGGGAAGGAAGGGTCTGACCGGTATAGTCACTCTACATACTTTTAAAGTAGTCTAAATTTGCTACAATTTGAGACTAGGGCGAGCTCTATACAGCCATTGGTTCCCAAGATACAGTTCTTCAAAAATAGGACATTTTTTCCAAAAAGTGAAATTTTTTCGAAATGGTTACTTATTTTGTGAAATATCTTCTAAAATACGCATCCCACGTCAAATATTATATGAAATGAAGTTGTAGTAAATTTAATTCGCTTTCATTTGAGACCAGACTGGTACCTGTAGGCCCAGCGGTTCTCTCAGAAACGGCAGATAACCATAAGTGGGTTTTGGGGGAAAATGCAAATAAACTGTTCGCACGTCTTTTTATGGTTTTATTTATCAAACAGTTACATCATGGTACCTACTATAAGGACATAATTTACACAAAAAAGAAAGCTAATAATCATGTCGATCTTTTTATCTTAGATGGCCCGGGCTTGGGATCGCACGAAGATGGTGTCTCGATGGCTCGACGGCTCGATGGACGCTGGGAGAGGCGCCCGGTCTGTAGTCGGGTCATCTTCATCGTCCGAGCTTTGCAGCTCCACATCCGGGACGTTAGTGCACAATTTGCCACCGCATGACTGGCAGAGGACTGAGCAGTAGAGCCCAGCCTTTCTGCACGAGCAGGCCCCAGAGCACCCTTTCTTGCATTTACAAGAAATTTTTCGCAGAAGGGCAGGAGGTGCGGGATCCATGGTGGTGGGGATGGGGGTGAGTCCCTGAGAAGACAGCTTCCACCCCCAATCAGTGGGATTCAAGTTGACTCCCCGCCACTTCTGCACTTGGAGGTAGCACCTTGCTGCATGGTAGCCTGCGGCATCTTCCTTCGGTGGCAAACGGGCGAGGTTTATGCTCGTTGAAGTGACAAACGTCTTATACCTCAGGAAATCCAAAGTATCCCTCGCGATGTCACCCCCATATAGAGCCACAAAGCACTTGATGCCTGCTTCTTTCACGGCTTGTGGGGTGGAGTCTGGCCGAAGGAAGACCTCCACTTGCTCAGCAAGTGGTTCACTCTTGCTCAGGAGTGTGGTGATTTTGGTTGTTCCTTGGCCAAACGGTGCTGAGGTAGTATCGCACCCGGAAAAAGCGTGGGTGAATAGTACCATCCCTGGTGATCGCTGGGAGTCCTGGTGGTTATAGGAGGTCGTAGAGAAATGACAGCAACCAGCTCGTCATGACAGCGCTTTCAAAAAGAGCAGTAGCCGATCGGGTTGACATAGTGGGAGAAGACGTCGACCTGCTCGTTCTTCTCAATGGTTTAGGCGCTGAAGAGACAAACGTCTACCTTCAGAAGAACACGAAGGGCGAAGCTGGTTGCTGTCATTTCTCTACGACCTCCTATAACCACCAGGACCCCAGCGATCACCAGGGATGGTACTATTCACCCACGCTTTTTCCGGGTGCGATACTACCTCAGCACCGTTTGGCCAAGGAACAACCAAAATCACCACACTCCTGAGCAAGAGTGAACCACTTGCTGAGCAAGTGGAGGTCTTCCTTCGGCCAGACTCCACCCCACAAGCCGTGAAAGAAGCAGGCATCAAGTGCTTTGTGGCTCTATATGGGGGTGACATCGCGAGGGATACTTTGGATTTCCTGAGGTATAAGACGTTTGTCACTTCAACGAGCATAAACCTCGCCCGTTTGCCACCGAAGGAAGATGCCGCAGGCTACCATGCAGCAAGGTGCTACCTCCAAGTGCAGAAGTGGCGGGGAGTCAACTTGAATCCCACTGATTGGGGGTGGAAGCTGTCTTCTCAGGGACTCACCCCCATCCCCACCACCATGGATCCCGCACCTCCTGCCCTTCTGCGAAAAATTTCTTGTAAATGCAAGAAAGGGTGCTCTGGGGCCTGCTCGTGCAGAAAGGCTGGGCTCTACTGCTCAGTCCTCTGCCAGTCATGCGGTGGCAAATTGTGCACTAACGTCCCGGATGTGGAGCTGCAAAGCTCGGACGATGAAGATGACCCGACTACAGACCGGGCGCCTCTCCCAGCGTCCATCGAGCCGTCGAGCCATCGAGACACCATCTTCGTGCGATCCCAAGCCCGGGCCATCTAAGATAAAAAGATCGACATGATTATTAGCTTTCTTTTTTGTGTAAATTATGTCCTTATAGTAGGTACCATGATGTAACTGTTTGATAAATAAAACCATAAAAAGACGTGCGAACAGTTTATTTGCATTTTCCCCCAAAACCCACTTATGGTTATCTGCCGTTTCTGAGAGAACCGCTGGGCCTACAGGTACCAGTCTGGTCTCAAATGAAAGCGAATTAAATTTACTACAACTTCATTTCATATAATATTTGACGTGGGATGCGTATTTTAGAAGATATTTCACAAAATAAGTAACCATTTCGAAAAAATTTCACTTTTTGGAAAAAATGTCCTATTTTTGAAGAACTGTATCTTGGGAACCAATGGCTGTATAGAGCTCGCCCTAGTCTCAAATTGTAGCAAATTTAGACTACTTTAAAAGTATGTAGAGTGACTATACCGGTCAGACCCTTCCTTCCCTGAGATATTGAGCAAAAACTGAAAAAAGTCCGAAAAATTCATGGTTTCTTGGGTACACCGCCGCTCGCACAGCACTTTGGAAATTGCAAATCTGGTTTTTTAATATTGGTTTAGGTCCTAACAACATATAAAAAATTCAGAACGACCCGACCTTTTGCAAGCACGACCCCCTTCTCATGTTTAACGTGACTGGCCTATATACACAATACGGTATGCTGATGCGCATGTGACGTCACATTCGAACCTCACTCACTCACATAGTTATCGACATATTCTAAAGCTTATCATAAATATATGTATAAAAGTTGTTTTCATACTTTTATGCCATTTGAGGTTAATAAGTGGACTTATTTTTTTAATTTCAGGCAACTTACCACTTTTTAAATTAGTATTTTCTTCACTTCCACACGCTACAATCAACACCACCTATAAATAAGGCCTCCATTCTAAACGCGCGAAACGTGCCCACGTCACACGTGGCAGGTCTACAGTCTGAGAATTTTTGTGTCATAATTAGTGCTGAAACTGTTTTATAATTAAATTGCTAGTGTAGAAGTTCGTAAATATGCCCTATAAATGCTGTGTGCCGGCTTGTAGAGGAAATTATGTCGATGGACCAAAATTGCGTGTGTTTTCTTTTCCGAAAGATGAAGCCTTGCGTAAAAAATGGATTTCGGCTATTCCAAAAAAAGGATTTACACCTTCGAAGTCTAGTAAATTGTGTGATCAACATTTTCTCAAAGAACAATTCATTACAGAAGTCTCTGAAAAAGATTCCCGTACAGGTCAGATTGTAACCATTAAATTAATGTACCCTCGCTTGCAGTCAGATGCAATACCTACAAAATTTCCGGGTTGTCCAGAATATTATTCAAAACCGTTAACTATTCGTAAAAGTAGGGATGCGAAACTTCGGGCAATTGATGAAACTCGATTTGTTCAAGCCCTTCAGGAAAGTGAAAAAGAATATTTATGTCTCCAAAATTCTATAAGCTATAAAAATTACGAAGAATTTCTCAATATTCTAAACACATTGCCAATTCCGGAAGGTTGGTACAATATTCACGATAAAAATAAAGCCATTAACATATACACCAGGACCAGCTATAACTTATGCCGTTGTCATAAATTCAGATTTGACTGTAAACACTTATTTATATGGCCGAAAAATGTCTATTTCTATAAATAAATTGAAGGCGCCTTTTAAAACGTGTAATTTGAATGAAATTAGAGATTTGCTGGAAGTAATAGATACGGGGGAAATGGAAAAATTTCATGAATTCTGCCAGGTTTTTGCTTTGAAATTTCGTTTTCCTGTTAAAAAAATACGAATGGGGTGCGGTGTAAGGGCTCAGTTCACGACTGGCAACCCCGTTTTTACAGGAAGCTCTTACTAAATGCTAAACATATTACACGGTGCTTTATTATTCGTTTTTTCGATGTACTCACGTAAGCACGCCGGCTTAGCTGGACCCAGCAGTGGTGACGTCACGCTGGTGTACTGAGGCCTTATTTATAGGTGGTATTGCTACAATCCATTATTTTACTATATCGGTATTAGGGAAGGAAACATATTTGATATGGGTTCCCTCAGTATTTTTGCCAAAATAACGGCAACATACCACAGCACAACCATTTTTACTAAAAAAGTATTTCAAAAGACCAAAGAACTTTTGTAAACCCAATATGACATGCATAAATATAGCTGTCAGGTTCGAATGTGACGTCATGCGCGAAAGTCGACATACCGTGTTGTGTCTACCGTAATTACAGAGTAGTTTTTTTCACAAAAAAAGGGATGAATGGTCTACAGAAACAAAATACGTAGGTATTTGAAAACAAGAATAGGGTCATCCCTCATATCAAAATCGTGATATTCTAATACCTATGGTGAATAGCTTATGGGTTTTAATTAATAAAAACAGCAACAAAGTCTTGATTTATCGTCAATTAGTATTTTATTTTAAAGTGTGAAATTTGCATTAGCACTAAATAATTTTGAATTCTCGCACTCCATGACGTCTTAAATCCCAGTTCCCAGCGCACGCGCACGATTCCTATTAAGCTAGGTCTGACAATTGGCATTGGTGATAGGTATTAATGGCGGATCATGACAGGATGTTTGTTTTCATGTTCTTCTCGTTTGTTTTTTTAAATTTTGTAGAAATACAGAACAAGGTTTTGTGAAAGGTGCTTCGGGCAACTTGCTAGAAGTGGATTCCTGCATGATAGACGAATTTTACATGGACAATTTGGATTTTTCAACTGCAGAGCTGAGAAACGTAAAATCGCACCACGACTGTCGCCGAGTTTTATCTACTGGTACTGTTATAAATAATTGTCAGGTGTATTTACAAGGTTATTTGTACATATTGGCACAAAGCAATGTTTAATCATAGTAATTTTCAATTCTTAACAACTATCGCAAAACTCGAAATATTATCATAACCTAAAACACTGTTGACAAACAAAAAGCATTTTTTGGCGTATCAAACCTTCAAATCACGAACTCCTGTTTAGCTCGTGATTGGTGTATTTTTAAATAGGAATTTATTTCATCCAATTACAACGAAGGTCCGCAGTATCTACCTTATCGACAAACAACAACCAATGTGAACGACTCGGGATTTACTACGTCACGAAGATCGCGAGTTTTGATTTATGTTTTATTTAACTTTTTTTTTCTTATGTTAAACGAAGAAAATAAAAAAATACGGGTGATTTATTTTTTTATGAAGTTTTATAATTTAAAATAAAAAAATATGAGGGATGACTCTATTAACCAAATTTAAAGTAACGTCCAATGCATAGGTTACGTGCATTAATCATTTAACCAAATTACAAGGTAGTTTTTGGTTAAAAAAATGACGAGTAAATTTGATTTGCAGAAACAAAAAGACACCTTTAAGGGCTAGTTGTATAAAAGTGGTTCAGCGAAAGTTCAGCTGAACTTAGTTCAAAATCCAAGGATACCGTATCCTTAAATTTTAAACCAAGTTTAGTTGAACTTTCGCTGAACCACTTTTATACAAACTGGCCCTAAATATTAGAATTATTCAAAGTGACTTCCTATGCATAAGTTACGAATAATAAATATTTTAATTAATTACAGGGTAGTTTCTCCCTAAAAAAAATTGTGAGTAAATGTAGCTTGCAGAAACAACAAGATATGTTTGAAAATCAGAATAATCCAAATTTTAAGTGACAAATTATTTATTCATTTTTTGCAATAACAACCTCTTGACCGATCTTCTCCATATTTGGTAAGGAAACATTTTTTAATCTAAGAAACAATAATTTATCGCATCACGTTAGACCATAGAGGGCACCGCAGAAGCTGTAACTGATGATGAATTTTCTTCATATTTTTTTGACGAAACGTTGTGATACTTCTGACTAAAAAATCTGATGAGGGCCTCATTTCCACGTAAAAAAGGTACGCGTGGTCGAACTTGATAACTTCAACCGTTTTCGTGGAAACTGCCGTTAAAGATTTCAATCATTATTTGAAAGACAAATTCAAATTTAATGAAACAAATTGTATTTATTGAAAAAATACAAAACGTAAGTAAAAACTTAGAGGAAATGTTCAATGCGGTCTCCACCTACTTCTATGCCTTTTCTAATTCTTTTCATAAAAGATTTTCTTACATTGAAAAATACATTTTCCTGTCCCATAAAATTGACTGCGTTTTGTATTTGACCCCACAGTTTTTCGCTTGAATTGATAGTATTTGCATAGACTAAGGACTTCATATGTCCCCACACATAATAATCCAAAAGATTATAATCAGGACTCCTTGGTGGCAAAGCAAATTCACTTCCTCGACTCATCCATCTGTGAGAGGAAGTCTCATCAAAATGATTTCTGACTTTCATGTAGAAATGAGAGGGAGCTCCATTTTGCATAAACCACATTATGCCCCTTATGTCTATTATGAAAGCATGTAATATATCAGCAAGAGTATTTCGAAGAAAAAACAGGTACAACTGCCCATTTAAATTTGGAGGAAGGACAAATGGCCCCAATAACTGATCGCCGATAATACCATACCAAACGTTAATTTTTTTACTAACGTTACATCAGGCAGGCAATGAAATAAAAAACAAAACCATAGTTTTATCCAATCTGTCATATAGCAGTTGGTTTGTGAATGATTAGCATTCATAAATTATTGGTGTCGACGCTCTTTACAACGACATTAATATCATGTCGTTGTAAAGAGCAACAATAAGTACCAATAATGATTATTTATAAATACTAATAGTTGATTGAGTCGATCTTTACTTGATGGAAATCCATGTTAGCACTGAATGAAATAAAACTTAACTGTTTTATGATTTCCACAAATCTTTTATATTTATATATTTCACAAAATATATAAACTACATAACAATTGTTTCGCCACACAGTGGCTTCGTCAGATGATGAGTACTAGACTAAACTACTTCCTACAGAACAAGGGTATTTAAAGTGTTTTGGAGTATAATAAAATATTAACAGTGTTGTAAAATTAATTTTGAATAGGTGGGTAGCTTAAATATGAATAAATATGAAAAATCAAGAAGTATTTAACAAAAACACAATAAACTCACTCTCTCGATATCAAGTATTAACAATATTGTAAGATTAATTTTGAATGGGTACATAGTTTAAACATAAATTAAAATATTAAGAAGTATTCAACTAAACAGATATGGTAGGTATATGATTAAAACAGATTTAACAATGGGGAAGAATTAGTTTCAAGTTGGTCAATTAGGATTATATCTGAATTTTTCAATTTGTTAATTTCCAAAGATTCTAGTAATGTTAATTTTGGTCCTTTATTTTCTGAATATAAAATATCAAACTTTTCATTAAACTGATGATTTTCCTCGAACAGACGATTAGCGTAAGTAGAATCTTCTTTTCTATGTGTAAGGCTTCTTTTGTGCTCTCCTATTCTTTTCTTAAAACTTCTTCCGGTTTGACCAATATAGACTTTAGGGCAGGTACCACAGGTTAGCTTATAAATTCCTGATTTATTGTCTTTCTTAATTTTATCCTTATTATTTTTAATAATTTTACCAAGTGTATTTGTAGTTTTATACGCAATATTAATATTTTGTTTTTTCAAATTTTTAGCAACTTTCTCTGTAGGTTTGCCGATATAAGTGAGAGTGTTGAATTTTGATATGTTTGTTTTAAATTTTGGATAAACTAATTCTATTGCTTTTTTATAAGATTTGCTAGCGAGAATATTATCTAGCAAATCTTATAAAAAAGCAATAAAATTAGTTTATCCAAAATGACAAGTGAAAGGTAAAGGCAGGGGAAGACCTGTCACTACAATTAGGGGTTGTTACAATGCTTCAAGAATGTTGGAAATTGATTTTTTTTAGTTTTTTTAGTTTGATGATGATGTGTATTTTGAGGAAAAATTATAATCAGAAGTGATTATTTTCTTCTTCTTCAGCATCCTCAAAAACAGTAATATAGAGATTAAAAAGTAAAAAAAAAGAAAAACCAATTTTCTGCCCTCCTGAATGGTTGTAACCCAAGAGTAGTGACATGCCTTTCCCTACCATTACCCTTCACTTGTCACCTAATCCCAATTATGTTTGCAGCTAATCCCCTCCAACCCCACGTTGCCGAGCAAGCTTACTAGCGAAAGCTTAGGAGGCTGGTTTTTATCCATTTGAAGGGATAGGAAAGGTCAGACGCAGATTAAATTATTTTTTTCTTATCCTCAGAAACGGGGGTATAGAGACTACAGAAAAAAGAAAAGAAAACGGGGGTAGGAATAGGTTTCGTTGCTGCAGAATTTTGTCGGCTATTCTTTTTACTCCTTGAGTCCACTATAAGCATTAATAATAATTCTTGTCTTATTTTAGATCGTAGAATCTCCAGTTTTCGTTTGTTGGTGGATTTCAGAGACACCTTGCATATTTACAAAGTACTCCTGATCATATCATAATTTTGACTGTGAGTTTTATGGGTTATGGTTGTAAAAAAGAAATTAACTCAACCCAATTTATATTCGAAACTGTATTCTTGTGGAGCCAAAACCATCCAAAGTTGACGAAGGAAAAAATATTCTTCGATATCTTTTTTCAAATTACCAACACTTTAAGATCTATACTTACAAAAACAAAACTGGTTAACAGTGATCAAAATTCAAAAAACTATATATTTACAGTATTCCGTGTTGTGAATGTGGCAAATATTATGTTGGTGAGTCATCTAGACCCTTCAATGTAAATTTGGGCGAACACAAAAGTTATATCAGAAAAAATTAAATTGAAAAATAAAAAATTTGTGAACACACTTTCGAAAACGGACGTCCAATAAATTGGGATGGGGCGAAACTTTTAACAAAAGAACCGGACAGTAATAAGAAAAATTAAAGAATCTGCAATCATTTTACCAAATGAAGACAAATGCGTATCATACTTTTCTGTAGATTGTTGTACAGGGTGTCCCAAATTGCTTGATTTTGGCTGGTTTTCCTATTTCCAGACCAGGTAGAGAAAATCTGACATATGAGTCTAGAGCTCGATTTTTGTGAAACGCCGATTGGTGAAAACCATATTTCGATATCTCTAACCGTTTTCAAGATATCGGCAAAAATTGACATTTTACAGATTCAGAAAAATTGTCAACTTTTTTATTTTTGGATATTTTTTTAAACGGTAAACACTTTTTGACGTAGAATAAGATGCATTTGTCAAAAAAAATATATCGCTTTTCGATTGTTTGATATCAAAGCTAACTTTGTTATTTCAAATGGAAACCATAGTTTTAGCGTTGACTTTAGAAAATAAGAAAAAAAAAATAAGCTTTCCAAAAATATATAATGCCAAGATATGTCTAGTCAGCCTTGCTGCCAATATAACACATTTATCTGTAAAAATAACATTTTTTAACGTTAAAAAAAGTTTTTCGGAATCTGTAAAATGTCAACTTTTGCCGATATCTCGGAAACGGTTAGAGATATCGCAATCGGCGTTTCACAAAAATCGAGCTCTAGACTCATATATCAGTTTTTCTCTATCTGGTCTGGAAATAGGAAAACCAGCCAAAATCAAGCAATTTTTAGTAAATTCACGACATAACCAAACTTTTTATCTTCCTAATGCTCGGACTAACATTTTAAGGTTTTCACCTGTTTATAATATGTGCACTTGCTATAATAACAATCAGGATAGCATTGACATATTTACTTAAACATTATCTCAATTATCTTAATTATATCTATTTAATATACATTTTTATTCAATTTTAATTTCTGTTCTCTCTCAGTCATATTAAATCTCTTTATTCTTTAAGGATGTTAGGCATATTTTTCGTTATTTTTTTTTTGTCTTTAAATATAGGCTAGGCATTATTTAAGCTTGCTTTTTTTTTATTAAATATTTGTTGTTCCCATCTTGTAAATGGTCTTGTACTGTTAGATGGCTGCCGTTATGCTTAATGCATAATCTGTATTTTTTTTTTTAAATTTAAAGTTATTATTTGAATGGTACTTAATGATAAAAAGTAATAGTTAGTTTATTTCTGGAAAAGTTTAACACATACCTACTGAATATAATTGGAAAAAAGAATAACTAATTATTACTAACAGAAAATTAAAATTTAACGAAAATTATTTTTTACTACTTTTTATCATTACCATTCAAATAATAACTTTGATTATGAGTTTTATTAATGAAACTAATAGTAATAACAACTAGGTGCCAAAGCCTACTTGAAGTAAAATTCAACAATTTGGGATACCAGCTGCTTGACTTTGGTGCACTATACCCGGTTTTTCTCGACAGCGGGCAAATTTTAGCACTTCTTACAAGAGCACCTTTTTTGTTTAGAATAAAATTTGCCATAACAGCAAGTGACAAAAGGGGCAAAAAGATTAATCTCAAAAAAGTTAGGACCTAAAATGTTCCCACGGAGTATTGTACTGAACGCCCGTATAATATAGCCAAAAATTAATAAGCATTTAGCATTTAGCATCCCCAGAAACCCCACACAGCAAAATTTCAGCTCATTTGGTCGAATTTTGTGGAAGATAGGACCGAAACTAGATTTAAAAAAATTATTTTTAACGCCCTGTATTTTGAAAACGGAAAAAGATACGAAAAAGATGGTTCATAGGAACAAATTGTAATATTTTTTGAAATTATATCAGCTCCTGAATTTTTGCTAGTGTTTTTCAGAACACCCTGTATATTGGAAATATGTCATATCTTTCTTGATATGTGTAATCCATTTTATTACGAAATACTCGAAAGAAAAATGGCTAGCGATACAAAATGTTAAGGTTCAAAACAATATTACTTTAGGGACTGTCTGTCAACACATTATCATTTTGTTTTATCGTCATGGCTAACTTTTTAACTTTGCAAACATTTTTATCGACTCATACTAATTTTTATTTTAAACTTAAATATCTCGGAAAGTATTGAAAATAAAATAGTCAAACTATACATACATATATAGCTGAAATCAGAAAAAATATCACTATCCAGATATGTAATAATATACAGGGTTTTCATTTAAAAAACAAATGTTTACCGTATAACTTCTTTAAACGACATTCAATTGTTTTTCTGAATCCGAATTCTGTAAGCATTACCAAGACTCAATAACTTTTATACTTACGAAAATTTTCGAATTATCAAAAATAGACGAGATCAAGGGGGGGGGGGGTCAAAATATAACCAATAATCCTGTACAAAGGTGTTACCGATGCTAAAAGAAGATCTTAGCAACGTGTGTTTATCCAATCTGATCAACTTTTCTGTGAACATATAACCTATCTATGGTTATAATACAAACATTAAACATTTAAACTAAACATTTATGTTATTCTTTTTTTTGTACTGTTAATATGAGCACAATAGGATTTTTCATCTGCTCTTATCATTGTATAATAAATAAATAAATAAATTAATTAATTAAAATTGTGTAATTTCACAAATTACACAAACTATAGTAAATTAAGTATCAAGAACTTGACGGAAACCGGTACAACCCTTAACGTTCGCGATGCTTATACTGTTTTTTTTGCACGACCATATTAAATTACAGTTCAATTAATAGTATATTATATACCTAGGTTGAGAAGTGAGCTATTATTTACCGAGCACTTTTACATCCTGAGGCGCGTAGCGCCGAAGAATATAATGTGCGAGGTCAATAATGGCCTTCTCAACCGAAGTATATATAGAATTTTTTTTACTACTAACATTGATATATTACCATATTTGATTTCATTAGATTTTGATATTAGTCATTTCCCACTTATTTTGAAATATTTCGAAATATTAAGTAGTTTAGTTGTCAAAGTGACAATCTGAAACTAATGAAATATAATGAAATGTCATTCATTATTTACCTATATGTGGTTTTTTATTATCATTTTTTATCTAGGGTGAGGAATACTACTTTCTCATTAGAGGAATGGAGTAAATAATGGTGATTTCTCAGGTTAGTAGTACAAAAAATAATTTAATTGTTTTAAATAAACAAAAAGTCAAAAGTGACGTCTAATTTGTCAAATATGAAAATTGTATTTTGTTACAAAATGAGGCGGCTGTGGTATATGCCTCCAAGCCATTATTTAGCGTTATTTACAAACAAACAAATATCGTGATTTACATATCGGTCAGACGTCAGTAAGTAAATCACTTACCGACATGTAAGGATCACTTACCGACGTCTGAGGCCTAGCAACTAGTAAACATAAGTTACCGTCTTGGTAACGGATATCTATTGTAAATAAACAAAAAAGCTCGATCGTGCAAATAAGATTCTAAGCATTGAAAAAGGTACAAATTAAGTTTCCGAAACGTCTGCGAAACATCATTGTCAAAGAAACTAACTTTTAACTGTTCCTTTGACGTAAAGTCACAGGCGTAAAGGTTATTTATTTTTAAATCCAGATATTTTTTAGATTGTCTGGGAAATGTTCAGAAGTGTGGTAGTAAAACCCAAATAAGGAAAGAAAGAAAATCTTCTTTCAGTTTTGAGATATTTTGATAGTATTCAGTATGTTCGATGTTATTTTTCACCCATTATTCCCTGAGACCTTTTTAAAACTGCGTTACAAATTTTTTATGAAATGTTCTAAACATTTTTTAAAATGTTTCTACTCTACTTTATTTTTTCATTTATAAATTAATTAATGGATGCGCTAATAAAGAACACTTTGTTTGGCTAATATCTTAATTTATTAATGTTGAACACATTAATAGTCTACTTATTCTTCATTATTTTTTAAAGACATTAAAATAATAATATAATAATTTTCAAACTATTTAGTTGTATTTCTTAAACGACGTGTGAAGTACATTGAGAATAACGGTGGGCATTTTGAACATTTATTGATAAATCAACATTATTAGTAATATAAAGCATTTGTATATTCCTCTATACTGATTATTAAAATAAATTACGTAACTAGGTATAGAAATTATCACGTAGAAAATTGTAATTCTTATTTTGATTTATGTGGTATATTATATTGTAATTAATTGATAAATAATCACTGCCAGAGTATCAAGTTAAAGATATGTAAAATTATAAATTATGTCATTCACATATTACATAATTTTATATATTAGAAATTATGAAAGGTTATACTTAATATAAATATACTTAAGAACAATGTGGCAACCAAATTTAGGTTAATCATTAAAAATGTAGGTGAATTACTTATATAATAAAAATAAATATTTATAAATAGATATTTTATTGAATCTATCATTATCAATGGAATAGTAAATTATATAGACTTGACTAAACCTAGTGGACTTACCGCTTTCATGGGAATGTTTAGCAACAACAACAACCAAAATGTTTTAATGATTCAATGACGTTACCTGACATTACTTATATACTTTCATATAATCCCCACGTAAAGAAAAACGTATCATCTAACGACCGTTATGAGCATATTACTAAATCTATAATCAGAGAGATTTGGGAATGCTCAGATATTTAAAATACTTTGTTGCAAAATTATGTGTCTAATTATGTTTTAATAATTATGTAATTAACTATAAGTTCTTGTAATTTATTCCGCTGCAATTATTATAGCAGGAGCTATGGAAATATATAATCAAAAGATATCCCACTAAACATTTTAAAGTTTCCTAGACATTGCTGAAGTTTTGTAGACATTGCTGAAGTTTTCAAATATGAAGTCTAACGTGTAACGTTATACCTGCAAGTTGCGAGGCTCTTGTTAGATTTGCCCCTTGCCCTAAATCCTCTCTACAAAACATAGAGTTGTTGTTTGTTGCATGAATAGTTCAAATGTAACAATAGTGAAGAGTATATGTGTAAACCCGTTTCTTATAATCTTCAGTAACTTTGCAATAAAGCTTTAACAGAAATGTTGCATAATGATTTGCTTTAAAAACTTCAAGTGAACATTTCAAATAGTGTAATCTATTTACATTTACTACAAATATTGCATTTTAACTCTTAGTGCAACATTAATTATTAATTTGATACTTTAATTACTTTTACGTAATGTTACTTAATTATTGGTTTGGGTTTCTCAGATAGATATATTGTCGCATCACTGATAATTCTTCTAATAATAAAAATTAAAAGCTCTAAGATCAATAATAGAAAATGATATTAAGCGTGCACGTGAGCTGAATGTCAATAATATTGAAAATAATATAAAAACGAATCCTAAATCTTCCTGGCCATCTATTAATAACAAAAAAAACATAACGGCAATCTCAAATAACATGATTTACAACGGTAACTCCATTGATAATCGTCAGGAAATTGTCAATGCATTTGCAGAGTTTTTTTAAAACTTTATTTACTGAATCGTCGGAATTCGTAGATTCTGGTATTACTGATATATGCATGAAAATGAACATGAACTACAGTTAATCGAAATAAATGTGGATAAGGTTGATATAGCTTTAAGGAAACTGAAAAACAATTTACAGCTGGTCCTGATGGTTTACCATCGTTTTTAATGAAATACTGTTCCAATGTATTTGCGAAACCCCTGGCTATTTTATTTAATTTAGCATTTAGTCCTTAAAAGTAATTAGTTTCCTAAAACATGGAAGAGCTCTAAGATCATTCCCGTCTTTAAAAAAGGTAGTCGTATTGATATAAACAATTATCGGCCAATTACTATCATTACCTACCTAATAATTTTAGTAAAGTTTTCGAATTTGCGTTGTATGAAAAATTTTATGAACATGTTAAAGAACTAATATGTCCCAATCAACATGACTTTGTGACAGGTAGATCGACAAATTTCGATATAGTGTTAAAAATTTCATATTAATATCTTTTGACGTCTTTAACTAATATAAATAAATATTACATAGTGTGATTCAACCTTGTGATACTCCACTTAAACTTAGACTTAAACTTACATTTAAACTTAAACTTAAATAATTATCCTCTAAGTTATTAGGCAATAGCGTATATAATGTTTTATTTAAATATACTAGCACAAAACAAGCCTTTAGGCTTAGGTGCTATCTGTATATATATATATATATATATATATATATATATATATATATATATATATATATATATATATATGCAAAGTGTCTTATACACCTCCAAAATGATATACGTATTTAACGAATACCCCTCCAAAATCGGAGGCGACTTCGAAAAATCGGTGACCAATACGAACCTATGTGTAAAACATGTTCATTGTCATTATTACGTCATTAGTAGGCGTTTCCCAAATTTTCTGTCGGAGGCCAATTGGTATGGTGTACATATACAGTTATACAATGTAGTTCACTGTAATTCCACTAGTAGGCGCCACCAGTTAATACGCATATACGCTACAAATGGTGGTTAAGCAGAATTCGCCTCCACATGTTCTCTACACCAATACACCTCAGAAATATGGCAACAGTGTACGGAGGTAAGTTAGTACGTTAGTTTTATATGTGTGTAAATATTATTCATTGGTGTTATTTTACCTTCTGTGGAAAAGCGCTCGCATGCGATTTGACTTCAATAATATTTTATTAACATGTATACGTACTAGCTTTGTTTATGAAGTAATATAGTTGTTCAACTAGTAACTAGTGTTAGTACTAGATTGACATATTGATTAATGATTAATTAAAATAGACGAGTATTACAATTATTACTCAGGCTCAGAAAATACAATTAGTTCAAAAATAATTTGGAAGTAACTTATTTAAAACAAAATAAGAATAAACATAATTTAACGTTTTTATTTATTCAGAACAAAAATTTGTGTGAATGATTTTGGTGTGTGTAAAATTATTTATTTATTCCTTTGGTTGAAAAATTAATGTTGGTAGTGTACGTAGTATTTCAATATGTTTTTCATAAAAAAGTAACTAAAATTGCAGTTATTAAACCAGTATAAAATATGTAAATTAGCAATAATAAAATCCTCTGTAAATGAACAGTATCAAAAATATTTGTAAACTGTACTGAGTAGATTAAATAGATACACATACACATTTTATACAAAGGTGTTTAAAGATCAGCTTTAACCTGAAGATGATGAACTCGACAATCTATTAATACAGATATGGGTAAGTAGTATTATTCTTTTTAAATTTTTATAACCAATTATGACTTTATTTGCAGGTTTGACATTATTCAAAAGTAAGTGGATATACAATATTGCATAAAAAACAAGCTTAAGATTTTATTAGCAACATGTCATATCAAATAGTTAAGTAATGTTCTTGTGTTAATACATACAGTGTGGAACAGCCAAATGAAATAAATTCATTATCTCAATTATTGTGAATATTTTTTTTTAAATCCCTAGGTACCTACGTCGATTTTGGATTCTGAAATGACATCCTACAACGTACAAATTTCATCTTTTAATTCAACCCCGTTCGAGTGGCAGTTGCAAACCCTAAATTTTTTAATGGACTTAAAGTAAGGACTTGTGATACCTTATTTGGAACATATTTTTACATTTATAGATTCAGGATGTCATTTTGGATACAGTTATAGCATATTGGGATAAAAATATTAATGGCTGACATTTTTATGAGCAAAATTAATTTTTTATCTAGGCGGCCGTAATCCCAAAAAATGTTTTGCTTTGCTTGGGTAATTAATCAAAAAATATATTTTTGACATTATGCCACATGGCGTTTGTGTTATAAGATTTTAAACATTTCGGAAATCATTTTTCCAAATTAACTAATTTTTTTTAAATGGCACCATTGTGGCTCACTACGTTATTTCAATAAAGCATTTAATTACCGATTACGTGGTACCAAATAATTCACAATATCTTCATATTATTATACATTAAAATACATAAGAATAACATTCGACTAGAAATGAAATCAAGTTATAATATTTAACAATGGATCTCTATCAAGTAGGTGCCTTTGATCTCCTGAATCAAAAAACGTAAAAATATATACAGGGTGATCGATTTAAAATTCCAAAGTTAGCATCATTTTCGGCGAAACCTGAAGCATTGAGTAAATAAATAATATAAAGAGGCACAACCGTCAAGGGGCCGAGATTTTAGTATTGTATTTTTTGCCAATAGCTTCAGGATTGTTTTCAATTTTTAGTGCTATGAGAAGGTATTTGTTATTCGGTTGCATAGCCCTAAATATTGTAGATAATTCTATAGTTATTGACAAAAAAATACAACACTAAAATCTCGGCCCCTTGACGGTTGCGCCTCTTTATATTATTTACTCAATGCCTGAAGCGACAAAAAATGTTAAATCGGCCGAATTAATGCATATTTAGCCGTTATTTGACGTGCCCAAATTTGAAATTCATATCTTGTAAAACCAAGAAGATATAGATAGAGGCAAGTGACATGTTCACCTGGTATATTCTCTGGGTTTTACAAGATATGAATTTCAAATTTGGGCACGTCAAATAACGACTGAAAATGCATTAATTCGACCAATTTTACATTTTCGGTTGCTTCCGGTTTCACAGGAAATGATGCTAACACTGGATTATTAAATGGAACGCCCCGTATATTTTCACATTTTTTTATTCAGGGGGTCAAAGGCATCTGCTTCATAGAGATCCACTGTTAAATATTATGAGTTTTTTTTTCATTTATATCTTGTTGAATGTTATATCTTCTTATGTATTTCTATTTATTATAAATATGAACAACATTAAATGCTTTATTGAAATAACGTATAGAGCCACCATGGACTCATTTAAAAAAAATAGTTATTTTGAAAAAATGATTTCCGAAATGTTCGAGATCTTATAACACAAATTTCATATGACAATACCATAATTGTATTTTTTTATTAATTATTGAAGCAAAATAAAACATATTTTTGGGGTCACGGCCGCCTAGAAGAAATATTAAGTTTGCTCATAAAAATATCAGCCATTAATATTTTTATCTCAATATGCCATAACTGTATCCAAACTGACCTGAATCAAAAAATGTAAAAATATATAGGGTGTTCCAATTAAAAAATCAAAGTTAGTTTAATTTCCGGTGAAACCGTAAGTGACGGGAAATGTAAAATTGGTCAAGATAATGCACATTTAACCGTTATTTGACGTGCCCAAATTTTCAAAATTCATATCTTGTCAAACCAAGAAGATATAGCAAGCGTCATTTCGTGGTCACCAGGTATACCGTGCCTTCAATTTTCGTAGCTACATGGAGATAAAGTGATCGTGTTCATTCGAAGTAGAGGGAAGTATCGTGTGCATGGTAAATTCACGTTCACGAATGCAAACGCGTATGAATGCGTTTGCGTATGGACGATGATACATGGCAGCTATCCCAACTATTACGGTCGGACTCACGAGCTTTACCGAATATTTTCTTGTGTAGTGTTTTGAAATGAAGGCACGGTATGTTTTGTGTCCCAAAAGTAACGAATTTAATTTATATTTGCCTTTTAAAAAAGCAAAATATAGGTCAACTAGTATATTATAAAAAGTGTTACTTTTCTATAATATTGACAATTTGTCCTCGTCATATTTCACAAAGCTATAACAGTAACATTTTTTTACATAGGACACCTTATGATATAAACTCTGTTTAAAAAATAATTAACTCTATAGATTTTACCCTTTTACCAACTTGTTTAAAGTAGTTTTCGAGAAATGTCAAAAATGGTCTGTATGAGGAGAAAACAAATTATAAAAGTGATTAAAGAAAAACCTTATTACTTGATTGACAAAAACAAATTAAATAAAACTGATAAAAAAACAATAAATCTTCAGATAGGTATGCTAATTTAGAAAAATATTATTGTTTCATAGAATAGCATTCCAAGATTTTTCAATGTTTTCAAAACTATTAAAGGTAAACTAACAGGTAAAACCTAAAAAATAACTAGGTAAATTCTTTGAAGAAGTCATTAGTTTGTAAAGGGTCAATGGCTTAATTGTGACTACTCCTCTAATTTTATTATTTTTATTAAATAACTATATATTTCTTTACGAAATTTTAAGGCTTTACCTGCAGTTTATTGCCAACTATACAGTTGTCATATAAGGTGTTTTAAAGAACGTGCGCGAACAAAGTTGTATTTTTTAAATGGAACACCCGCTATATATTTGCATGTTCGAATTCTACTAAAAATTATAAGCATTCTTTGTCATATCACCATACATCAAAATTAACTGTTTCCGAGTATACAGGGTACTTTCAGATGCTGTATATTCTAACCGGTGAGACTCAAAGTAAAATAACTTCTACATTCCTTTCTTAGTTTTTTATTCCCTACCCGAATATGGCAACTTCCTGTTCAGCTTATATCAACTGGAAATCGAAAATTTGGTTATTGGCTGGATTTGGACTCCTCTCCTACTCTTGTCATTTTTAACAAAAAAAATCCAATAATCTAGAGTACCTAGTTTTCTATTCTATTTAAATTAATAAAAGCTATTATTTTACTAAACTACACGGAAGCAAGTAAAATATTATTACCCAATACAAAAATGTTACAGAGTGACAAAAATTCGATAAATTTTATTATAAAGCGCACAAGAACTGGGAATGACATATTGCAAAATATTATGTCTCCTTTTAAAGTGTCTAAAAAAATATTGGCCCTATTACTCTATTATCTAAAATTCCACACCATACATTTACCGATGAACGGCCCAGAGCTTTTAATCTAACAAACTGCACGAGGATTTTGTAGAGCCCAGATAATTTGCTTTATTAAATTTAAAGGTGTTCATATGCTGAGCATAATTTAAACTGTTAACTTATAGTAGGGCCAAAAAGAGTAGTCAGTAGATCAAAAAATTCACCGGAAATTCTTCAAAGTATTTAGCTTTTATGGAATACAGAAGCGGCAGCTCTTTTTACCATATAATCCCATATAATTGAGAGAAATATATCAAGTTTTATCCGCCTACCAGAGATGAAAACCACAACTAGTTCCCCCTGGATTTACTGACTACTCTTTTTGGCCCTACTATATTTTAGACCAGGTGGTATGGGCGCAGTCGTTTTGAAGTAAATTCGGACTGATTTTTTTTGCTGGAATCGGTTCAGGAGACAGTGCCGATTATGAAAATCTATGTTACCAAAAGGTAACCTGGTCTGATATTGTTTAAAACAGTTTAAAAAAAGGGAAAAATAACATTTTTTTACTCAAACTAATTAAACATTTTTATATTTTTCGACCGATTTCCAACAATAACTTTTTTTCGTAAACTTGATATTTTCAATGTTATTAATTTTTAAAAATTAATAACTGAAAATATCTCTTCCTTTTTTTAGGATTTATTATATCTCTTGAAGTTACTATCGAAAAAACTTGTTTTATCTAACTAATATTCAAATTAACCAGTTTAAAACTGGGAAATAACCTCTACACCTTTGACGTGATGTCAGAGGAACAATTAGAGGGTGTTTTTTGACGACTAATAGGAATTAAAATAATACAAAAACACTGCGCTGACGTTTTTGAATCTATCTGTTTCCTTTTTCAAAGTGTAGGCTTTAGATTTTTATGTTACGTGTAGATGTAGATCCACTATTACAAATATTTTTTGTGTGACTCAATTCATAGCAGAATCTATTGATCCAGGACTACAAACTGATGTTGTTTATACTAACTTTTCTAAGGCATTCGACAGACTTGATCATAACATACTTATTACTAAACTTAAAGCTCATGGTTTCTCTTCGAGTCTCCAAGAATTTTTTAAATCCTATCTTACGAATCGTAAGCAATATGTTGAATGTTCTGGTCATCAGTCTGTCGAAATTTCAGTAACATCTGGTGTTCCCCAAGGATCCAACCTAGGGCCACTCCTCTTTAACATATTCATTGATGATATCACTTGTAGTCTAAAGGTAAATTGCTTACTGTATGCCGATGATATGAAACTGTACTGTAACATCAAAAGCGTTGAGGATTGTATGGAGCTGCAAAATGACTTAGTAAGCATCAGTAATTGGTGATTTGCAAATAAGTTGCCCTTAAATGTAGCAAAGTGTAATGTCATGACATATAGCAACAACGCAAATCTAATTACCTTTAATTATTCTATAAGCGACACAAATTTAAATCGACCTGTTACCTACCGAGATTTGGGAGTGACATTTGATCAGAAACTCTCATTTGTTAATCACATCAGTAATCTTGCTTCAGACTGTTTTAGAGCTCTAGGGTACATTATAAGAAACTCCAACGACTTCAACAATATTAGAATATTAAAATTGCTTTTTTATTCTTTTGTAAGATCGCGTTTAGAGTATGCCTCCAGTATTTGGAGTCCCTTCTACAATGTCCATATTCAGAGTTTAGAAAAAGTGCAGAGAAATTATAAGTAGAAATCCAAGTAACAACTACTCAACGGGCAAAAGCCCCGATTTGCATTGAATTACACTTGGAAATCCAAAATTGATAGCCAATATTATTCGAATAATATTGGCTATCAATTTTGGATTTCCAAGTGTAATTCAATACAAGTCGGGGTTTTTGCCCGTTGAGTAGTTGTTACTTGGATATCTACTTATTATTTAGCATGTAGTTTAGTCCACCAGGGTTAGAGGTCGCCTGCTTTTGGTATTTGCCTTGCAAATCGCTATCTGTCACAGAGACATCATCGATGTCTTGACAGGTAGTAGCAACTGACCACCAGAGGGATGTTTCTATCTCTCACCACTACCAAATAACACGGTGTAAAAGAAAATTGTTATTATTATTATTCTACACATTACATTAAAATCTAAAGCCTAAACTTTGAAAAAGGAAACAGATGTAGTTTAAGAAACGCCAGCGCAGTGTTTTTGTATTCTTTTAATTCATATTAGTTGTCAAAAAACACGCTCTAACTGTCCCTCTGACATCACGTCAAAGGAGTAGAGGTTACTTCCCAGTTTTAATCTGGTTAATTTGAGTATTATTTAAATACATCAAGATTTTTCGATAGGAATTTCAAGAGATATGGTAATAAATCCCCAAAAGAAAAGGAAGAGAAAAAATTTATGAAATGCCACAATTAGCACTTAAACAATATGAACAGTTCTTGTTGGAAATCGGTCAAAATATATAAAAAAATTAGTTTAAGTAAAAAATCGTAATTTTTCTATTTGTTATAACAAAAATTGTTTTAAACAATATCAGACCAGGTTACCATTTGGTAAGTTTCAAAACCGATTCCAGCAAAAAAATTAAATCCGAATTTACTTCGAAACGCCTGCACCCATACCACCTGGTCTGCTACACGAACGAATAATATTCTAGCGCATCATCTTAATACGAACTCACCCCCCACTCCCGCTCAATATATGTGGCAACACTGCTGGAGGCGTAACCGAACTCCAGTGTATAAAAACTTATACAAAAGAGGCGTTTCCGCTACTCAGTATTTGGAGGTGTGTTACATTTACAAATATGGCAAAAATTTGTATATATTCAGAATGCTTATTCCTTACCCCTCTCTTGGTGCTTGTGTAGAGCTGTGTTATTATTTACCATTTGCACAAAATACACACAAAAAACGTACTTCCTTAACGTGGAGGCTTGGGTGCCTGTGTGATGTATGGAGGCGATTAAGATAGCCGTGCACGTATATATATATATATATATATATATATATATATATATATTTGTAATAAATTGTAAAATTTGAAATAAAGGAATTTGAATTTGAATTTTTGAATTTGAATTAATAATTTAGTTTGTGTTCCACAATTTATCTCAGAGGTGTTGGATGATAAAAGTCAAGGTCGGTGTCATTTACACATACTTCTCGAAAGTCAGTCAGCGACTTGATCACGGTATTTTACTAAGAGAGCTTTCCGACTTTGGTTTTAATAGAAAGTTAATATTATTCTGCTCCTCGTATTTAAAAGAAAACATTATTGTATTTTGTATTGTATTGTAGAAATCTGTTTTATTCTTATATTGAGGACATTGAAGATGTAAACACAATAGATTTTTCATATATTATAAAATTTTCAGAGGATATAAATAATTACAGACAATTGAATATTATTCATTTTAATATAAGATCGATTACGAAAAATTTTGAAGAACTAATTTAGATGCTATAGATATACAAAAATTGGATATAATTATATTATCAGAGACGTGGAAATTGGTGTACGTAAGTAGTTTTAATATTCCGAATTTTACAATGCATTATAACATTCATTTTATTTCATTTAACAAGAATGATGGAACCATAATTTACATAAATAATAATATAAATGCTGATGTAAGTAAGTGTAATTTCATTAACTCAAAACAAATTATTTAGAGTAAATTTTAATATAGAAAATACTATACGGTATTACAACGTCCTATAGACCTCCACCTACAAATGTACCAAAATGTGATATTGAAGTTTTTGCAGGTGATATTAACATAAATGCAGGGTGTCCCGTAATAAAGTGCAAAAAAAGAAACCACATATTCCCGAGGTCAAAATAAATCGATTGGACCAAACTTACCTCTATACCAAAATGCTTCCTAAGGGAGCTACAGGCCCCTAAATGTGGGCCCCTCAAGACGGTTTTTATCAAAGATAAAGTATACACTAGATAGTTTATTGTTTAATTTTATCGCTCATAAATGGACCCCAACTTAAGCTTCATCTCGCTTTATCTCATGATACTGGCAATACTTCTCTGTTATTGGCATCCAATTTTGCATGTGTTAGAGAGAGAAGATGGGGCGATGAAATAAACAGTGGCTTTGACTATCTAGTATATGAAATGATCTTTGGTTTTTATTTATTATCTCCGAAACTGTTCAAGTTAAAGTAATGAAATTTTAAAGTACATCCACTAAACTTTCTAAGCCTAACAAAATGAGGTAGATATCATCTCAAAATTTTTACCAAGGGTGGGTCAAGCGGTAGGGGTGGGGGGTAAAAATTACCGCAACTTTTTTATTTGTAAATTTTTTTGAGTTTCTTATCTTATCCTCTTAAAATTTTTAAAAGCAGTTCTGCAGGATTCTCGTGGTTAGAGGCCACCAAGAATCCGCAGGGCATATTTTTGTATGAGAAAAACTCTATTAAAATCTTTACTCAAGCCCCATACCGAAGGTGTGAATAAAAACTAGCATAATATAAAGATATCAGGATGTACTGACTGCATTGCTTTGATATAGACTTAAGTCCGTAACATGCTGTTGTTAGTTTATGACATAGATTATCTACTTAAACGCCCCAATCAAGTTTCTTATCCAGATAAAATTATTGCCAATGGTAATGCCATTGTCAAGAGTTATGTTACACTGAGAGGATCTAAATATCATGATAGCGGTTTTATTTTCATTGAGCGGTAATTTATTTTTTTTCGAGTTTTTTTCTAATAATTGTAAATTTATTAAAAATTAAATTGGCAGTTTCCTCGAAGTAGGATGGATCTTTAGATTTGAATAAGATATTTGTATCGTAAGCGTAAGTAATTAATAAGTTTGGATATTCCATAAGCGCTTTATGTAAATCATTAACAAATATTAAGAATAATTGAGGCCCAAGGATCGATCCCTGAGAAACCCCAATGGATAGCGGAGAGACTTCTGATTGAACAATCTTATCTTTAAGGGATACAGAGACCTTTTGGCTCCGACCACTGAGATAGGATTTAAACAAATTATATGCCGTGCCACGTATACCGTATCTATACATTTTCTCTAACAATAATGTATGATTGATGCAATAGAAGGCTTTACTTAGGTCTACATATAATCCGAACGCGAAAGATTTTTTGTCGATAGAGTCGATTACATTGTTGATAAAAGAAAATAGGGCCGTGTCCACCCCTTTGCCTTTGACAAAACCATGTTGAGATTCATTAATTATGTTTTCTTTTTCTAGATATTTATAAAGTCTATCATTCATAATAGATTCGTATATTTTTGAGAAAACTGAGAGGAGACTTATAGGCCGGAAGTTAGTGACATCAAATTCATCACCTTTTTTAAATAGAGGTTTTACAATGGCGAACTTAAATTTATCGGGAAACACTCCAGTTACAAATGATGCATTAATGAGATAAGTTAATGGCGTGAGAAGGAGATATTTACATGTTTTGATAAGAAAAGAGGAAACTTCATCATCACCAGAAGACTTAGAAAATTTTAACTTATTAATAGCTTCTAAAACTTCATATTCCAAAACAGGCGCTAGAAATATTGAATTTTTCGAGTTATCTATATTCGAATGCATTATAATTATAGCCAATATCTTTACCAAACTTATCCGCAAGATTTAGTCCGACAGAGCTGAAATACAAATTGAATTTATTGACCGACTCCACCTCATTAAGAAGAAAACCTTCTTCTTTTAATAAGATATGTTCTGATTGATCATCAAGTTTACATGTTTCTTTGTTGATGACTTCCCACATTTTTTTAGACTTATTAGTTGCATTGTTAATTAAATCATCGTTGCTTTTTGGATCACTGAATTAGATTTTGATAATATTTATCAACCACATTAAACATATTTTATTTTTACAGTTAGGGTATTTTTTAGACAGATCAGAAAGAGTCTTTAAGATATTTTTTATACGTATTACCTCAGGGGTTATCCATTCGCTGTGAGTATTATTGTTACCTAACCTCGTTTTTTTTATTGGAAAACTTAGATTAAAATAATATAAAAAAATTTCCAGGAACTTGTCAAAAAATGTATTAGGGCACATTTCGGAGTATATAGGTTCCCAATTTTCACCAGATAAATAGTTGCAAAATTCCGCTTTATTGTCCTCATGAAAATTGCATTTGAGAGCATATTCTGGAGATTTCTTACTAATGTCAAAAATTTCCATACATAAAAATTGCGCTGAATGATCAGAAAAACCAGGATTTATGACATTAGTGTGACAATTTGTTATCTTTCCTTATAATAAAGTTATCAATACACGTACTTGAAGAGTGGGTAATCCGAGTGGGGTAGTTCAGGGTGGTCCTCAGACCGTGGCAATCTAATAAATAAATAAAATTACTTTTATCCGTGGTATTTACAAGCATGTCGATATTAAAATCGCCGCCAATGATAACATCATACTTTGAGAAATCGACGGAACAGAGTACGGTGCTCATCTTTGATAAGAAACTTTTAACATCAGTATTTGGGGGGCGGTAAACAACAATGATAATTATATTTAGATCAACAAGCACAATTCCACAACATTCAAAAAGTTTACATTCGCAGAGATTATCAATGAAACAAAGTTTTTTTACTTTAAGCACTTGTTTTGTATAGATTGCAACACCCCCGTGCTCATTCACGTTTCTACTGTAACGAAGTGATTTTTCCAATCAAGGAATGTTCATTTTTGCTTTAAATATTACCGTTACTTGGGTACACCCTGCCGCTGTTTTTAGTAAGTAAGTCCTGTTTTAGTTAAGTTAGTAATGAGTTGTTACAAAGTCCGCTGGTAAACAAGCAGTCAAGTAATTAATTGATTAATTTTCGACAATCCCCGTATAAACAAAATCCGAGAATTATTATAAATAATGGCCGAGTCGGAAATAAAAATCATTCGTTACTAAAAATGTTAATCCGTATCCGTTTTAATCCGTTTCTTTTTGCAACATAGTATAGAAATTGCAAGTAACTCATTTCCGGTTATTGACGTTCTGAAGAGATGCTCCTAATTGCATAATCCGCTTGAACTCTGCAACGAACGTCGTGTTGAGCATACGATCCCATCGTGTCAAATCAGTACGCCCCTTTTAACACGACATATAGATACATCAGAAAGGTGATAAAATGCCAAATAGCACTCCAGGCAGAATCAGATCCGATCTACCGCCAGCAGTTGCAGATCAATCCGAAGCCGTCAACATTTCCGTACCGCCGCTCCGAGTTTATTAGTAAATTTATTTGAATATAATATTGGTAAGAATACACCGTGACCTGCTACATTCTGTAGGTACTGCCTTCAGTTAAGTATAGATATTAAGAGATCTTATTTTCCGTGAGTATCGCCGTATTTTGCTGCCAAAGTAAACTAGAGCTAATTAATAATACCTCTGTTGGTTTATTCTTTTTATTATTTGATAAATTGTGCATCAACTGATCAGATTTTCTCGTTCGGGTAATCTGAGACGTTTCCATGTACAAGTGTTTCCGGAAAACCCACTGGAATTAGAAAAGTCATTCCTAAATGTGCATCAACTGATTAGATTTTCTCGCTCTGGTAATCTGTGATGGGTCAATGTACAAGGGTGACCAGAAAACCGGCTGTAAATAAAATAGCCATTCAAAAATAGCTCTACGTTTGTGGCAGTAGTTCACCGTATTTTCAAATATCCAGTAAAAGACTTAAATATAGCTAACCTATTGCCCGCCGGTTATAATATATCCTGTTGGAGCGTTCCGTTTGCTTGCCGTACGTAACCATTTCAAGCCGCGAATGTAAATTTCTATTACTCGAAATTCCGTAATAACACCGTATACGCGCAAAGATTCTTGATTGCCAGCTTGCTTGATTTTTAATCATTTTAAAATAGTTTTATACATACTCGACTGTACAGTCGTGGAGGTTTTAGAGTAAATTAATTTGTCCCTTGATTGCTGAATAAATACGTTATTTTAAAGAGGTAAAATTCACGAGTTATTATATCTGTCAAGTATTTCTGATTAACCCGTTTGAGCAGTATGGTCGAAGTCCATTAGATAGACCTCCAGCTCCCGAGCTCTGGCTATTCCGTATCTCCGCTGTTTCGCTATTCAGGGTTGTTCTCCCAATAGGAGAGCCAAAAAGTGTAGTCCTTTGCACTTAAAAATTAAAGGACTGGCGCCCGAGATTTCCGTATAAAAAGACTAGTAAGTATATTGACAGAAAACACCGTTATAAGTAGGCACCATTACACTACATAAAGAAGATTTTAAACAGTAATTGTCGACATGTAGTTGTTTCAACTGCGCTGCTGATTGCCAGTGTTCACTAACTAGAATAACATCAGGTGACGTATCTTTAAGAAACACCTCCAACTTTCCTATTTTATTTCCGAGGCACTGGACATTATGATGAAGTACCGAAAAAGATTTTTTATGAACGAAAAAAGTTTTTAGTACCTGAGGCTAAAGTAGAAGGGTTACCACCTATGGGGTATCCTGAAGAACTTGGTCCGTCTCTGGCTACTGATGCATTGTCATTTTCCAAACAAACTTGTTTTGTGGTGGATGGTGATTGCCTTAAATTTGACTCCTTAGGATTGATTCCGTTTACACTTGATTCGGATACGATTAACACTTTCGACGAAGTCACTTGAGGGGGAATTAAATTAGTAGTCATGTTATTGATACTTCCATTATTTTCTGAATTAAACGGCTTGTCTAAGAGAATTATTTTTTTTTAAGAAAACGGTAAGTCATCACAGATAATTCCTTTTACGTAATGTACAATTTTTAGTTTACCACAATATTTTAATTAATTAATATTAAATCATCTTTACTTAAAAGCTCAATGACGGATCATTACACTATTTTGCTCTCTGTACGACCAAAAAGTAGATTAAATAGTTTAGAATCTAATAAAATTACATTTACCTATTAATACAATTAATTTTACTAACTTAAACAATGATTTAAAATTAAAAACATGGAGTGATATTTACGAAATAAATGATCCTGAAATGTGTTACAATGCTTTCATTAACAAATTAGAATATCATCTATCTAAAAACACAAACAAAATCAATATTAATAATAATAAGTCTTATAAGATCAAACCATGGATTAGGATTGACTTAATTAATTTTATAAGGCACAGAGATTGCTTAAAATAAAAGTTATTAAAAAATTACAGTAATGAACTTCACGTAGAATATAAACAGTATCGTAATATGTTAAATAAATTAATAAAGAACACTAAAAATAATTTTTACAAACAAGAATTAATAAACTCCAATAATAATTATAACTTTCTTCTTCTTCCAAAATGACTGAATTTGAAAATTGAGGTGTCTATATATAGCGTGAAATTTTATTCTCTACGACTTTTTTTCTATGGGTTTCTTTAATAGGAGTATCTGTTTCAAAGATATGTGGTCTTGGTAAGTCGCAAAACGTAAGTTTGCACCGAAATGAGAAATTCTTCCAGTTTCCACTTAACCAAATTTGAAGTTTTAGATATTAATTCGACGCAGAATTTAACCCTCTACAATAATAATGAATGGGATGACATTTTCCATCCAACGCACCGTTTTCGAGTTACAAGCAAAAACTGAAAAAAGTGCAAAATCTTCGCGGTTTTTTGGCTCTCAAAAGTTAAGCTCACCTCCAGGGATGGTGCAAACTCAGATTACGCGCATTTAGGACCAGCTGAAGGCATTAAAATGATTTCCAGCTTACTGGAAATTAATTCCTCAAAACGCTTTTTTTGGATCTAATTGTTAATAATGAGAATGAAATAGTAAATAAAAAATGTCACCAAGGCCAAACAAACTAACTGGAAATGGCATTGCTCAAGGAACAAGTGACGATAAGATAAATGTAAATAATGAACACCCAGTAGCATCGACGAATAATGTGAAGACTCAAAATGAGGATAATTTTATACAACAGCGGCATCAGAGAAGGGCTGCAAAAAAAAGACTTGGAAATGGAGCAGTTACAGAGGAGCAAAAAAACACCGATTTCGCAGGGGGCGATAGAAAAGTGTGGCTGTACATCAATCGAGTCAAAAGACACGTAACATCGAATATGATCATCAATTTTATCAAAAATAACGCAAACTTTGACAAGGAGACAGTAGAAGCAAGAGAATTACCTTCAGACCCAAGACGTCTGAAATGTTTTGTGGTTACAGCTCCACTAAACAGGAAAGATGAGATGTATAATCCTAGCTTCTGGCCTGTTAATGTTGGAATAAAAAGGTTTGACTTTAATAAACACCGTGAATTTTTGCAAAGTGGGGGCGATTTTTTATAAAGGAGTCACCAAATCATATACAATACCGAGATAAACCAAATGTATGTTCTGGTGAACTTAGTAAAAGTCACTATAATTTTAAAACTACAATAGAGAAATATGAAATAAGGTTAATGCACCTTAACCTACAGAGCATAAAAAATAAATTGTTAGCGGTAAATGTACTACTGTCGGAGGCTCAGCCCGATATTTTCATTGCAACGGAGCATTGGGCTAGAGGAGACGAAATCGAGAAGATGGCACTAGATGGATACAACCTTGTTAGCAGTAGCAGCAGAAATGACTGGAGAGGTGGTGGAACAGCGATATTTGCAGTAAGAGATATAGAAATTACAGATGTGATAGGACCCGTACCTCAAATAGAAAAACAAATAGAATACTCTTGTTGTAGACTTGCCATTAAGAACAAAACCTGAATCTTAATTAGTATATACAGGTCGCCATCAGGTGATTTAGATATTTTTTGTGAACAAATGGCTGTAATTCTTGATGAGTTATGTACATCTTCAAAATATTGTATTGTAAGTGGAGATTTTAATGTTAATTTTAATTCAAATTCTGGCGAAGCTAATGACATAAAGCAGTTATTCCTAGGATATGGTCTATACTCACTCACTGGTATAACAAGGCCTAATCTTTTTACAAATGGAACACAAATTGATAATATATTTAGTAATATCTCAGAAAATTTAATAAATTGTACCATACTTGAATCAGACATTTCAGATCACTTTAGTCAGATTCTTGACATTGATATTAATATAAAACGTAAACAATCCTATGTTAGGAAAAGGTGTTATAATGATTCAAATATAGCAAACTTTAAAAACTCTTTGAATTCTGAGATGTGGTACGAAGTATATAGCAGCTCAGATGTAAATACTAAATATAAAGCATTCAATAGTATTTTATTTTATCATTTTGATGTATCATTTCCATTAACCACAGTTAGAGTGGGGAATCATGAGCGTGGTTGGATCTCTAATGAAATAAAACATTATTCTGCCTATGTTAGGGATTTATATCAGTTATATAAGAATACCAAATGTAACAACGAACTAATTAAATACAAACAAGAAAAAAAGGCTTACAAGAAGTATTTGTCTAATTATAAAAAATCAATTAACGACAGTAAAATAATGTCATCAAAGAATAAATCAAAGACAGTATGGAGTATCTTTAATAATATGAATAACAACAAAAAATCTAATAATAGTATAACACTTTCTGAAGAAGATGATACAAAGATATCTGATCCAGATGTGATTGCTGAATACTTTAGTCGTCATTTCACAATACCAAGTCAAAACAATAATGTAGAATACCATAATAAAGAATGTAGTAACATAGATTCAATTTTTTTACAGCCCGTGACACGAAACGAGGTGCATAATGTAATCACCCAATTACCACCTAAATATTCAACAGGTGTGGACGGTATTCCACCATACATACTGAAGAAAATAGCTGACTATATATGCGATCCGTTGACAGATGTAATTAACGAGTGTTTAACATCGGGAATATTTCCAGACGATCTAAAAACAGCAAAGGTAATCCCAGTGTACAAAAAGGGGTTGAAACTAGATATAAATAATTATAGGCCAGTGTCACTGTTGCCATCACCATCAAAGGTATTTGAAAGGTTAATATACAATAGGTTAGTATCATTTCTCGAACAAAATAATATATTAGCAAAACAACAGTATGGTTTTAGACAGGGAATGTCTACTGAACTTGCCATTTTTAATGCTATTTCATACATTATTGATAACATCGATAAAAAGGATTTAGTAGCTGGATTGTATTTTGACCTTTCAAAGGCCTTTAATACAATAAATCACCAACTACTTTTGAGTAAACTGGAGAATTATGGAATCCGAGTAGTTTGCCTCGATCTCATTAGATCATATCTGTCAGGACGATTGCAAACAGTGCACATTAATAAGGAAGGCACGAATTACTGCTCTGAATTAACTGAAGTTAAACAGGGTGTGCCACAGGGGTCCATACTAGGACCAATTCTTTTTCTCCTATATGTGAATGACCTTCATAGGAGCCTGGACGTTGATACGGTTTATCAGTTTGCGGATGACACTTCAGTGATAATTGCGGATCACAGTATTCCAATGCTCTCCACGGGTTTATCAAGAGTCACGGGCAGTATGGTAAACTGGTGCAATGAAAACTTTCTTGAACTCAATGCGACAAAAACTGGATTATTAGTATTCAGTAATCCTAGAAATCAAAATTCAAATGAATCTCTATGTGTCAATCTACAAAATAGATCTGTAGAAAATTTAAATTATATCAAGTTCTTGGGTGTCTATATTGACACTAGTCTATGCTGGGACGTTCACATTGAAAAACTTAGTTCAAAACTTAGTTCAAAACTTAGCTCAATTTGTGGAGTTATTCGTTGTCTAAGAGATCAGGTTACACAAGATAGTTTAAGAATTTATTACTTTTCTTATGTGCAATCCATTATCTTATATGGTACCATCTTTTGGGGATCATCATCCAAAGCTAACAAAATATTTATTACTCAAAAAAGAATAATAAGATGTATGCAAAAACTCTGTTAGAACTTCTTGTAGATCTTTTTTTAAAGTACTTGGAATTTTAACTGTCCCTTCATTATATTTTTTATCACTAGTAACATTTGTTAAAAGACACCAGTCACTATTTCCAACAAATAACGAATTTTATTCGACTGATATGTCAGTGACAACCAGGCAGGGTAATGAAATAAGGATCCCTAATCACAGGACCACTTTTTTTGAAAAAGGACCATGTTATGCTGCAATTAAGGCATACAGGTCCCTTCCAGATGAAATAAGAGATATTGCTGATGCAAAAAAATTTTAAATATCAGTTACTGAGTACTTAAAAAATAAATGTTACTATTCATTTAGCTGCTGGCAGCAATGAAAATACATGTAAGAAAGCTGTAATTGTATATGAGCATGGAAACATTTATGCTTTTGAATTTTATAATTTGATATTTTTATTATTTGTGTTTATAGGTTTATTGTAATGTAATAATTGTTTGTCTAATATTTATACTTATTGTGATTATTTTAATGCAATTGTTTGTCACTCCTTGACGTTGCTGTGTCCTTGTAGATCTTTAGCAATAAAGTATATTATTATTATTATTATTATTATTATTATTAAATAATGATAAAGATAAAGCAAATTTTTTTAACACCTTCTTTGCTCCCGTTGGTGAAAACATGGTAAGAAAAATTAATAAGGATTTAAAGTCATATCAAGCAAACACTTTTTACAATAATAATGGCGACGATAATGAAAATATTTTTCTTCATCCAGTCACTGAATATGAATTAATTATGTATATCTTGCCATTGACGAACAACTCTGCATGTGGTTTGGATGGGATATCTGTTAAAACTATTAATACAATACACTTACATATTCTTACACCTCTTAAATATATTTTTTATTTAATTATTTCGAAAGGACAAATACCTAAAGCCATGAAAGAATCTATTATAACTCCAATATACAAAAACGGAATTAAAAAATTGACAACTAATTACAGACCTATATCAGTAATAAATCATTTTGCGAAACTGTTAGAGAAGTGTCTTAAAAAACGTTTATTAAATTTTTTAGATGATAAAAAATTACTCAACAGACAAAATTTTAGTACTCAAGATGCCATCATGGAGTTTTTAAAAGAAATTGTAAGTAGTTTTAATGAAAATAAAAAGTGTTTGGCAGTATTTTTGGATTTAGCAAAGGCATTCGATACCGTAAATCATGAATTGCTATTGAAAAGATTAGAATCCCTTGGGGTGAGAGGTGAAGAGTTACAACTTTTCCAGGAATACCTTACAGAGTGAAATCAACGCGTAAAAATCAATAATATATACAGTGATCCCCTTCCTGTTACAATGGGTGTTCGTCAGGGCACTGTGCTTGGCACCATATTATTTTTAGTTTATATAAATTCCATATCGCAAATAGAGGGTGTAGGTGGAGAAATTGTATCACATAAGGATGATACCGTGGTAATCTTTGTAGGTGAATCCTGGAAAAGTGTATATAAGAAATCAGAACAAGGGATGAGGAAACTTAAAAGTTACCTAGAAAACAGTCTTATGAGCCTGAATGTAGAAAAAACAAAGTTTGTTACGTTTTCGTCTACTGCAGCTAATCAACCAGAAAGAAATCCATTAATTCGTGTACAAATCAAATAAGGTGCAATTGTGCAGTTATTCGTAAAACAAACTGTATTAAATATCTAGGTGTGTTGGTTGACCAATATCTTAAATGGAAGGAACATGTTGAGTATATAACAGGTCGGGTAAAAAAATTGTTACCTAAGTTCTATCAAATAAGAGACGTTTTAAATAGAAAATTATTACTTACAATTTATAATGCCTTAGCCTGAATCCATCCTTCTATATTGTATACTGATATGGGGTGCATGGCCTTTTTAATAATACCATCTATTGTATTAAAACAATACAAAACACCATTTTAAAGATATTGTTTAAAAAAAATTACATATATTCCACCAAACTATTATATAAAGAGTTAGCCTTATTCACAGTCAGAGAAATTTATACTTATCATGTTTTACTACTGTCATTAAATAAAACTACAACGATGTTAAAACCATATCATGATTATATAACAAGAGCAAAAGAAAATATTTCAGTAATGCTACCATTATGCATTAAGAACCACAATCAAAGATTTGTATTCTATTATGGTCTAAAACTGTACAATATGTTACCTAAAAATATAAAAGATATAAATTAAAGAAACATTTAAAATTTTTAATTTTTGAAAACTTTGAGAAAATTCAAGAAATATCTTATTAGTAGAAAATAAAATTGCTTACCTACCTACCTACCTAATTTTGAAGTCCCACGAATTACCTAGTTCATATAATATATATATATTTCTCCTTAATACAATGTATTTATCGCAGAAATGATGATATTACGTTGTGATACTGTACACAATCTTTTATAAGTTAGGCAGATCACAGAGAAACAATAGATATAAGTATTCGTCAATTATTGTATTGAAAATTGTAATAATATAAACTTCAAACCTCAAACTTATGTTAAATACCGTGGCTATAAATCAGGTGAGATTGTTTCTACGTTTGGAGTACCACAAGGGGCCCCTTATTCTTTATTTTATTTATAAATGACATTGTACTTCGATTCAATTGCTATTGTCTCAAACTTTATTTGGCCATTAATAATAACCGGACTCTTTACTTTTACAAGCGATTTGGATTTAATAGATACTTGCACCTATATCTTGCCCAGCAAATTAACGCTTTTTACAATACATACAATGAAAACTTATCTAATTTTAAGTTTATTAGTATTAGATACTTACCTACCAGTTACTCTAAACTTGTATATATTGTGTATCTAATTATTTTTCACAATATTATTTTTTGCACAAAGCTAGACCACTACATCACACATGTATGTACAGTGTACACGATTACTAACTACACATTCAGACCAACTTGTGCTGAAGCCGGAAACAGTTCTTAGATCTGGCGGGTCGCAGCGTCCCAGAATTCTATTGGTCGTTTGAATTTTATCTCTCTCTCAGAAATAATTCTAGCCTATAGAAACGACGTATTTGTTTGAAAATGTATAGCGAAAATGTAACGTGTTACTAATTATGTAAATTTTTCAACACTTCATAACTGAAAATAAATTGTTTCAATAATTCCGTAATTGTTTCAGTTTATAACTATTGAAGGAATACCGCATCAACAATTGCGTAATATTCTCAAATTTTAACCATTGAAAGTATGGCGTTTTGTAAGTTACGAAACATTTACGTTTGTCGAATTAAGAATAACATTATTTGTTAGGTAACACTTTCGAATTTTTTAAATCCCAACAAAGATGTTTTGTACTAGGTACATTAAACAATTTCAAAATAATTATTTCAGGTACTGATATATTGCCATAATTACGAATCTGTTTTATATTTTAAAATATGCTTCTAGAGTTACTTATTTGTGACTTAACGTTACGAAACAGTGACACTCTGCGTTTGCTGGGAACCTAATCAGCCATTGCACACAGTACACATACACTTGGACAGACACTTGGGTTCGTATCCTAGAAGTAGCTCAGGGCATTCATATATACTGACAATAATCGATGCGTTCACAAAATTTATGATCGCCAAGCCTACGAAAACTTTGGGTTCTGCAGAATGCCTAAAATATTTGCGGGATATATTTTCACTTATGGGTTTTTCCAAAGAGAAATAGTCGTTTTTTGGCGTTGACCAGGTCAAAAGATTGCGGTCATTATTGGTCAATGCCTGGTCATCTACACTTTCGGTTTGGTTTTGGTCATACGACCAAAGCGCGAAAATGTATGTTTTGTGATTTTCGGTCATCCTTAACCTCACATTTTCTATACGAAAACTAACCTTGTAGAGTACTTTGCTAATGTGACCTATTTGTTTACAAAAATTGACGTTGATAATGGAATAGTTTTAGATTACCTACCTTTTTCTTCATAAATTCTTTTATATGTATGATCATCTACCGCTTTTGTATATTTTGTTATTTTTATCCAGTAGACTATAATTTCCCTCATTTTAGAGAAATTTCTAAACCTATACCTCTATACATATATAAATTTCTGTGGCCAAAGCACAGCGAATGCAAGGCCAGAAAATGGGAGAAAAAAAAAAAATTTCTCCATTCCTCTACATTCTCTGCCATATACAGAACATAAAACTAACCTAAAAGCAATGACAATGACAGCACGACAGCAGTGTTTTGACTAAGGGTATGGTCCGATAATCACCAAAGTGGAACCAGCAGAAACCACGGATTTTGACAGCGGTTAGTGATGGTAACCTGAAATCTTGGTTCAATTCGGACCAGCCAGATAGATACCTTCAACAAATTATTAATTTAACATTTTTATTTACCATTTTTATGCGTTTACAGATAATTGCTATATTATAAATATTTTATCTATGGATAATAATACACTCCGAGTCCGTTCACGACAAACAACAATAGCTGCGTTCGGGTTACTCACTCCTTTAACTCTTTTCACTCCAAGTCTACTTTTGACGTCTTTTGATTGGATAATAGTAGACTTGGAGTGAAAAGAGTAAAAGGAGTGAGAATAGCCGAACTTACTTAATGAATGTTTGACGTTTGCATGCGTTTGACATATACAAACCACTAGTTACCGGTAAAGATAGATCGGTAGATTGGTTGACAGATAAGTCACCGTTTTTTCAGGAACCTCGTTCCTAAAGTAACCGGTTTTTCAGATATCAGACAGTAACCGCTAATTTCGGAACGCGAAACCAAATTTGAGGTGAATATCGGACCATACCCCAAATACTTCAACAAACTCTAGAACTTGTTCAATCAATTCATGACCAGCTTGAAAAAATGAGACCTTTGAAGAGGCTAGAAAATTTGACCAAAACGCTAAAACATACGTATATTTGACCAAGGTTGTTGGTCATATGACCTGGTCAACGCTAAAAACGATTATTCATTTCGGGCAATGGCTTGGCCTTCACCAGCCGATACTTCAAGGACTTCGCCACAGCAAATCAAATAAAGCACATAATAATATGTACACTATGCACAGCCGTTTTCACACCTACCAGTGCAAATGGCCAACTAGAAAGTTTCCACAGAACATTAGCGGATGCTATCCGAACGGCGCATGACAGTGACCTACATGGGACTCCACTATCCCGCAATGTGTCTGGGGTATGGTATGGTATGAAAAACCTTGTACTTTCGAGTGTCAAATATACACCGTATGAACAGTGAATATAGTATATCCACTGGTATGAATTAATGTTTAGCCACAATAGTACATCAAACAACAAGTTTAGAAAAGTAAAGTTTTACTAAACGAATACGCACATTTAGTGCGCGTCATATAAGTCATGTAATGTCAAAATTGGATGCAAACAATTTATGAATTTATAACATCTACTGATATAAACACGTGTAATTTTGTAAAATTGATCAAATAAACTGTATTTACTTATAAATAACCATTTGCATGGTATGTACAAGACTATTTTATTTTTGTTTATAAATTTAAATCTTTATTATATTACGTTATATTATAACAGGTTATAAAACCACCGGTAAATCAATCATATACATAAATAAATATTGATGTCAAAAATGCCGACAAAAAATTGTTACAATGATTGTTCATTATATTTGTCCAACCTTGTATATTACTATGTAATAATATATACAGCAGTTTTAGTAGCACTAAAATTTCGTATTTATTCGCTTGGAGGATAGGGTCAACTCGGGGAGCAGAACTAACGTTGCCGTCGTGTTCAGCATCCTCGATAACGAGGGGTGACATAAGTTTTGCCGTTGGAAGACGTCAAATACGCGATTCTCCCCCTTTGGGGGTGGTTTTTTGGTCGTTTGGAGGGTAGGGTCAACTCGGGGAGCAGAACTAATATCATCATCGTGTTCAGCATCATCGAAAACGGGGGGTGACATAAGTTCTGCCGGTGAAAGATGTCGAATACGCAATTCTCCCCCTTTGGGGGAGGTAGTTTGGCTGACTCCCCAAATATTTGTATGTTCGTCCGACTCACCGAATGCACTAATTATAATTATAAAAATGAGTCGTACTACTGAAAACAATTTAGAAAATTGTTTTGAAGATATTTTAAATGCCTCTCGATAATATTTAAACAAACAATATTCTGTCAAACTGTTTTTTATTAACAGTGACATTTCTATAGTATAGTAAAGTGACTTTTCTATGTGGCAAAGTGCCACTTTATTAAACGATTTTGAATTTAGTAAAATAGGATATTATTAGTCAAAATGCGAAAAAGGTAGGTTATTAAACGATTTCGAAGGTAACACAAATAAAGAAGATACAAAGGAGAAGAAAACAAGCCCATAAGAACCTCAAGGAGGTCAGTAGAAGCATAAAGAATAAATATGACAAAAAGCGTAAACCTGCCAGAAAATATGAAAATGGAGAGTTAGTTTTATAATGGATCGGCATGCACCCTTACTGGTATAAATAAAAAGTTGAATCGAAAATTTACAGGGCCTTACGTAATAGAAAAGGTATTTGATCATGGTCATGGTCATGGAAAATATATAGATTGATGGTTTTATAACCTTTTAAAAGGAATGCTGCGTTTTATCGAAATACTATGAGAAAAATTATGATTTACAAAGGAGACCATGGAAATAAAAGACAACATCACTCATAAACGTCAAATCAGTTTATTAACAATTGCATGTTACTTCAATTAATTGCTAATATTAAAAATGTACAGGATTAGGTTTATTAATGTAAACCCCATTTTAATTTTTATCTTTGAACGATTAAAAAAAACTAACACTGTTTTCTATGTAGATTCCATTCCTGCTAGCGGATTGGCAGTACCGTTTTTAATATACAGGGTAAGCAAGAAAGTTAGGTTTTTTAAATAGAACGCCCTATATATTTTGACAAATTTCAATTCCCCCAATCACTCTGATTACAAATATATACTCTCTTACATATAACAAAGTGTATTTATTAAACAAATAAATAAACAAAATAATACACATTAGTTACAAAAGATATTCAAAATGCGTTGTCTTTTATTTCCCTAGTCTACTTTGTGATTATTTCTTTTTTCGTAGCATTTCGATAAAACGCAGTAATCACTTTAAAAGCTTATAAAACCGTCACTCTTCACAGTCTTCACTTTGAAAGCTTATAAAATCATCTCTCCTCATAATCTTCATGACAAAATATGGAATTTTCCGAAAGGGGAAACAATGGGCTTTCCAACTGTAAAAAAATATGCAGGGTGTTCCATTTGAAATAACAAAGTTGCCCTATCCCCGAAAATACGCTATGTTATTTCCGGTTAAATCGGAAGGGAGCAAAAAAAGACGGATACTCAGAAAACAACTTGTGAAAATTAGAAGAAGACTGCATTTTATTATCTGTAGTTCAACTAGTTCAAAAGTATACAGGTTTAAAAAGGGTCAAAATATAATGGGGAACCCGGTAGGTATTTTATAAAATGGTCTTCTAATGTTGAATCCAAGTTTTCGACCTTGGCATGCCTGTGTGCGCGCCACTATCTTTTAAAAAATATATATATTTGTTAGATATGAGGTAAGGGAATGAAATAACACTCCACTATTTTTAAAATCAAAACTATATTTTAATTATAAAAACTTGTCCTTCAAAAAGGTTCGATACAGCATTAATATTCCTAATTAATTTAATTTTCACCGTCATCATGACATAGGATGATCTGATAACATTATAAAAAAATATTCAAGACAAGAATAGTACGGGCTATTGGTAAAAAATTCTGACTGACGCTCACACGGCCAATCCGGAGCACCATAATTCGTTCTCGAATTATACTTCAACGACCATACTGAGGATGTCTCCGTGGACCTTGAGATGTAGCAACCTTGGAATCTGTAAAAGAGTAGGGATGGGAAGTACGAGTTCTTATAAAAAGTTTTTTTTATTTTAATTAGCTTAATTATCTCAAATCCTTTACTTTCAGGAGTCTTACCTTTTAACGAAGGTAACTCAATGAATATTTGACTGCGAAGCGTCCCACATTCCAGCAGTGTAAAATTCATGAATGAATTATCACTTATTTATTGTTCACTATGAAGTGTCCCACATTCCAATAGTGTCAAATTTTACAAAATTTACTGCGAAGTGTCCCGCCTTCCAACTGTACTCACAAAACAATTTTTGTTAACTGTGAAGCGTCCCGCCTTCCAACAGTACTCACAAAACAATTCATCAACTGTGAAGCCTTCCCCCCGCCTTCCAACAGTGTCAACTAATAAACCTAAAGATTTTTTTTTTTTTTTTTAGTTTTGCATATTTTACTCTCACATGTCATTCTGCTAGTCGTAGTCTTCCAGATGCGAATCATATTTTTAGCCACGACCCTTTTTCGATTGGTGGCTATAGTATTGTAACCTTCTTTCGTCTGGCGGAAGTTTGGAGAAGGTTACTGTGACGCCTGAGGGGCGGCGGTGCTTTTTAGGACGGTGTCTCGGGAGCCAGTTTTAGAGTGTAGAAACACCACTTTTCTCTATTAGCAAGATAATAGAGGCTTCAGGTAACTGCAGTGAAGACACGGTGAAGCCAGGGGTCTAATTAACCTATAAAGAAAACTCAGAATTTCGGATTAAAAACAGAACAAGCTTTATTCAAGATTTAATACAATAATATAAATTACGGAAAATAAAGCACAAATATTTACAAGCAAAATTTAAAGCAGGCAGGCTAGGCAAAATTAAAAGCGGCAAACTACGGTTAAAAAGCGGAAAAACGGCAAACAAATAATACGGTGGGAGCGAGTAAGCAAATCTACGGTAAAGCGATTAAACGGAAAGCGTGCGACAGGTAAAAACTCTGTCTACAAAAGTTACTAGCAAAAGCTCGGATGGCAATATATATTTGTCTTACTCTTTGTCTCTCTAGCTTCCTCTTGATTCGGTGCGGACTTCTTCTCGGACTGGCAGTCTGGCCTGGATCGGGCACATCGCCAACTGATTTTTAAACGACCAATGTTAGTTTTATGGCCGGTTGATGACGCGTATCCCTACCTAATCTTGCGCTATGAACGAAAAACTGACTTCAAGCATCTTACACCTATGTTGATGCATGGCCGGCGCATACTGTAGTCCCTGCATTTTCTTGCATTGGGAGCGATCGGATCAACATCGAGATCATTGCATTCGTCGCGGCATAATTTAAAAATGTATAAACGGAAAAGACGCGGTGCAGAAGGCTTAATTTGAAGTAAATAAATATTTGTTAAATTTTACCTGCCTGTTTTATACATTTAAAATTATATTTTATTTAAAACTAACAATATCTCCCTGCTAAAATTCACTTCGTTACAGTATATTAAATATTAAGGTCAGTAAGTGTTCTCGCACGCTCAAATATTGAATAAATTTAATATTTTACTGTAATTAGTTTTAAATGTGCCTTAAAAATAATATTAGGTAATAGGTAATAACACATTATTGTGAAAATAGTTCTATGCAACAAGTGTGTAAAGTGAACTTTTTTCGGAAATGGAACTTTATAATAATATAATGGACTACATAAAATTAAATATGTAACCATATTTAACGTTTTTGAAATACGATATGATTATTATTATAGGCGATTATATGCAATTATTACTTTAGGCACTACACAGCGTATGTAAAGTTAGTACTTAATTTTCGCACGGCAGTAGAATAAATACTTTATTATGATGTTGAAATAATAGTTATTTATGTATCAAGGCATTAAAGTTTAACTTTTTATCATGAATGTGGAGTTTAGTTAAAATAAACCACATGAGTGATAAAAAGGAACTTTAATGCTGAGGTGCTTATTCAATTTTTTTTTAAATCCAGAAACTGTGAAATTAAGATTAATTAACTCTATATTTTAAATAATTTTCAGTGACATTAAGAAATGTCATAATTATTTAAAATTTTAAGCGACATTAGGAAATGTCATAATGGGCTCTTCCTCGAAATTTTGAAAATAATACCAGACTATAGCATTTTAAAAAATAGCTCTGACGTATTTTTTCTTTTTGCTAGTACTTTCCATTTAAAGCTAAAAAAAAAATGTTTTAAAAATCTATTTAATTTTTGTGACGTCAAAAACGGACAGTCTCGGTTCTCTTTTTTCATCTCATACAAACTGAGGGAGACATACATATAAACCAGTTTGTTGTGTCTTGAAGCATGTTGTTATAATAATAAGCAACATTGCCAGATGTAATTACCTTCTTTAACAATTATAAAAATAGCGATTTAATTATATTAATAAAGCAAGAAATGTATTTCAACATTTTTTGTTCTAGTTTGTAACTTTTTAATAACTCAAATGTAGTATTAATAAAAAGAATATAGAAATAAAAGAAATTAAATTGTCAAATTTGTAGATCTAGCAACATTGTAGAATCATTTGTGACAATAATTTGATATTTTTATTTGACAACTGACAGCGATCCAAACAAAACAAGTAGTAATAGAACTAGTAAAAATGATTATTCGTTTATTGTAGTTTAAATAAGATGCGTTGTTTTGTTAAGGATCATAAATTGTATTTAATAGTTTAACAAGCTTTTGTAAACATGTCAAAAAATTTAAAAAAATGCATAAAATCATCTTGGTCTCGGCAATAGCTGGTACGTGTAATTTACGATTTTACAAAACACTGGCTGCCTTCTCACTGCATAACCACATAACCAATAGCGTTGTCTCCGTATGCGTCTTTTATTGATCTGCAACATTAAATTATTTCTTTATATTTGTGTACGTCTATTTCTATTCATGAAATATTTAGGTAGGTAATGACAAATTTAATAGTCAAATTCATTATTCCTTTATCAATAAAACATGTTTTGGAAATTGTTATTATTGCAGCTTACCTTTTTGTTTTAATATTAAGATATTCTGCACTTAAGAAGTCTGCAATGTCTGCATTGTCTTGTAAACTCATTACTGTAGGTAGGTTATCCGCATCGGCGTAAAAATTGTATCCATTTTCACTATTTAAATAATGCAAATCAATAAAACCACCAACAGCTTTAAACTATTTCCACTTTATACAAACTAAAATTACTATTATACTATTCTTTTTACACTTAAAGGAAAGGATATATCGACAATAAACAAACCGCAAACGAGAGATTGTGGTTATACTAAATGTCAAAATGAGTGACATACACAGCACAGACGAATCAAGCTAAGACAAACGAATTTCTTTGAAGTTGAACCAATAGCAAGACCGTCCGTTTTTGACGTCATTAACGGAAAACTGGCGGGACTTTTGAAATTGATAAAACTTATTATTATTTAAAACAACTACAAGAATGATATATTATTGGAATTTATTGCATTATTATATTTCATATGTATTTAGCTTTGAGGTAAACCTATTAAAAACCTTTAGTTCAATTAAGGTGTATGACCCCATTGTTTTTAAATGTCAAATCGGAATAATTTTTTGTAAGAAAATAATTATTTTTAGCAATTATAATAGTGATAATACAATTCTGAATTTAAAATAGCTATTTATAAAACTAGTCGCAAAATGAGCGTTTTTTGCACTAGATGTGAAGATTGGACCATGAGCGTAGCAAGTGGTTCAACTCATCGTGTGCAAAAAACACGCAGTTTTGCATCGCGTTTTATACAATATTTTTTGCAATTTAGTTGTTACGAAAAAAATAAAATTTTCGTTACGTTTCCTTTACGTTTAACATAATATAATAAATAAGATAAGTGTTTTCTCAATAAAAATGTTGTACGTTTAATATTTATGTTGTATTCTTAGTAAAAATAAATGGATCTGTCGCAATATCTGTTTATGTGACTAAACTCATTTTAGCACTTTGCTAAAATGAACCACTTTTGACAATGAAAATCGGTGTCAAAAAGATTACTTTCCGTAACTAAATTGCAAAAAACTGTATTTATTTACCTTTTATTACAACACAGTTATTGTCACAAGCAATGAAAAATTTATGTTTACGTTTATCTGTCACCTCGGCCAAATAAACATTGCCTCGGCCGAGGCCAACTACAAAAATCGTACAATAATGGAATACTTTAATGAATATTTCTATCACTTTAATGACGATTTTGGGCCTAGTTTAATGCCGATTTAAAAAAAAATAAACTTACTCAGTTCTTTTCTAATATGAATGCCCGAAATAGAAAGGTTGTATAAGTACTTCTTAACTACGTTACAAAATCTAATTTTTCAATAATAATATATGAATGACTATGGTAAATCCTTATATACACATTTCCGTTTGCTTACAAATGTATTTCATGCCGATGAAAAGTTATTTCAGAGTTAGAAGTTTTTCAACATACTTACAGTTGCAGATAAAGGATTAAAAAAAGTAGAAGGTACTTTAGAAATTAAAATTACTCTTAGTTTATATTTAATTACTAGTTTTTGAAGCCCATAAAATTCTCAAATTAAATATATCTGTGTAAAAACTACATAGAGGACATACAACGTACAATAGTATATTATGTTATAAGGAGTAGAAGGCGACCATTATGGTTGAGCCCAAAAGTTTGCTCAGCCGAGGCGCAAGCCGAGGCAGCAAACTGGGCGAAACACATAATGAGCCGTCTACTCCGAGTGACATATACTATTTTTTCTTCAAGCGTTAAAATCAAAAATAGCAAAATTTTAATTTTGAAAAATGACATCAGGTCAAATGCGTTCAAAGCTTAGTAAAAAAAAATATATGTAAATACTAACCATTTTATTTATCAATGGAATATGTCATAGGTGCATTTGCAATTTCAAGTATTTCAGGTGATACGCACTGCATTTCTTCAGACATTTTCGGTTTTAAATTTAAAAAACGGCTCGACGCGCGACGTCAACTTTTAAAATGACAGTTTATGACAAGTCATAACTTAAAATTTAATTCGTTGCCATGGATACATTATTTCATTTTTGTACTAGGAAAAAAATGAGAAATATTTGTACTAATACAATAATAGGCTCTTTCTACAGGACGTGTTGCATTATGTAATGTTAGTATTGTTATACGCTTGAAGAAAAAACAATTTTCCCCTTCTAAGTATGTACTGTTGTTTCGGATCGTCTCCCAAATGCCAGCCAAAGTCATGTCATATTATGCAACCCTCACAACAAAACAAACTTGATAGCATTTCATTGGTTCAATTTATATGTGTAAACAAAAAGTGTGTAAAAATGGAGGGCTCCTATATTTGCATGCTCCAATGGTTGCGCAGAGCGTTCATAATCAGTCTAATTATTTTAGGTTTGTGGAAAAAACCGAACGGAAATGCAAACGTTAAATTGATGGAAATAACGGGTCCGGTTATCACTTTAACCGGTTTTTTCTTAAACAATGCATTTTAAACAGCGATTACAATATATTTATTTTGAAGTTGAAAGTTGGTTCCTCTTACGAAGGAAACAATCAACAAATTTGTGACCTAATTTTTTGCAGTAATGGCAGACCACACTGTTATCAAAACTGGGTTGTTTTCTGACGTTTTTACCTCAACATTACTATTGCGTTGCAATTTTGGACAAATACGAATTAGATGATCCGTTTGTTTACAATAATTGAAACACGATTTTTCTTCATTATTGTGCTCGAAAGGATATTTTCTGTTTTGCAAATTAGTAAATACAACTTGAGGAATTTTTGATTTTTCGTAGTTGCTCAACAATGTTAGCAGATCACTTACAGACTCTAATTTACTATTAATACTGCAGTTTTAACATGAATGTCGTCGATATCACCGATGATTAATTCTAATAATTATTGACATTCTGACACATGGTATAAGGAGAATGGTATGTCCGCGCGCAGGTACGGTGACGTCACTCAGTTTAAAAAGCTTAAAATTAAACTTAAAATTAGTAGTCTATTTATTAATTTTTTTCCAACCTAAGCGATCTATCACAATTTATTTTCCTTTTACGACAGTCAAGAAACAGCACCAGACATATTAACAGTTGGAACTGCATCAGATCTTAAGTTTCTACTGTTTCTGGGGGGAATATAACAACATCTGGCTGTATTAAAGGAATTTCAAAATCTATTGATTCTGTTGGGTTGAAATCTACAGAAGAAATACGTGCTATAAACAGACAATAGGCAATGAAAAGGATAAACCGGCGAAATAAAAAATTAACCTGCCATTTTTCAAATTAATTTTATCGTTCATCCATATACTTTCGCGAGTTTTTCAACGCGGAGAAATGTAAAATACTTGATATCAGTACCTTTTATCTTCGTGTAATAATTGTTACACCCAGCCACAGCAGAAGCAAGCATGTTGCTATTCGTTAACACTATTAAAAATATTAATATAAAAATTAAACGTGCTCAACTACAACTGACTTTCGACGTTTTTTAAACTGAGTGACGTAATGCGCAGTAAATACACAAATAGGGTACTTGCACAATTTTTTTTATATGCTAAAAATGACTTTTTATATCTAAATTTCACCTCCGCAAAGTATTTTTTTAAAGCGTTTACTTATAATAATTTTATAAGCAATCGAAGTTTGAAATTAAATCGGGCGCGCCAAAACGAGGCGTGGCCATCTCAATGTAGTGTGACGTCACGAGGCTCGTTCCGCTGACGTCACATAATCTAAACTGGACGGATTTTGGGTAGCCAGCAAGGCAAGCCTTGCCAGCAGCGTAGTTCAGCAAGTGTTTGACACTTGACAGTTCAATGTTTTGAGGTTATTAATACTTTTATTATTATAATCTATTTTGAAAGTAAAAAGTGATTAATTGTTAAATATTAAACGTTATGCACTGAAAACTTCATTATTAAATATTTAAATCGAAAATACCACCCTATACATGTAGATTTCAATTCAGGTTAAGTAAACGAATATTCAGCCAAGATGTAACGATGCACAATAACGAGCGCTGAGGCCTTGCGTGTTTTATTGTTTTATTTTCTTAATTTTCTTGAATGCAATTGAGATGTGTAATCCTCATAGAGCGACATATATTGAAAGACAATGGTTTATCGATATTGCACGGTATCTGATTGTAAAAGTACAACGATTTCCACACCAGCAAAAACATTTTAAAGTGCCATTAGACGAGAAGCACCGAAAAACTTATATGGCGACCTGCTTCGTGACATCACCACCAATGACAAGGCGTTTTCATATGACGTCAATTTATAGATCTGTGTTTGAATTTTAAATGGAAAATTAGGCTGGAATTTTTATTTTCTTATCAAAAATATACCGTGCTTTCATCTCGCAATAATACACAAGGGGAGCATTCGGTCAAGCTCGTGAGTGAGTGGGGCTACAGAATGATCTCCCCTCTACTTCGAATATGTACGATCGGTCGTGTCTCGATGTAGCTGTGTAGCTGTGAGATCTGAAAGCATGGTATGCGAAGAGTTTCTTAAATTTACTAAAAGATGTGGTTTATTAGCTTTTGGAAGTAAAATAAATTATATGCAAGCTCCCTATTGGACGGCAACCTGACATACCATTCTCCTTATACTATGTTCTGACAGATTAAAGTTCAATATTCTGATAAGTGACAATTTTCTTCTAGCTGAATTAGCGTCGTTGCTTGTGTACATTCCTGTGTTTTTAAATTTCTCACTAAGATTTTTCTTTGGTGGATACAGATTTGTGATCTCCGCCTTAGAAATGTCCCAACTTTTCTCTGCAGGTTTCCATGTTAAGAACCATTCTTTATTAGTTCACTAGCCCTTCGTAACAATAATACATAATCTGACCATTTAAACAATTTTTCCAGTTTTTTGGAGATATCAATCGCACTCGAAGGCAAAGTACCTATTTCTTGTGGACTGATCCTTAAACTTTAACTAGCTTCTCCATGACGTGGCACTTTTAATGGGTTATATCCCACTTCTGATGTTAGATATGATACTATTTTTAAAATCAAAACTATATTTCAATTATTAAAGTTTGTCCTTCAAAAAGGTTCGATACAGCATTAATATTTCTAATTAATTTAATTTTCACCGTCATCCGTCATGACATACAATGATGTGATAACATTATATAAGAAAATATCCAAGACAGGAATACTACGGACTATTGATAAAAAGTTCTGGCTGACGATCACATATTCATATACAGGGCGATTCGTGAGGAGAGGGTCGTAATTTACCAAAAGATAGAGAATATTGAGGTGATCTTAAATCCCCACACAGTATTGGCTAAAGCGGTTCCGTTTCCAAAATACAGGGTGTTTTATATTTTTTGGACGAATTTTCTTTTCGCCATATATCTTTAATGCATACACAGAATTCAATGAAATTTTGTATTTTGGTTACAGTAGACATTCACCATCAAATGCCGGGGATATTAATAAAATATCAGGGCCGGACCCAGAATAAAAATATTTTTAAATTATTTCTAGAAAATAACACTCTGTATACTGTTTATAAAATTCTTGATATTGAAATATTGATTTACACCTAGAAAGATACAAAATCCCATAAAAAAATATTTTGTCACCATTTCATTGTTTAAATAATAAAATTAAATCGTTGAAAATTAAATTCCATTCAAATTGGGCACTCGTACGAGATAGACCAAACACCAGTGCTGCCTTACATTCGCGGAGATATCGAGTCCGTTGTCGAGAACGAGAAATGCCGGATTTATGGAACTACTCGTTTCCGACCGTTAGGCTAATTCGAATAATAATAATTCATATCTAACAAATATACATTTTTTTAAAAGATAGTGGCGCGCACACAGGCATGCCAAGGTCGAAAACTTGGATTCAACATTAGAAGACCATTTTATGAAATACCGGGTTCCCCATTATATTTTAACCCTTTTTAAACCTATATACTTTTGAACTAGTTGAGATAATGAAATGCGGTTTTCGCCAGTCTTCTTCTAATTTTCATAAGTTTTTTTCTGAGTATCCGTCTTTTTTTGCTCGCTTCCGATTTAACCGGAAATAACATAGCGTATTTTCGGGGATAGGGCAACTTTGTTATTTTAAATGGAACACCCTGCATATTTTTTTAAAGTTGGAAAGCCCATTGTTTCCCCTTTCCGAAAATTCCATATTTTGTCATGAAAATTATGAGGAGTGATGATTTTATAAGCTTTCAAAGTGAAGAGTGATGGTTTTATAAGCTTTTAAAGTGATTACTGCGTTTTATCGAAATGCTACGAAAAAGAAATAATCACAAAGTAGACTAGGGAAATAAAAGACAAACGCATTTTGAATATCTTTTGTAACTAATGTGTATTATTTTGTTTATTTATTTGTTTAATAAATACACTTTGTTATATGTAAGAGAGTATATATTTGTAATCAGAGTGATTGGGGGAATTGAAATTTGTGAAAATATATAGGGCGTTCCATTTAAAAAAACCTAACTTTCTTGCTTACCCTGTATATTAAAAACGATACTGCCAATCCGCTAGCAGGAATGGAATCTACATAGAAAACAGTGTTAGTTTTTTGAATCGTTCAAAGATAAAAATTAAAATGGGGTTTACATTAATAAACCTATAATCCTGTATATTTTTAATATTAGCAATTGAAGTAACATGCAATTGTTAATAAACTGATTTGACGTTTATGGGTGATGTTGTCCTTTATTTTCATGGTCTTCCTTAGTGAATCATAATTTTTCTCATAGTATTTCGATAAAATGCAGCATTCCCTTTAAAAGGTTACAAAACCATCAATCTATATAATTTCCATGACAAACATGAAATTTTCTGAAAGGGGAAATAATGGGCTTTCCAACTGTGAAAAAACATACAGGGTGTTCCATTTGAAATAACTAAGTTGCCCTATCACCAAAAATACGCTGTCATTTCCGGTTAAACCGAAAGTGAGCAAAAAAAGACGGATACTCAGAAAAAAAGTTATTGAAATTAGAAGAAAACTGGTGAAAACCACATTTCATTATGTCAACTAGTTCAAAAGTTATATAATAGGTTTAGAAAGAGTCAAAATATAATAGGGCATCCGGTATATTAAATAATTGAAACAACTAGAATAATTACGATCGCAGATCACTAATTTCACTGGCTATCGTGGGTATGGTGAAAAATATTATGGACACCGCTAGTCGTACAGTACAGTACGGTTTTTTGGAAAAAAAAGTGCACTTACGACTTTTGAGACATAAATAACTATTATTCACAATCATTATGTAATGCTTCCATTGCCAGCTTATCGGCGTGTTTTATTGGTCTCTTCTCAGTAGCATAAGTAGAACGTTGCAATAAAACGACTGGTAGAGCTAGAGCTATCCTCTCCACTCATTTGTGAAACATAACTTATTTTTAATATTTTTAAAAATTTAAAAATCGAAGAAGGCTAAACCATTTAAAGAATATTATTAAATTAATAGACATAAAAACAAGGAAGATATAACCTCATTATAACCTTCAAACTTCAACACTGTTAAAAATAGAACCGTCCTTGACGCCTTTATTCTCCCATCCATGTGCTGCTTCGTTTTCTACGACGTTCAAACTGCGTAGCAAAAGTTGGAAGAGGGGAGAAATAAGTAACCAATAAAATGGGTAGAAGTAAATTTCTGGAAGTAGTAGGACGCCAATAAAACGCACCTTAAAATAAGTTGGGAGGCAGGCAATTCTTACTTTCATTTTCTGCTAACAGGGAAGTAGGTAGTTTTACCGGCTAGTTAAACGTCACTTTTCTGGCTAGGTACACGTCACTTTGCGGCAGCAAATCTTCGGTTGCCTTTTCTGCAGCAGCTTTCAAATCTGGTGGATTACACTCTCTAAATCCTAATGCTCAGAATCAAATATTTTTTTTTAGAATTTCGAGCGAATTTAACACAGATTATTGATAATAACAATGCTTGTGGAAATAATAACTTAATTTGACAGAAGATGTCTCATTACCTAGCAACTTTGTTACTGCAGCCTACCTACCTATTTTGAATAATTTCCTAATCTACCTACTTATTCACTCTATTCAATTAAATAAAAAAAATATATGCTAAGAATAAGTTATTATACACTGATTGTGAATAAAGTAGTATACATACCTCACTGGTCGTCTTCATTACAGGCTCTCGTTTATACAGTCATGTACAGGGTGTCTGTTTATTGCTTCAAAATATCCCAGTTGAGAATTCTTGAGTACAAATCATGATGATTGACCACATATTTTGTTATCCAAAAATGCTTCCCTCAAGAGTTAAAGCCCGTTAAAGTTGCAAAAGAAAAACAAAGATGCGGAATTAAATCAAGACGTGTTAAGTCTGATCAAACTAAATTTGATAGGAAGTTTTAGATCTAGTCTATGGTTAACTTGATGCAATTTTTAACATACTTTTATCTCATAAATATCACGTTTTTCATTATCCGAATAAGACATGATTAGTAAACTAGTAACTCATCAATCACTAAATGTGACACATGCAAAACGTTGATGCAATAATAATGTTAAACCTTTTGTAAAAAAATAGACAGGGTGTTCTATTTCAAAAAAACATAAATTTGGTGTGTCCGGCTTTTATGAGGCACCCTGTATATTATTTAATATGATAGCAAGAAAATTCAAAGAATGCTCTAAGTATATCTTTTGTTTGAAACATTTTTTTTCTCACTAAATAACGAAGTTAATGGGGGGGGGGGGCATTTATAATCAATAACCCTGTACTATATTACTCCCGTTGCTATCAGAGACTAAAACTAGTACTTTAGGCCCCGATTCTAGGGACTAATGTGCCACTTTTACTCCCCCAGGGAATACAAAATTTTTAATCTCTGCGGGAATAAAAATAAAACGATAGAAATAGAATAGATTGTTTAGGCTTATAATAACCATCATATTTTCTTTTGAGAAATGCTTTAAGTCTTACATAATTCGCAATATTAACATTATTTTTGATTATTCAATCATTTACTGCCTCTTCTGCAGCTTGTTCGATATTAAAAACGCTCATTTTTATTATATTTAAAGTTGTGACACACAAATTTAAATGACGTTTTGTACCTATATATTTTTAAGTTATATGTCAAAGTCCCAGCCCAGAATACGCTCATTTAGTGAAAACGTCATCTGACAGATAATTGAATGCAAACAATGTTTGAAGTTAGTAAAAGCGATAATAATTTAATTAAATAAAAATATTTAGGCACTAAAAAAGTATGTATATAATTGATTTACCATTGTTTTATAACCTGTTATAATATAACGTCATATAATAAAAATTTAAATTTATAAACAAAACTAAAATAGTCTTGTACTTACCTTGCAAATGCTTATTTATAAATAAATTCAGTTTATTTGATCAATGTTACAAAATTACACATGTTTATATCAGTGGATGTTATAAATTCATAAATTGTTTGCATCCAATTCTTTGACATTACATGACTTATGACGCGCACTAAATGTGCGTATTCCGGTTAGTTTTTAAACTTAATAAAACGTAGCACGCATATTACTGATTTATTTTTTAAATAATTGTATTAAAATTTTGGATAAGACAAGGTTTTAGTTCCCGCGGTGCAAAAAGTAGCGTACATAACACGGGACACTAAAGTGCCTTTTAATCCCTTATGTGATTAGATGGCATACTTTAGTCCCTTGTTATATAATATACTATTACAACTCGCGTTGCAGTGTAAGTGGCCAACGATTGTTTTACTATTACTTAACACTACCATGGAAACTTTAAACATTTACTAGCCTAATGGATATTATATATTTATATATATTAAATATAGGTATTTAATTTCAGCAAAATATAAAAGATAAAACCTTATCACAAGTATGTGAAGGTGTCAAGAAAATAATATGTTCAACTCTGGAGAAAATCCCTTCCCTTTGATGATTGCAATTTTAGGAGGAAATGATATACTTCCCCACCTAGTTGAACATAAATAGCTATTGTTTTACACCATTTAAAAGTTATAAGTAATGCCGAAACATCTTAAATTATCATGCTTAGCGGCGTCATACATACTACGAGTACTACTGCGACAAATTACAAATCAAACGAATTTGATTAAATGATGGCCTTGGAGTAAATAAATTCAATTAATCCCAATTCATTCATGCAATAAATCTAAACAGTTTTAAATTTGACTTAAGGATATGAGTATGTGTAAGGCTTGTTTAAACGATGACACTGAAGTTGTGACATCTAATGTCATGACAATGCTTGACATTCGCTTATTGGCTTTAAAGAATAGGGTTATTTCATGTTAAGGAAAAACTTAAAAATACCTATCAATTTGGATAGTAGAATATGCAAGAATAATGTATTGGTAAATACCATGTCTTTATTATTTGTTAATTATTCATAAATCAATAAAAAGTATCGTCAATAATTTCAAATTTTATTAACTTCTGACGTCACGGTTTAGAACTAAATCTAGGAAGATTTGTTTTTGTTAAGAGTCCAGCACCATTTGACACTTTTGACAGTTTGCTTTAGTTTGTGTTAGTTGATCATGCGTAAACATTGACGTCACGGCTGTTGGCGGGAACTTAATATTTTCAAATTACAAACCGAGTTTAAAAATACGTAGGCGCAAAAAAAATACTTTTTTTCCAAATATACAGTATTTTTAAGTGTTCCTGATTGTACATTTAACATAAATATAAATTGTGAAATAACCCCATTAGAAACTTATAATACATTTTATTAACAGTTAATTTAAGAACAGTATACATTTCAATAGCTATTTATGTATCTGGTGCAAAAAGTGCAAAACAATATAGGTATATTTTTTTAAATCGTTTATTTAAGACAAAATTTTAAAATTATAAAGTATTTAGTTCCGTGACCATTTGTGTCAAGATTAATGACATTATAAAAATTTGAAAGACACGTGTTTTTTTACGTTTTTATTTCACTGTTACCAGGGGCACCAGGGCAACGTGCAAAAGCACGTTTTTATTGCACTGTTATCAAAGCAAAGTGCAATAAAATTGAAAGTGGCGTAAACAGTCACTTTTGGCACTGCAAATAGTGTTAAAAGTACTAACTTTTTGGACAATTGTAGAAAAATAAATTTTCCAAATATTCGCTTCCTTTGAACTTTCTTTTATAAGAATCGCTGGGGGTTTTCAGTAAGGCTGCTCTCACAGTGAACGCATGTTGTATGTGCGAATGAAGTGATCGCGCGTTGACGTCCGAAATAAAATTCGTGCATACATATTTCTCGAGGTCACACCTTGAATGTATGTAATAGTAATTTTCGTTACAAGTCCGGTAGGTGATTTGTTACAATCGAGTAGATATTATAATATCTAAACGAGATTGGAACAACACCTAACGCACTTGTATCGAATAATATTTTATTTCATCCCGTCATTAATTGTCCATTTGTATAATTTGAAACTTGTTTATTTTCTTAGATCATTTGACATTTGACAATTCACACTATTTTTTAATTTAAGGTTAATTTTTATATGTCAAATAACTGTCAAAAGGTGTAATAACAGTTTGTGATTGATTCGTAATGAATTTCCGGTGGCTTCCGGTACATTACAGTCTCTAGTACCGTAATACCCCACTTCCCGGCCACATATGAGTACTGTAACGTTGTACTTTCCGGACGGGATGAAATAATAGTACATTAAACAACAAGTTTAGAAAAGCAAAGTTTTACTAAACGAATATAGTGTTTGAGTACGAGCGAGCGAAGCGAGCGAGTAACTCAAAACTATATGAGTTTAGTAAAACTGTTTTTCTTACGAGATTTGTTTATACTATTTTTTCGCATTTTGTGTTAGTAGGTAATTAAACAAAGCCGTGTCAGGTTACTACACAAGTACCTACTATGAAATTTTTAAAATTTCAAACTTTGTAATGTCTTTATGTCTATCACTATTTGCTTATAATTAGTGATAGACATAAAGACATTACAAAGTTTGAAATTTTAAAAATATCATAGTAGGTACTTGTGTAGTAACCTGACACGGCTTTGTTTATTTACGTAACAACAATGAAGTTTCATTTTTGTGAGTCGAATTGATTTTAAGTTATATATTAATTATAAAAAGAGTCTTGCTACTGAAAACAATTTAGAAAATTGTTCTGAAGATATTTTAAATGCCGCTCGATAATATTTAAATAAACAATATTCTGTCAAACTGTTTTTTATTAACAGTGACATTTCTATATAGTAAAGTGACACTTTATTAAACGATTTTGAATTTAGTAAAATAGCATATTATGATTAATCAAAATGCGAAAAAATATATGAACAGAATGTACTGAGAAGTTGATATAGGATGTCTGCTCTTGAGTTATATTTGTTAGAAAATATTTTTGTAAAAGGACGAGTGCTACATAAAAGAAAACGATGGGTGAATGAATTGCTAAGAAAAAAAACGAATTTGGCGAATTACAACCTAATTTGGAAGATTTAAGGACCAATAACAGTTTTTTAGTTACTTTAAAATTAAATAAGACGCTTTTAATTACGTATTGCATCCCGTACTAAATTAATGAACTTTTCTGTGTTCATTTCTTTAAAAAACGCAAATATAGCTGCCCGCAATTCGCAACTATATGCACGTATACGCACGAATTAAACCGGTGCTACTGTAAGAACTTGCATCTACAGCAAGCAGTTCGGATCGTTCGCGCGTAATCTTGCGTTTACATACGTAGTACAGTTTGCACGTACACGCGCCCACTGTGAGAGAAGCCTTAAGACTCCACATTCCGGTTGGTATACCTTTTCTCGATCAATACAACAACGTCTTGGTGAAATTTTCCTTCATGCTCATCTCATACTGCTCTTAAATTTAGCGACATGTTGCAGTGAAAATTTCTCTTTTGGTTTTTGATGAGGCCTAGCTTAATGTGAAGTGGGTCAAGTGGGGTTAAATATATCTTTTCCTTCTAAACTAATGCTTCTTGTGCCACACTTTTAATCTTTTGCACGGCTGAGCCTCTCATAAAGAGCAGCAGTATTTTATTGATTGCAGCCCTGTTAATAATGCTATCATTTTTAAATCTGCACATATGCATGTTCCGAGGCATGTTCCATTCAAAGTCCTTGTACTTTACTTGATATTTGATATACCTGAGTAATATCTTAAGATTATCATATATTTTGTTCATGTTTGCCGAGTGACCTATGGGAACTAATGGATATTCGTTGCCATTAAAAAGTAAAATAGCTTTTAAACTTGTTTTAGATGAATCTATAAATAACCGCAATTGATCTGGTGTATATGGTAAGCTAAGTTCCATCATTAGGTCGGTTATATCATGACAAACTAGCACTAATTCACCTTCCATTGCAAAAAAAATTATTAATATTTCTTGTCTTTTCCGATATATGGATACCGTAACTCCAATTTCTAAAAGGTTCCATTGCTGCAGACGGGATCCAAGAAGTTCCGGTTTTGTTTTCGGAAGATCCAATAAGATCACTTAATTCAGCTTGGGTAATTAAGTGAGGTGTAGAAGATGAATCATCAGAACTAGGGATGTAGCTTGGTCCAACTTCTCGTAAAGATTCTTCAGATTCCAATTCCGAATCAAGAGTTAACTTTCAGTATGCTGAGGAATGGGTAATGAGATGTCATGGGGCACTGGTTTAATTGCAGAGGGAATATTGGGGTAAATGAATGCTATCATCCACGTAGTTACGAGGTTCCCTCCAAACCATTGGAACTGCGAATAGCATAGATCTATGAGTACTTTTCTATGAAATTTAAGGTTAATTTAGCGATTAGCAGGTCAACTCTATACTAATTTAGGTCAAAGTTTTATAAAATATTCATTTATTTCATGGGGAAGCTCCTTGTATTTTTATATATAAATACAAAAAAATTGTACAAGCACGAGGCCGGCTTACTTAATAGTTACTAGTAAAAAGGTTTTTTTCATGAAAAAATACATTTTTCACCCCTTTGGAGGGGGTGGAAATCAGGGGGTGGGGGTGATTTGGCTCATCTGCCTGGAAGACCGAACCTCTGTACTCGAGGAAGTCAACCAGGCCAAGAATTCAAAATCATTTGTAAGCGGGAGGGCGATATGGGGGTGGTTTTTGGCCAATTTGAAGGGGTTGCCGAGAAAAAAAAATTTTGGGACCCCCACCATCGTGTTCAGCGATCTCGAAAACTTTTTTATTTTTTGGAGATTTATTACCACATCCTTGAATAGTCCCAGATAATCTAAAAAATATCTGGATTTTTTTTTTAAATAATTTTTACTCCTCTGACTTTACGTCAAAGGAACAGTTAATGGTTGTTTTTTTTATTGGCATATGATATAAGTAATATAAGTAAATTAAAAATAAAAATAATGATATTTCGCAGACTTTTCGAAAATTCAATCTGTTTCCCTTTTAAATGCTAAACTTTTTTGTATAATTAACGAATTATTACTTAACATAAGTTTCGCTTGATCCTGTAATTTTAGTTAATACTGCTACTATCCATTCAGTAGCAGTACTCTGTACTCTTTTGCTGCTACGCCAGTAATCTCTAATACCTACTTATAAGATACATTTAATTAGTTAATTATAACAATGACTGATAATTTATGTATAGTAACTGTTTGCCGTCATATTTTTGAATAATAAATAGGATTGCAGGAAACTAGTATTCAACTTGCATTGAATATTGAATTATATCTGCAAATCCAAATTGGTAGCCAAGTTTATTATTTGTCTTTTCTTCACCAGATACAGAACTTATTATGTTCTCGTCAGTGTGTAATTATTGTAATTGCAAAGACAAATATCAAAGGCAAACCAAACTAGTTTATGACAGACACGGCAAAATGTAGTGGTGAGGATAAAATTATCCCTCTGGTGGTCAGTCATATTTTTTTTAAAGTATTTTGACTTGTGTAAAACATTTATATGTTAAACAACACCGATAAAGTGACTTGATTTTATCAATATCTGCAAATCTACAATTAATATTTAGTTTCTTAAGACGGTTTTCTATCAAACGGACTAGTCGAGTTTGTGTATTGTTTGGGTTTTCTAGAATTCGAAAACAAAAAGAAAACTGAAACAAACTCGAAACTCTTGTTTCCACCAAGTGGACAATATTCTGTTCGAGTTCTGTTTTTGTTTTCAGTCATTTTCAATTCGTTGGCGTGGTGTAGTCAATATATTTTTATTATTATTATTTTTCAAATTTAATTTCTTTTGTGTTTGTATATTTCAATATGTGTTTATTACCTCTACCACAATTTATCCAACAAAACCCCTATTCATAGAAACATATTCCAATAATATTATTATCTACTTACTCACCAGTTTAATGCAAAATCCGTATGTCACTATTGAGACTAGCACAGCGAAAATGACAGTCGAAACTAGAAAACCCAACACAACCACTAAGCAGACTTGAGTTGACAAACATGGCGAAATCTTTTGATGTTACCATTGTTACCGCTTTTGTTCGGAACACCAAAAACAAAACAGAAGTCGCCGAAAACTCGAATCTTGAAAAAGTTAGTAAAAAGTTGCAGTTTTGTTTTTTCCGATTTTCTGTTATATTTCTCTTCTGTCCGTTTGGTGAAAAACCAGCTTTAGTACATATGATTTAGTAAGAATGTGATTTATTCAATTTAATAAGCCTCTTCATGAGGCTCATAGCTTATTAACCTAATAAATATTTCTTTAGTTTACGTTCGTTAAGAGATAGTCATCTCGTTTTTCTTTTTAGGTTTAGGTTGTTCCTTTGCACGTTTTAATTCTTTTACTAGTTCATTCATGTCTTATATCTGCACTTTAGCTTCAATTTTTTTTTTGCCTGAGACTGATTTTTAATATTATCACTATTTTTCAAAACATTTTAAAAATCTTTGTCTAATATAGTTTTTTCAATAATAATTTTTTTTTATCAGTTGTTTAAACTGCATTGTATATTTTGTATACTGAGCATACTAGAAATATTACTAGTTTATTCACTTTTTCTTATCTCAGCTGATATCGATGATATAGCTTTTAGTGGGTTATTATTATATTCCTACTTTTTCTGCGATAAGCACCTCATTATTTAAACGTCTTAATAATGCATTGTAATATTTTTGTGACATATTTGTACACACTTAATTATTTAAATTACAGTTTACTTTGTGTATTTCACGTTTGCATAATGTAAATCATAGCATTCTGAATATTTATACGCTTAAAAACGACTAATAACTGAGGATGATACGCCTTTGCTATCTACATACAGTACTTATATTATTAATAGTTGACGTATTAATTTGTATTTTGTGTGTATGCGTACATGTTTCTGTTTTGAATTTTGTTAAAATTTTACTTAAAAATAAATATATAATAATTCGAAAAAAGTACTCTCTTGAGACAATCTCCGATTATTAACTATTTTACTTTATAGCTATAGGGACTACAAAATTTATACCATTTAATTAAACCACTTATTAATCCCATTGTGTGGTAAATTGATACCAGGTTTTATGCATTAAATATCAAACGTTTTATAAAGAAACCCACTATTTGATGTGCTCTAGCCTTCTTTGAAAGGTCAACAGGGTTAAGTTTTACATTGAAATTACAAAATTGAAACAAAATTTTAGCGCCTGAGAGAAAGATTGGTTATACGCTGGTGGATCAACCTTTGTATGTATGAACTTTTAGTTCACAATGTCAAAATAAAGATGCGCAAGAAGTGGAGGTAAATGTCAGCGATAATATGCGGCGATGGCAAAGACTATCTGGGCAGTACAGGGACATATAAAAGCACGAATCTTCATCTCATATTCAGTTCATACTCATTAATAACTAAAATAAAATATAGATAATCAAAATGAAATTGGTGAGTGATAATAGAGTGTTTTGTGTATAATGACTTTATGTATATCTACATATTATATATACGGGATGTCTATTTAAGTGAGCCACTCTGCTACTACGATATGTAGAGAAAAATTTTTCATATAAAAAATATTTGCATTTTGATGGTTCATCACTAAACCACATTCCCTCTGTCTCCGAAACAGAATAACCCTATTTTTTAAATTCTTGTAACTTCTCTATTTGAATAGGTGGGCACAGGGTGATTCCTATAACGTTCTCACTCAAATGTTTTGGATTGTCTTTGGAAATAAAATAAAAATATTTAACATAACTTATACTTAGTATTTTTTCCAAGGATTTCGAAAATTTCAACAAAAGAACAATTGAAAGTCAAACAAAAGTGAAAAAAACATGGCAATGTTTTTCTTTAATGGAATTCCCTGTGTATTTTTACAATTTTGAAACAAGATTTAAATTCTCTTTCCAAAAATACCTATAACATGACATATATTTATTTACCTTCATATTAAGTAAAATATTAATTATTAATATTATTATTATTTCAATTACTATCAGTATCTTACTAAATATGAAAGTAAATATATATGCTGTTATGTTTTTATTTTAGAAACACAATTTAAATCTTTTTTCAAAATTGTAAAAATTAAAAAAACATCGCTTTGTTTTTTTCCACCTTTATTTGACTTTCAATTGTTTTTTTGTTGAAATTTTCGAAATCCTTGAGAGTTACGTTAAATATTTTTATTTTATTTCCAAAACCAAACCAAAAAATTGGGGTGAGAACGTTATAGGAATCACCCTGTACATAAAATCATTTTGAAGCAATATTGTGTTCAAAAATAAGAGGAGTTTGAGTTTGCTGATTAATTTACATAGAAATCTTTCTTTTCTTCTCTTGAGCATGAGAAAATAATTATGGTTTTGGTACCGTTTGATAATTTGTTGTTACCTCTCTATTTGGTGTGTAAAACAATCAGTTTCTCCAAACTAAAAATATTTATAAATGATAGAAAAATCATATTGTTGTGCTTGTAGGCGATAAAAGACTAACTGTGAGGTAGTTACGTTTATGTTAAAACTTTTTAGATTTAAATTCCTGTTTTCTATACATCTATAATTATTACCAGTTTAATTATTGGGTTCAGCGTATAATGAAAATGAATTTCGATGTGAAAAACTTATAGGGTTATTGTTTATGCGAAATATAATTTAAATTCAACATTGTCTTATAAATAGTACCTACATAGTTTATACTCAGCTCAGTTTTATCGGTCTTTACTTTTCATTTATTTCCCCATTACTCTTAATTCTATCTTAGGATAATCTTATATAACATAATATATATTCTACCTTTGTAATACTCTGTGTTTGAATTTTTGGGTAAATAATAATTATTATTATTACTATTATTATTAACTACACTTAATAGAATTTAAATATATTTAAGACAATGACAAAGTAAAGTAAAACAAAGGAAACGCCATGTTATGTGAACAGTTATAAATGTTCTTCATGTCTAGAAACTTATTATTATTAATTATTTTATACATCTTGTATGAAAAATTTTTTTTTTTGTTTTTTGACGTAAAAGCTTCATTAACCAGCTTAATAAGAAAT